>CM061046.1:13335379-13935379 GCA_030762985.1 Adelphocoris suturalis
TTCAGTGAAAGATGAAATGAGTCTGAGCAACGAAATCATTTTGCGGGGGTCTCGAATCGTTGTTCCTGAGGGTCAACGTTTGCGATGTTGGCAGAACTTCATAAGGGCCATATGGGTATCACCAAGTGCCGGTTACGGGCCAAGACAAGTGTCTGGTGGCCCGGAATTTCAAAAGAAATAGAGGCGTACATAAGAAAATGTCCGATTTGTATTCAAAGTTCTATTAATTGTCATGAGCCCTTGATGCCGACAGATTTCCCAGATAGACCATGGAAATTATTAGCCCTAGATCTTTTCAAACTTGAGAACAAATGGTTTGTAACACTGACAGACTATTTCTCGCGTTATTTTGAAATAGGTGAACTGCGTTCTCTAACAGCTTCAGAAGTAATCTTGAAATGCAAAGCTTTCATGTCCCGCCATGGGTTGCCTGAAGAAATTCGTACGGATAGTGGATCACAATTCCAGGGAAATTCGGATATTTCAGCGTTTTGCGCAGGAATACAAGTTCAAATTGACTACTAGTAGCCCCAACTTTTCTCAAAGTAATGGGGCTGCAGAAGCAGCAGTAAAAATCGCAAAAATGATTTTGAAAAAGAACAAAGAAGACCCTTACATGGCCCTACTTGCATATCGCACAACTCCTCTTTCTAATGGAGTAAGTCCTGCTGAACTACTTATGAACAGAAGACTACGATGTACGCTTCCCCAGGTCCCTGACATGCTACAAGAATGTCCAGATTTAAGCCTACTTAAACATCGAGAGGAGGAATATCGGAAGAAATACAAGATAGTTACGACAGACGACATCGAGTCAAAGAGTTGAAGCCTTTGGCGGTTGGAGACCATGTATGGATCACAGATCTCAGACGACATGGTAAAGTGATTGAGATTAGAGAGGAACCACGATCATACACCGTAGAGACGGAAAAGAGAATTGTTAGAAGGAACAGATTTCATATCAAACCTGCTCCTTACCTGAATGATTCACCGACGAACAGGGATTCATCGGAAGATGAAAGAGTTCTGCGCCAGGACTTATCAACAAGCACAGAAACAGGAGTTCAATCCCCTACACGAATTAGACGACCTCCAGCTCGGTACAGGTCCATTTGAGAGGGGAGATGTTGGGAAACTCGATCTAAATTAATGGTCGTTGCCAGACATGTTCTGTGGCAACGTGTGTTTACGTTAGAAATAAAAGATTCATTCGTTTGCTAAACTCGGACTTGTAAACCAACTTATTTATAATAGAGTTAAATAGAACATGGTGGCAGCGGTGGGATTTTAAGATTGATTTTAATTTTGAAATTAAATTAAATTGATATCTTTTAAAATCAATTTTAAAAGAGGAAGAGGTACAGAGCGTGGAGAGGTGATGGCATAGGGTTTGAACCTCCCTTCATTTCAATGGTGTATGGCTCAGATATTGTTCCTAAACCAGTAAAAATCTCCTTGAATTGCTGGTAAAAGTCAGGTGAGGTAGACGGTCTGGGTACGGATATTTCTGAAACGAATGAGACCATGTTGAGGCCTTCGATGGCTGGTCTTCCTAATAATGGGATGTCAACATCTTTTACAACATAAACTGGTTGGTGAACAATTTTATTTTTGTATTCCAAGGTAGCTTTTATAACACCATGTGTTTCTATTTTTGTTTTATTGGGCCCAAAAAGACTAATCGAAGTTGGAACAATATTAGAGATGTCACGTATGATTTTCAGAGGTATTACTGAAACGTCTGCTCCAGTGTCTATTTTAAAATTAACTGGCCTACCATTAAACGAAATCTCGGCAATCCAAGCTTTTGAAGGTGTATCACTGTTTCTTATATTACCAATGAAAAAGCTTTGGCCTTTTGGTGTAACTGTATCTAAAGAATCAATCATCGCATGATGATTCTGTTGTTACCAATTCATCAAGTTTCCTCGAACGGCACATTGCAGCAAAATGTCCACGAATTTTGCAGGCCCCACAAATTGATAACTTAGCAGGACAAGAGTGCCGGGGGTGAGAAGGTTTCCTACCACACCACCTACATTGATTTGGAAGTTCTATTCCACGAACCTTGGAAACCTGACTTGGGAAGTTATCTCTTCGTTCATTATATTTATTAGTGCTAGAACTAGGTTTAGTCAAGGCATCTACTTTGATTGAACTTGAAGTTTTCAATTCTAATGATTGAGCGGTAACTAAGTCTGTGTAGCGTATCATGTTCACAGCTTTTTCTAATGTCATCTCGGAGTCTAGTTGCAACTTGGTACTTAACTTCTCATCTTGAATACCTAATATTAAAACAAGGAGAATCATGTTGTCATGAAGGTTGCCCAATCACACGTTTTTGAAAGTGCATGTAAAGAAGTAATGAATTCTTCTACCTTTTCACCATCTTGTTGGCGCCTCCTCAAAAATTTAGTCCTTTCGAAAATCAGATTCCTTTTGGGGATAAAGTATTCTTCGAATTTATTAATTACTAACTTATAATCTATGACCTCTTCTTCATCTAAATTGAAAGACAAATATATCTCATTCGCTTTCTCGCCCATAGTGTAAATTAGATTACATACTTGTCTCTCCATTGACTCATCTGAAACACCAGAGGCTATCCGAAACCGTTCATATCGGCGTCTCCATGCAGGCCATTCAGCAGCAACAAACGAAAAAGCTCGAGGGCCCTCCACCTGGATGTGAGAGATACTGCGGTTGGCGTAGCTAGAAGTTTCATTGACTTGATCTCCACGGTCCGCACTTGCTTGTCTGCGAGTCTTACTTTTCGGCATTTTTTTTTCTTTTCTTTACACCGCTGCCACCATGTTCTATTTAACTCTATTATAAATAAGTTGGTTTACAAGTCCGAGTTTAGCAAACGAATGAATCTTTTATTTCTAACGTAAACACACGTTGCCACAGAACATGTCTGGCAACGACCATTAATTTAGATCGAGTTTCCCAACAGAGTGCCCTACACATATCTCCACCTTCTACAAACTAGACCGTTTCTACTTCTCAAAACCACAACTAACTCAAAAATCGCGATTTTTGAGTTGTACCCTTATTCTAAGACGGGTGCGACATAGTCCTTGCTGCGGCCATATTTCAGTGATAAAATAATGTGACAAGCACTCAATGAATCTGTAAGCACCACTATGCCAGCCAGAATGACTAGCTCCAAAAGCTTTTTTGATAGCGATCCATATAGCTATAAGCTCAGCACTTGTAATAGGAAGTTCAGCATTTATTCGTAGTTGGATATAACTTTCGTTTTGTGGATCGTATATACCAATTCCACATGCTCTCAGACTTTTTGAGGCGTCTGTATATAATTTGAAAATGTGTTTGTATTCATATTTATTTTGACATATTATTCGCAGATGTACATGGTGGTTGAGGCATTGGCTGATGGAGCGGTCAAACTAGGTATTCCAAGAGACTTGTCGTACAAGTTGGCTGCACAAACTATGGCAGGAGCTGGGAAAATGGTTCTTGAGACCGGGAAGCACCCTGGAGCCTTGAAAGACGAAGTTTGCTCGCCTGGAGGTTCCACCATCACTGGTATTCACGAGTTGGAGAAATCTTCCGTGAGGTGGGTGTGACAATCTACTTGCCTAATACGCTGTTAAAATAAATGTTTTTCTTAAAAAAAATGTAAAAATAAATAAATAATAATCATGAAATAAATAAATAAATAAAGAATAATAAAATAATAATGATAGCAAATAAAATAAAGTCATTCTGTAATTATTTACCTTATTTCTGATCTTTTCAGGGCTGCTTTCATGAACGCCCTTGCTGCAGCCACTGAAAGAAGTGAGCAACTTGGAAAATGAATGTATTGCGCGGTGTAGATGAATAAAATACTACGTTTCAAGAGGTAACAATTGAGAAGGCAATGAATTGGATGGAGGAAACACCAGAGTACGTCGAGCTCTCTAGTACGTTATCATAGGGCATTCCTTTAAGAAAGCATTTCTGCGCATGTTTTGATGAATACGACTAAGCTATTAATTCCTATAGATCTAAGTCATCTTGGGTGCCAAGTAAATTTAATTACTACTAGGATTTTAAAGGAAGAACTTTTATGTACATTTGTAAAGTTTCGTTTCTCACTTGTAATGTCGGGATCTGTAATAAACCCTCCTGTAATTTCCTCAAATAAAGAATATAGCTCTATTTTCATAAACGTGTGTTAATTTATGCTGCCTCCTAAGAAATGATGAGCTTTGCAATTTGATGTTAATCGGATTTTTAGCCCATTAGACCTCGAATTTGCTACCTCCGCATAAACCTTTTCCCTACGAGTTACCCGCAGATGCAGAGTTTTGTGCCTACCCCCTTTTAGCGAATTTTTGAAGAAAATTAAAGCTATTGCTCTCGCCTCAAAATTTGTAGAATGTAAATTTTGAAAAAATTTTATGCAGAAATCTGTTTCAGGCTATTCTGAATCATATTCTGAAGTTTAACGCATTTTAACACAGAATGTGTTTTTGCGATGACCTACCGAAAAAAAATCGTCACAAAAAACCGACAGAAAAAACCGTTATGCGCCTTTTATAATGATTTTCACGTACAACCAAGCCGTTGGTAAGGAAATAGAACTCCCGCAGTGTTCATTGCACAGAAATTGTTCACCATTCGTTGGAAAGCTTTCAATTTATATAGTATTTTTCTTGTAGTTACATATTTATTTATATAATATTTATAGGGTTTTGGACCAAATTAAATGTCTAACAATTATTTATTTTATTATTGCCAAATATTGTTATTATTCACGTGCAACCAAGCAAAAACACATTCTGTGTTCCTATGATTTCATACAGAGTATGAAAAAAGAAATAAACCGGGGGGTGCAGGGGGGCGGAGCCCCCCGCCGAGGCGCAAAGCGCCGAGTTTTTATGTATGTATGTATTTATATTTGTATGTGTCATTCCAGACGATAACTGTCCGTAGAATTGTGCTAGAAACTTCAAACAAATTTTAAAATGTTAAGGACACAAAACGAAAGTTCAAGTTCGTTGGCCAGCATGATCGGATTACATCTTCGGGTTGAAATTTTCAAAAATGTAGTCAAAAATTTCAAAATAGCCTGTTTTTTGCGATTTGTTGTGCGAAATAATGTTTTCAGCATACTAACATGTGGTATATTCGGAATCAGCGTAAAATTTCCTATCAGAATATGTATCAAGTTTTCAAAAATTTCAAAGTTGAAAAATCAGTCAAAAATTGAAATAATGCCGTTTGATAGTTGTAAAAATCGGTCAATAGCGACTGAAATGTCGAAGATTTCTTCAAAAATTCGCTCATGGGGTCATGCTGCATGACTGGACTTTTTTATGTATGTATGTATTTATATTTGTATGTGTCATTCCAGACGATAACTGTCCGTAGAATTGTGCTAGAAACTTCAAACAAATTTTAAAATGTTAAGGACACAACACGAAAGTTTAAGTTCGTTGGCCAGCATGATCTGATTACATCTTCGGGTTGAAATTTTCAAAAATGTAGTCAAAATTTTCAAAATAGCCTGTTTTTTGCGATTTATTGTGCGAAATAATTTTTTCAGCATACTAACATGTGGTATATTTGGAATCAGCGTAAAATTTCCTATAAGAATATGTATCAAGTTTTCAAAAATTTCAAACTTGAAAAATCAGACAAAAATCGAAATAATGCCGTTCGCTAGTTGTAAAAACAGGTAATATTTGCATGAAACATTGTCCAAATTCAGATTGAACTACTCTTATGGAAGTATCCCTGTATAACCAATCCTAGAACCATGCTGTTTAAAACGTAGGTAGTAGGTGCTTGTTAAAAAAAAAAAAAAAGTAATCACAACTGATGAGTTTACTCTGTGAAATATTCCGTCCTCCAATTCTCTCGGTCGCTCTCTTTAATGTTTTACGCTCAACTGTATTAGGACTTGATGTAGCTTTAATACTGACTGTGGCTTAGAAAATATCAGCCATGAAATTATGAAGAAGTTCTATTCCTGTACGTACTAGCACGCAGACCCAAGGCCTCGCTCCGCTTGGCTGTCGGCAACGTTAATCTCAAGGCCTCCCTCCACTCGGCCGTCAGTAACGTTAAGCCTAAGGCCTCGCTCCGCTCGGCGGTCAATAGTGTGAATCCCAATGCCTTGCTCTGCTCGGCCGTCAGTAACGTAAATTCCTAAGCCTCGCTCTGCTTGGCCGAATTCATTAATAACTAGCCGCTCCGGCTCGCTACGCTCGCCTCCACGTCCAGCCGGGGGCAAGCCCCCCGGACCCCCCATTAAATTGCTCGCTTCGCTCGCAAAGTGTGGTATGTAGGGAATGTTGCTCGCTTCGCTCGCAAAGTGTGGCGTGTAGGGAATGTTGCTCGCTTCGCTCGCAAAGTGTGGCGTGTAGGGAATGTTGCTCGCTTTGCTCGCAAAGTGTGGCTGTATACATGCGATGTATTACAATTGAAACGTGTAGGGGATGTTGCTCGCTTCGCTCGCAAACGGTAGATCTCTAATGGTAGTTTTAACTTCTGTAGGGGATGTTGCTCGCTCCGCTCGCTTGAGGAAGTTATACTGCCCACCCAACTTGGCAGACGTTTTTTTCTGTTGGAAATTCTTACAAACAAATTAAATCTTATAAAACTACGTGGAACCACGAAAATTTTATTTGGGGATGTTATTGAATGGTGCTGCATATTCCGACATGTGAATAGTTAAAAACTACCTACGAATTTGCACCGCTTGGGATTTGGAACCCCAAAGGGTGTTAGGGCATCATTAGCGACCTTTATGAATAGCTCGCAAGAGGCCAAGAGCGAACTTCGAGTCCCTTCCCTCGCAAGGTATACCTGTATATTAGTAGGACACCTAGGTGTACCTGCTCGCCACATTGTCATCGAACCCCAAACGTCTTCCCAGAGCCTTCTCGCGAACACGGCAAAATTAATTTCTGATGTTAAACGCTTCTCCTCGCTTCCGCTCGCGATTTGACCAACTTAACGTCACTTTTTTCGATATCCGATTTCGGATTCAGATTCGGCGGGATCAAACCTTTATTTCGCCCGCGAAAACCGTTCCGAAAAACGTACCTTTACGGGGTATATTTTAATGGGAAAAAACGTAGTTTTTCGTCGGACTTTTCGAGAAAACGGGTCCGTACTCTCGCATTTTTTTTACGCATTTCCCGATACTTTTTTCGCGATCCGATCACGCCGTCGTCTTCCTCGTTCAAAAAGCGCACATTAATTCTTACTTCGACCCCCCTCCCGCCCTACGGCCCATGGTTCGGGTGGGATTAGACAATTTTAAATTCGCTTATACACCCTATCGGAAAATCCCAAGAAGATCCCCCCACTCGTAGATCCGGCCCACTCAGCCGTTTGGCCGTGCATAGACACGACAGACAAACAGACAGACAGACGGAGTTTCATTCTTATAAATAATAGAGATTTGATTCCATGTTTGTCTATCAAAATCATAAACTAAAATTTCTCTACACGATCAATAACGACTGAAATGTCGAAGATTTCTTCAAAAATTCGCTCATGGGGTCATGCTGCATGACTGGACTTTTCTTCCTCTTTCCTTGCCCTCCCCCCCAAAGACATTTATTGCTAATATGATATGCTCTATCGTTTGTTGTTGACGATGTTCGATGGCCATAAAAAATTTATTATTATTATCATTATTATTATAAAATCTCAAAGGAAGGATATTTAATAATGTACACTGGTTCGTGTTCGTCTTTTATTGCCGAACAAGAAACTGTATTGACACAATACAAGTAGGTACATGAACAGATATGAACACAACATCGAAACGAAAACAACACGCAAATACATTCAACAGAAAGTTCCTCGAGTTCCATATTTGAACAGCAGTCGACAATTTGAGCAACATCAGCAGCTTCGGTTGATTATAGAATGCTATAAGAGATATTTATATCATGAAGTCAGTTATAGCTTCTTAATTACTTGTCGATTGTTTCTTTATAAAATATATTTTGTACACTGCTTTCTCTATGTAGGAATATAAACATTGGTAAGTACATTGGTATCTACAAGTTTACACACAATCAAGTTGACCATGTTAAATAAAATGTTCGTTATAGCTTATCTTGAGGGAAAACGGAAATGTAGTATTCTTTAGGTAAGTAATTGAAAATACATTGATGTCCACATCTTAAATTCAGGTGAGGCTGAAACAAGTACCTAGTCTGAATGCAGTGATGATGTACGATCCTTCTTTGTGTCCACCGTGTCATGTCCAACATTCACATAATATAAAAATAACTCTAAACCAAATGTATAAACAAGATATATATAAAATGTATTTACACTTTTGTGGCTTTGATAGTTTTTGTATGGAACAAATTCAATCAAATTACCATTAAAGCAAATAGGTAAGTGTAGGTTGTGCCACTGTAACCTTGCCGATTTCTCTAAGAAGGGGTCAGAAGAATACCGTTTTCCCGCTCAACGACTTCAACTTTTACCTCACACCCTCTCAATTTCTTCAAGACCATAGACACCCGGAAAGAGATAGAAGAGGGGATGTGAAAATCTTGGCCAGCGCGCACTTTCGCCACTAGATCTGTAGAAATCAGCAAAGTTACAGCGAAGTTACAGTACAAACTCTTAAAACAATAAAGATACATATTTATAAACTCATATAAACTTGAACAACAATTTTTCATAGAATTACTATAGTTCTCTTTACAAGAATGGTAACTCACCATCATTATTACATTTATAAGCCCCACTAAAAATACAAGAAAATTTATTTTTGATATTAACATCAAACATGTAGACATAGAAAACACGTAATAGTATTTTTGTTCAGGAAGTTCAAGGTTGATCGATGCTTAGTCAACATCTGATCGTTTTACTTATTTTTACTGTTCAATAAGGATTTGAGCAATTAGAACACTTATCTGTAATTACATAAATATTATTTTAAAGTTTATAGTTACATCAAACATATATATAAAGTGTCAGGAGTTAACAGCTCTTGAATAACATACAATAGTACCTACATTCATTCAGGATTTACATAGGCTCGTTGTCCTAAGTTTATTTTAGCTAATACAGAGTCACAATCTTCGTTTGAAGGCTGGATAAACGTATATTGTTGGCAGTGATAACAAATTTTATTCATGAGCACGTAGTATTTACTTTAATACAGGATAGTGGTGGTGTCTGATTTCTTCAGTGTCGCCTTGAAATTGGTTCAAACTTTCCACATCCGAGCACTGCTGCCAGTAAACAACCTTTCCCGTAATATTACCGTAATGTAATTGCTGTTTATGGTGTGTCTTCCATTTAAGTTGGAATATCGGAAGGTGTGGATATTCAGATATTGAGACTAAAATATCGAATATCAGTGGTAAAATAAGTACTTATCGCTACTGAAGTCCCATCCCAAAGTGAAGGAGCGTCTCCCGTTATTTCAAGAGGAAAGTGAGCCTAGTGTAAACATAGCTCAAGATAATGTAACGCTGCTGATGTCAGTGACATGTACATCAAATAACGCCTCTCCCTGTGGTTTCCACGAGTCACGGGAAACTGCTCGCAAGTTCCCTTCTTGGAAATCCACACAGATCGGGGTATTTGTCTCGAATAGCTCTCCACACATTTGTCCCTTGCGATCATCATCGAAAAGGAGGGACGAGGATTCACCTAAGAAATCTCGAAACGCAGATTGCTTCGTTGAGACGGTGCCCGAATCAAACTTTCTATGCTCCAACTTAGGGCCATGGCCATACTGCGGATGCCTAGAGGGAGGATGTCGATGTGGATGGCTCTAGCCATCCATGTAAACAAATATGTTTTTTCGTGGATTTGGTCTTAGAACGAGGCTGAAACGGATTCGATACTGGGCTTGGAGCAACATCGATGATTTCGAATTACAAAATGAATAGACCCCGGTGGTCGCGGTATTCAGTCGTCATCCATGCCCCTCAAATCTGGAAATTGGAGCATTGGACTGGAGACCATTGCTGGCACATCGGAAAGTAATGATTGGATGACAGCGAGAATCTGGAAAAAGCCGTTACCACCTACGTCGTCGCAGTTCTAAGACAAAAAGAGGGACCGGGAGTGTTAGGGATGAGTGCTAGGCTGTCCTTCCAGTCGGACGCGATTTCGAGCGAAGAGGCGAACGGTAAATAGTAATTTTTGTGCATGTCAACTATCCATCTTCGCTTGTTGGCGCGTTGAAAAGGCTAACTGGTTTGATTCTCGTCGCGTTCGCCCCTTTGAAAGCGTCTGGCCCATGCGGTTAGTAGGCTTCATTCTCAACAGTAATAGTTGAATAATATATAATCCTCTCACCTCGAGATAACGCAGTCCCTCGCGCGAATTCGCCTCTTCGAGCAGAAATCGCGTCAGTCTTCGACTGGACGGACATTTCAACCTGCCAGAATCCCCTCGGACACTACAGCTTTCTGTTTTCCGACACTCTCAAGGGCATACTTTCGTAAGACCAAGAACAGTCAACTCCCTGAACTACCCGCAATGGAGGTTTGGGGCAAATATTCGGACAGTTATAATAAACTGGCATGTTTATAATGTTCCCGTTTCCACGCCCCTATGCTCGCAATGTTGTATCCTCCTTGAAACCATATATAATGTTGATTTGTGTATAGCTCCTTCATAATGTTGTATAATGCGATCATAAATGCCTCATAATAAATCAATGGAGGTTTATAAATAAATTGTGGAATCAAGACATCATACATCTTAGGGCGAAGAATCATAGTGTGGATGCCTAAGGGAGGATGTCGATGTGGATGGCCTGAAGTAATGTGTTGTAAACAGTTCCGAATGGCTCAATGCCTCAAGACTCATAGGGACCACTTGGAGTCGCGATGCTGGGCTCGGTGCAACATCGATGATTTTGAATTACAAAATGATTAGACCCTGGGAGGTCGCGGTCACAGTCGCATCCATGCTCCCTCTTCTATAATTGGCTGTTTCAAGGACGCACCCCTCTCCACTGCATGTTTCCGTTGTGTTTCACATTTTACAGCCTTTCCTCTCCCACCAGGCCTCACCCCAGCCCTCTCCAGCAACTGCCATGTTCTGAATAGGACAGGCAGGAGGCTAGACATGGATGGTTAGCGTGACATCCATCCACATCGACATCCTCCCTTTAGGCATCCACGTTCTGGCTTCACCCTAAGAGATTATCAGCTCCTTCCCACAGATGTTGTCCCAGGCGATCATCATGGGCTCACCTAAAGCTGCGTTTACACTAGCGAAACTTCCTCGCTGCGAGAGAAGTTTCGCACCTCCCAAAACAGAGCGCAACTCAGAGCGAGACGTTGCGCGAGTAGGGTGAGCCGCCTCACCAAGCTCAAGACTTCAAGCTATCCTCCTGGTTCATTTTACTCGCGAAACAATAAAGCCGCGTTTACACCTGCGAGTTTGTTTCGCGCGAAACACTTTGATGCGCGGACGAAAACCGACTGCCCTCCGGCTCACAGCGAGCGTCCTCACCCCGAAACGTTTCGCGAGTGGAGGGGCGTCTACATGGGCGAGTCTGCCTCGCGCAACTGTTTCGCGAGGAAGTTTTGCTAGTGTAAACGCGGCTTAAGAGGTCTCTTACTTCATTGTGTGATCAAACGTCAGAACGTCAAAAAACCTAGGTACTACCAAAAAGAAATAGCTTTTGAATAACATACATAGTATGTGCAATTGTTCATTTAGGGCTTTTTACAGGCTTATAGTCCAAAGTTTATTTTGGCCAATAAAGAGTCACAACCTTCAGTTACAGGCCTCTCTTACTTCATTGTGTGATCAAAGTCAGAACGTCAAAAAACCTAGGTACTACCAAAAAGAAATAGCTTTTGAATAACATACATAGTATGTGCAATTGTTCATTTAGGGCTTTTTACAGGCTTATAGTCCAAAGTTTATTTTGGCCAATAAAGAGTCACAACCTTCAGTTACAGGCCTCTCTTACTTCATTGTGTGATCAAACGTCAGAACGTCAAAAAACCTAGGTACTACCAAAAAGAAATAGCTCTTGAATAACATACATAGTATGTGCAATTGTTCATTTAGGGCTTTTTACAGGCTTATAGTCCAAAGTTTATTTTAGCCAATAAAGAGTCACAACCTTCAGTTACAGGTCAGAAAATTTTTTTTCATTAGTGAACGGAAAAAAGAAACTGCCTGAATCTTAAATGGAAGCCGATAATATGATATCTATAAATTTCAAAAAATAATACTAATAGACCATTTAATGTTCAGACAAAGTTTCCCAAGGAAGTAGAGAAATATTGCAACATCATCATACAAAAATATACTATTATAAAAAATATATTAAAGCAATTAACGAAAATAAAACTGACAGATCACCAAGTTCTTGTTCCCTAAAAATACTTATATATAAAGAATGTTTTTGGACTTTTTCAAAAAACGTGGTTGAGGATTATTTAAGGACTTTTGATAGGTACCTTGAACTTTATTATGTGGCTTCAACGTGAAACTTCGTGTGAGACTTCAACCTTGTTAACTTAGTGCCCACTCTCTGTAGTGGCTCTGAGATTCAATTACGAAGGACGTCCGGAAAGTAAAAATGTAAGCCCACCCTTCCCCCACAACTGCAGGGATTTTTTTGGACTTTGGGCTGGATGTAGCAGTTAAATCAAAACAAACACAGTTTCAGTATGCTGACATCTCTGGCCATGAGAGGTTTTTATGGAGAGCGAGTCATCGCACTCCCCCCACCATCTCAGTTTGATTCGTTTTCTCGCCCATGAAGGAGTCATATCCTCTGACTTACATTTATGACGTGTCCATATGGACCAGACATTATAAACCTTCTCATTTTCAAATGGGTACGTCAGTTTTGAGAAGGAATGACGAGTATTCACGATGAGGGAGAATACGGTCGTCTGTGGTGACCATTTCATCATTTCAAGCACACAGTATCTTGTAAAGATGGAGTTTCCCCTACACGGTCCACGGCTGCTGACACACACTACCTTTGTCTAGGTCTGTAACCAGGGTGCATTTCAACATGTTGAGGAAAACAGCTTTATACTTGATTTTGGAAACGGAAGAAAAGTTGATAATGTCAGTTATGGGGAGACAAGATCATGCTCCCCCATGTATCGCATGTTAGAGGAGGAATGGTTTTATAAAGAAAAACGAGGTACATTTCACAGGTTTTTTCGACTCAATGTACAGCAGTTTGAGTTTCTGGTTTCTCTAGTGGAAGACGAGCTATGTAAACAGGAACTTCTTGAGCATAATAAATTGGTCAAATTTCAAAAGTTCCAGTCATGCATCATTATCGTATTATATTATGTAACATTGTTATGCAATGTAAGCACTTTGAGTGAAGTTTGGAAGTAGGTTTAATAACTCGCCCATTGTACCTCTCACGGACAGACATATCGTCTGATAGTTCAGAGAAAATTGCATTCGAAGTTGTTGCCACGTCTAGAAAAATAGCGTGAACAATATTTCGGCTTAAAATGCACATTCATGGAAGGGGTTTAGACATAGTTACATACTTACTGCATAAATGCTCAATGCTTTTTTTAGGGACCCAATAATGCACATTGGTGGTTTTGGCACAGAACTATTGTTGATGTATTAAATATGGTGAAATAGAATTTTTCGTTATTTCCTCAATAGTGAACCACCAGTAGTTTCAAAGATCAACCATGATTCTTCTCATTTAATTTTTCCAAAATTTACAATTAGAGAGATGTGAGGCTGGTAAACAATCACGACGTGACGTTCATCATGATGGAATATTAGAAAAGTAAAGAGATTGTAGGAATTGTAAGATCACGGCACATCTGTAGCAAGCCTTTCAATTTCGCTTTAGAAATAGCTTGCCGTATAGGCTGTACGCAATTGATGAGCTGGGGCGTGAGTTTCTGTCAACAATGAATGGTGAAACAATTGGCTAACAGGCAAATGTGCAAAATCCACCATGCCAAAGCAGCTCAAGTGTCAGATTGGTGACTTTAGCAAAGTAAGAAATGCAATATTTCGACTTAGGCTAAATTGAACAGTTCTGAATCACCTGTTTGGGGCTGAATAATGTATTTTCCTTCTAGTTGTGGATAGCCAAAAACAACTCAAAATCCGTCCAAGTGAAATCACCAAAAAATGCAGTTTGGTGAGTTTGGTATGGGACTGAGGATGTCAAAGTACCTACTGAATCAGTTTTCGTCTCGACTTGACCGTAATACGCTGCCCAAAGTCGCAGAGGGTTGTTGTATTCTTACTTTTTGGACGTCCCTCGTATATTTAACTCCATATTTCCCATTACAGTGAGAATAATTAGGTCATATATAATGATAAATTTCTCTTATCACACCTACATTAAAATATAATTAAAATTAACAGAATATACAAAGAGTGCGAATATCATGATGCAAAGAAATACACGTAAATCCTAAAAACTTATTTCCCTATCTCCTCTCAGTTCGAGCTAATGGCCACCAACAGTAAATAATAGTAATGGAACAGGCAGTGCCAAAAATGTTCACAATGGAATCCTTAAATCAATGGTTAAGTCACTAGCCAAGTTATTCTAAAATGGTTTTTGAAGCGTATTTCAGTGGCAGTTGTCATAAACGGTACCAATATATCTAATAGGTTCCCCGCGTTGTAATTTTTAAAACTGATTGGGAGATCAGGTTGCTTAGTGATTTACCATCGAATGGGGCTCCGAACAAAAGAAGAGCTAAAGGTAGAGCATAGCGCGCAATTGAGGACCTTAAGGCTGTAGCACACTTGCGTTTTTTCTGCTTTTTTCAATGCCCGAACATGGAAGGAGAAGTGCTTTTTTCCAAGGTCAACTTTTTTGATCATTGCACATCATGTTGGAGCATTTTTAAACTCACTTGAGAAAATTAAAACGTGTTCTAATTTTTACCTCGACGCAAGAAAAATGCCAAAACATAACCCTTGGGAAGGTAACAATTCACTGGAAAACCCCTAGGAGCCCTAACCTGACAGACTCAATAGCTTTTCGTTCTCAGTGTGTGTTCTGCAAGTTCGGAACGCCGAGTTCCGCGTTCGCAGTGTTTTGTTAACCCAGTTCCAAACGGTTCTGACAGTCCCCGGTTTCTTTTTTTCGGAACTGTCGGAACTCAAACCCAAGAACGTAGTGAACACCTGCGCATTTCACAATTTTTCGGATCTCGTGGAGTAAACAACTCAATTCTTCTCCATCAAAATCATACTTTAGTCTCTATAAATTAGTATAGTACCTATTTAATGATCGAAATGTCAACTAGCTCGTCAAGTTCGGAAAGCGATAGTTTCGACGATGGTGTTTGGTTTGTAAATGATGAGGACGAGATTGAAGTTATAGTTGGATCTCGTCTACATCTACAAAACTCAATTTTTTTCGAGTATACCCCTCAGTCATGGTGGATTTTTTTTTTTTTTTTTCAATTTTTATTGCTGTGGGGTAATAGTTAAGTAATATTCACGGGGATAATAAGTAATATATTCACAGGAACTAAAAATATTCTGAAAAGGAGCATCAGAAGGTAACACGAGTTGAGAGAGGTTACAAACAACAACACAGGTTATTCCACTTCCAAGTTCTGAAACCGTTCGCAGTGCAGAACGCGGTTATACATGTTCCGGAACGCCCTGAGATTTCCCGTCCCAGTTCTGATGAGTTCGAGAACTGTCAGAACGCGCACTGAGAACGAAGCTAATAAAACTGCATTCCGCCAGAATGCGCTGTTTTTTGAGTTATTCCTCTTCAACATTCACATTTCTAGCTTTCTCAGTTGCTATTTTCGAACCCGCAATACAGCAGAAAAGCCCGCAAGACAGCATACAAAATCAGAGAAAAAACAAAAATGCTAGTGTGATACGGCCTTTATTGATTTTCTATTCTTTTGTAGCCTATAAGGGTAGTTGTAACAAACACAAGTGGTTTTTTTGTTTTTTATTCCAATAATTTATTTATTAATAATATAATTCTCATTTTTGACCAGTATTGATGAGATTGATCGTGTAGGAAACAAAAAAAGGAGTGACGCAAGGTATGAACAAGGGAAAAGTCATGTCAACCACCATGTTCCTTAGGTCCTTCGCCCCCTAGCGGTAGACCTTGTCAGTCCGGAGCCCCCATCGTAACAATTCATAATAAGCCGTATTATCGAAAAAATATAATTATATGACAAATATAAAAGGATACCATACCCAATTCAACTAATGTAAGAGAAAAGTGTACCGTCATATCAGTCTTTATAAAATAGCTATGTAACCTATACGTTTGATTTTAAAATGACTTATACTTACAAATTATATAACTGTAAATTTTGTACTAATGCTGAACACAAATGGGGGGGAGGTATAACTTGGACCACCATGTAATAAAAGAGAGCTTGAGAGAGGGTTTTGTGAGTAGAGAGCGAGATTTAGTGAACTATTTATTGATTTATTTAACTGAATTATTTAAACAATGAGTGAACATTTTAATCAACTTATAAATTGAATAATCAAACAACAGGTCTTGGTAGCATGGTTTTCGTCTTCTGACTGCGGAATCTGTTAATTATGGTTTCAAAATTCATCTTGAAGAACGATTGAGTGTCCCCTAAACACAAGAGTTGAAATATTTTAAAGACATTTTTTTTTATATGTAGAGAAAACAGAAAATAGAGAGTTTCTGCTTTCAACAGAAGGCATAAAGGGACGGGCGCTTGTACGAACGCTCCCCGGGAAGGAGAAAGGGATTTTGTCGGAGCCTCACCCCACCACCATCCTCCGTATAATAAGCCGGGCTACTTATAAACCATAATCGGCCTCCGTACAATAATCAGCCTCCGTATAATGAAACAAGCCTACATAATAGATAACATTGATTTTTATAGTTTGATGGTCAAAAATAAGAAAATATCCTAAATCAATCCTTTTAGCAAAATACTGATTAATTATACAAATAGATAAGATTTAAGCCTAAAAGATGTAGAATATGAAGAAGAATTGGACCTAGACGGCACTGGTGGTGGAGGGTTGGACTAGCTGTTGAACGTCTAGTATATATTACAGGTACAACATACAGGTGCTAAACCTGAATGTTGTGTTAATAAAAAGACATTGAATGGTGGTTTATAGTTAACTAATGAGGCATCTTAAAATCAACATAGAAGACAAATAGGTAAGTAAGTACCTGTTTATAGAGTCATGCCGTATTGGCTCTTAAAGCAATAAATAGTTATTCTAAATCATAATGTAATATAATATAACTTCGTCTATCCCCAGTTTTGAGAAGATATAAATGGAGATGTGACAAGACAACTTGGGCTAAAAAAGAAAGAAAAAAAACCCCACTAATTGAAAAAAAAAGGAAATCAGAGATTTTGCTAACTTCACAGCGTGAATGCACTAGATCAGATTCAATAGTTGGTTTCATTTATTTATTATTCATTTATTTCATATAGGTACTTATATTTTTTTATATCAAATGCCACTACATGTTGCAAGATTCCTGATTCCTCCGAGAGAGCTCTCCGCTGGTCGGCTGACAACAAAACAGAGGGTGGTTCACGGAGTCGTAAGCGTAACATTTCTCCAGGAACTTACGGGTAATGAAGAAATACGGGTTGGGTAATTTTTTTTTACGAGGGTCTCAAATCAAATGCGATAATGTCAGTATTTTTAGGGGGGCCATTAGTTCGTAATTAACCTAAAATTTCACATAAGTCTTGAAAATTTTTAACTTTTGAATTTTTATGGAAATTTGGATTTTGGAACTTTATATAGAAAGGTAAAATGCTAAGATATCCAGATTTTTCTGAAATCACAAGAGTCTTAGGGCGCCTGAAGTCTTAGATTAGGAAAAAAGCATTCCCACTAATATTAGGAATTTGAAAATTCTCGTTTTTTACTTACTGCTACGATTTTTTGTTGTTGTTTTTTCTGTTTGTTGTTTTCTGTGTTTTCTGTTTGTTTGTTGTTTTCTGTTTGTTTGTTGTTTTTTACTTGCTGTTTTGTTTTTTTGTTGTTTTCTGTTTTTGTTGTTGTTTTTTCAAGATAATAGCATTTGAATCAAGTAGAATTACCTACAATAAAAATTTCAACCATGAAATTAATGAGAAAAAAAATTAATTGATTTAGTCCATTAACCACCTTCATAAACGATTTCTACAAAACTCACCATCCGTTAGGGATTGATGAAATTATGGGTCAATAACTAACTACCTATATTGTAAACTTAATACATATAAAAACTGTCATTACCACGTGATTCAGCGCGAAAAAAATCTAAAATTGTGTGCCATATTGAAGAGTTTGAAAAACATAATTTCTCAGGTTTTATGCCGCATATTTTACGTACGTTAGGCGGACTCGAAAATTCGAAAGTAATTTTAGAAGAAATTGTTAAAAATGGCAAGAATTTGCATTAAACAATAGGGGTTTCTATTTGAAAAAGCCCGAAGAGTTCCAATTTGGTGTGAAAAATAATGGTACTTAAAACCTTTTGGGAAGGTCGTTTGGGGTAAACTTGACATTTTTTAAAGCTTTGTGCTTCAATTTGTTTCTCAGTCTTTTCATCCGTTTCCATTGATTTTGAATCCGATGGAATACATTTGAAGGGTTTTCCTAGATATCCTTTGGAGATACTTTAATGGCTAATACCGATCGAATGATGTTCAGAATCTCTACCACGAGTAGACTCTTTAATATTATACTGAAAAGAGCTCTCGACCTTCGTAACGTTGAGCGTAGAACTGCAAATGAATGGAACAAATCAAACCAATTAGATCGTGTTTCAAGAAGCAAAGCCCCATTTGAAGTTAGCAGACGAAGAATTTGTGCTCTCATCCCCCACCCCCGCCCCCCCAAAAAGTTGAACCCTTCGCATTTAGGGGGTGTTTAGTCCGAAGTAACGAACAGATTACCTGGCATCTTGTGGGGTGGTCCAAATCAACGTTTTCATCATTAGAGTTTTTTTTTTTTTTTAATGACAAGTATTACATAGAAGTATCAATAACGAACAAAACAAAAATTTTAAGGGGGATTGATATTTTCATCATACGATCGTGGGTGTCCCCCATATGTGAAGCATCAACATGGAACACAAAGAAAGAACTGGTGACTCGACGACTGACGCGACTACTGGGGCGTATATATATATAGTATATATATATATATATATATATATATATATATATATATATACTCTTTTTTTTTTTCATAATAATGTCACTAAATAAAACATAGAGTCATTGAGACAGTGCATCCAAAATTCTGAGTAACACATTAGCTAGCTCAACCAAATACAATAAATTTCTACTGAATGCACTATGCAGCCTTAATGTAGTCGGAATTGTGGAGCATTGCCAGTTTGAGATTTCAGGTAGGATACCATTCTTTTGTGGTAGTCCATCATGACCATAAATGGGTAACAATTCACATTAAAATATCCCTTGGAATAGCGAACAGTACATCAATCCGCTTGGAACTGGAAAAAGGTAGCCAACATTGATGCACTTAACTGGACTACACTATGTAGCTTAACAAATATTTTGAATTAAAATAAAACTTGAATATTGTAATTGGTGACAGTAACATAAAAAATTAGATCTTTAAATAGGGGAGAAATGGGGAATATGGGAACATCACAGCTGGGGATAAGGGTTGTGGGTGCTTCCAGGTATGTATCCAGGGATTTGAAGTTCCATATGTTGAATGGATTGCAAATGGGCTCCCTGGAGTTGCATGGACTGCACCTGAACTTGCTGTTGTACATTTTGTAATTGCATGGACTGTACCTGACCTGACTGTCGGTGCATCGTATGCATTTGCAGGGATTGTACCTGGGTTGGCTGCTGTTGCACTGTTTTCTGCATTTGTAAAGGCTGCTGAATGGTTTGGAGCTGCACAGTCTGATGTTGTGCAGCTTGCTGTTGCGTCTGTGTTGTTTGTTGGATTTGGAACGTTGGTGTTAAAGAGACGTCATTGTTCCTCATCAGGTCTTGGTAAACAGAAGAGGCAGTTCTCACAGGAGCATTCTGTCGACGAGAGGCTGGAGCAGTTTGGATGGTGTACGCCCTGGATGTGACTGGCTGATGAGCCGCATAGTAACTAGGTGGTTGTACCATCTGCAAGCCAAGAGACTGCATTTGTTGTTGGGATGCCTCATTCAACACGTACCTGTGTAAGAAAACATTGCATATACTTGTTAATCCTTTGACTGGGTAGGACAAATAGATGTATTGTGCACTGTTTAAGAGCAAAAGCAAGGGCTGATGAGCCGCAAAGTAACTAGGTGGTTGTACTATCTGCAAGCCAAGAGACTGCATTTGTTGTTGGGATGCCCCATTCAACACGTACCTGTTCAAGAAAACATGCATATCTATACTTGTTAATCCTTTGACTGGGTAGGGCAAATAGATGTATTGTGCACTGTTTAAGAGCAAAAGCAAGGGTTGTTATGCTTATCCACAACCCCAAAGTTTCACTTGGTGTTCAAGAGCACCATCATACCCCCCACTACCAGCCTCTTTATAAACCATAACGGGCCTCCATAATAGATCAGAATGTGTAAAGTCAAACATAAAAGTACCTATTCAATTTAGGTGAAGAGATTAAAGATATGATACAAAGATGGTTTTGTTTAATTAACCAAGAAGAGTGCAAACAAGGAGATAGATTCTATAGAATCTTACAATGACAAATGGACAAAAATGAAGAGTCGATTCATCATAATTAATGATCCAATATGAAGTATGCCTAGGAAAAATGATAGAAACTCTACTTCTTCAGGAAATTTTCAAATAGCTGAAGAATACAAACATAAATATATGCCAATACCTTGATCAAAATGGATCTTGATGTTGAAAGAATTAAATTGAAAAGGGCGCCTTTTGATTAGACCTACCTGCTTTGATTGGTTGCACTGAATTCCCTTCACGCTCTTAGCAGAGGAAATTGTAAGCAGATGCTTCCAACGCTGGGTCGGCCATTATGCTCGAAGTGCCGGAAGAGTCTAATTAGCTACTTCACTACTTTAGAAAAAAACCTTTGTGTCCTTGAAATGGTTTTTTATTATCTCCAAAGTTTCTCCCCAGGAACTGGGGCTTCTTTAAGGAGACAATATTCAAAATTAGTAAAATAATTACTTACTGATTTCTTTTTTGTGACAATAAAAGATGATAAAAAACCGAATTAAGGACAGAACTTTTTTTTTTTTTTTTTTGCAAAGTTATAATCTGATCTATCCAAATAAAAAAAAGTTTCGAATTAGCTATGTCACTACTTACTCATGGGATGTGCAATGCGAATCGAAGTGTGTTCATGTGTCTGATCATAATATCTTAAGTACTAATAAGTATCCTAAGAATGACAGGTTATACCAATCAGTCGTGTTAGTAAGAAATCAAGGAGGATTACGTCATTTCTCATACGCGCGCGCCCGCCCCCTCAATTCTACTTATATATTTCAAAGATAGAAATGAAAAAATTGACGGAGACGTTTGGAATTGGATACATTTTAGAGGAAAGTTCAGTAAAATACACGAGGATGATGATAAGTATACTCACGCAAACAAACACGCATGTACAAACTGACACCCCCCCCCCCCCCCCAAAGGATTTGGTCTTAGAATGGTCTGAAACGGAATTGTATTCAGTTATTTTTTTCTCATGGTCGGGTTGTCCCATAACCCCTGGATCAATTCCAATAGGTCGTCCCTTTATGACCCAGAGGCCATTCCTATATGATCTAGCTTCATAAGAATGCCCTAAACAGGATAGAATAGTTTCTCTAAATACCTTTATATATAATTTAAAAAAAAAAAAAAATTGGTAAATAATTAAAAGTAATTAGCTAGTTCATTACTGCAGGATAAAATGAACATCCAGTCAAATTTGCATTGGAGTTGGAGAAGTTTTGAGAGCACAAGCAATGAATGAAGCAGTGAGCGCAAAACTCGGAAAACATACGAAATTAATTAGGGGAGTTATTAATTGTTTGAGTTGAACTATTAAAACTCACTGCACAGCTGCTGTTCTGGCGGGTTCTTCCGGCAGGGCTCTTTGCTGCAAGTTGGACTGAACTGAGGGTGTGTATATTGGCGCAGCTTGGCTTACAGGTGGTGGTTGTGGCCTACTGGTTCCGGCCGCCAAAATCCCCCTCAACTGAAAACACGAGACAAGTGCAACGTTAACTGTTGTAAGTTCATTAAATTGCTTTGGAATCTACCAAGGAAAAATGTTAAATGTTGAAAAAGCTAAAACCATGGGCTTTTGATTACCTATCAGGAAATGTTACCAAGCTCAAGTGACTATTGAGGAAGAAATTCATGTGGCCAACATTTAATTTGTGCATGCTGAAAAGGTAGTAATTTTGAAGCAGTGCTGGGAATCGTCGAATAATGGCATTTTTGGAAACTTTTCAGAAAATAACCAGCGCAACTCCACAAAATTTACTAGAAATCGGGAATTTTATCTAGGGGCACTAGAGGGTGTTTAGTGGCCTCCACTACGTGCTGGACAGAGCGGGTTGTACCAACCGCCATTCCACCTGGCCAAATTTTATCTTTGCCATCAACCTACTTCCAACTTCTCAACCCGGTTCACAATTTTCTCGAGGACCAACATCATTGTGGCCCCAGTTCATCTCATTGCTGCAGGACAACCACCTCCATCTCTGATTCAATCCCGCCCTAGCTCAGTTGGTAGTGTATCTAGTCTTCAATCAGTTGCACCATATGCTCCAGCCCTACGTAGCAGATTGGGGGGAGTATGTTTGAAAACGAGGAAATAAATCTGCAACTTATGAGCTGCCAAACTCACCTGTTGACGTCGTCAAATATTTATCTCTTTCCTTCTATAGAGCACCTTTTCCACAACCTTTTTATTCTTCCTTTACCTATCATAATTTCACCTCCTATTAACTTCAACTCTCTTTTTTATACCGTTTATAGTTGAATAATTAAAATTTCGTTGACACAATATAAACAAAAGGCATTTTTATAACTTTCTACGTTTAACATGTGGTATTTAGTACTGGTTTTGTGATGTGATAGTCAGCTGTTTCACAACATTACTCAGCATGATGGACCAGCCAACCCTGTAAGGACAAAGAGGTAGAAACAAGACACTTTCAAGCCAGCCATTTTCCTTTTCAAACACATTTTATTGAGCCTGTTTTTGTATCTAATATCATCAGAGCGATTTTGAAGTATTTTCACCTAATTCAGTCCCCAAATCAGTGGAACTAGGCCATAATTTCCAGAAAACCATCTGGGTCGCCATCAATTGGATTTATCACCAAAAATTCAAACTTAGCTGTTAGCACCTTTCACAACCTTGTTTCCGCTGCTAGATCACCAGCTCAACATAACTGTGGCGAGATGTTACCTATCTTTACCTACATCTGTAATTTCATCTTCATCTTCTGTGCTCTTACTGGCTACATATCAAATCATTCTTCCTACCAACCTATCTTGAGTTGGCTTTCACCTTACCCTCATCTATTTTGGGACTGAACTTGGGGGAACAGGGTTATCCTTTTAACTTTATGTACCTGCTTACCCTAGCCAGCTCACATATGTACCTACCTCTCTCTTCTTTTTTTTCAATAATTAAACTTTATTGTCAGTATTGACATTACAGTTGTGTTAACAAATAATACAGCAGGCGCAGCCTGATTAATGTGGTACTTGACTTGTAGGTACAGCCCCGTGACTGCCCTATACCAGTTTAAAGTAACACAGTTACTTATTATATTATTACTTTATATACATGTATGGTTAGGATAAATGTTTGGATATTAATGATAACAAGGTAACATATAGGTGCAGTATAACAATGGTAACTCAAGTGATTGATCAGTCGTTCAAGAAGTCCTGTGGCCTTTTTCGTTTTAATCTTCTTCGTTCGGTTGGAGGAGGGACGTTAAGAGGGATGGAGGATACGAGTGTATTTTCGTGGTTGATCATTTTGTTGTTCAGGCTTTTGTATGAGCTTTTTATCAGTTCTTGTACGGTCGGCAGTTCAAGTCATTATGAAGAGTTGCATTGCGGACATACCATGGAGCATTTGTTATCATTCGTAGTACTCGATTTTGAGTCACTTGTATCTTTTGTACATGGCATGCCGCTGACGACCCCCAAAGTCCTGATGAGTAGCTCCAAATTGGTTGAATTAGGGAGAGATACTAGGGTAGTGCTAATTAGGGGGTGCTTGGTGGATAGGCTATAAGGAATTTAGGTGCCCCCCCCCCCCCCCCCCCCCCGAGGTGCAATGGGGGCCTAAATCCTCATAACAAGGTAGAGGAGAGTAACAGGCATCCTGTCAGAGAGATACCACCCCTACTAATAGCTTTTAATGAGCCATGTTCGGGGAAGGTTGATTTTCCTGTCACCAGGAATTCCATCCAACGCCAAACCAGCTGCCAAAAATGATCGAGCACAGCGCGTGGTTCCCATTGATTCCTCAACGGGACGCCGACAGCGCTATCTCTGGTGCTCTGACGGGAGCTTGATGGGCCTCTCAGGAGGTAACTCTGTTACACTCCTCCCCTTAAAGACATACTTGATTGAAGATCAAGTATGGTAATTGGGTGGAATAGTGAATAGCTGAGAACTGATGCTCATTCGTTCATAAATAGCTGCATTGGCGTTTTGGATGGGGAAATAAAAATTAAAACAGGATTGTCCATGAAGCTTCATAAGAAGTATCTTCATTGAACAATCGGGACGAAACGGATGCTCAACGATGGAGACTTATACCTTAGGAAATTAAAATATATATAGAAATTGAATGAATGAAAATCAATAAATGACGACTGGCTGACTAGGCACAGTAAGATTAAATTGCCCAAATATGGGGACTTAAAATGTGCACTACCCTGGTAATTGACATATAGCAATACTCAGGTGGCATGAATTGAAATAATATAAAATATAAATGGGGAAGAAAAGAGAAAAATTATAAGTCAAAGACCAATGAAATTATTTATATACCAAAGGGTGATAATGGGAATTCCTTCTGGAATCCAATTCCATGTTTCTTCTGAAACATTAACGCCCCAAAAAATAGTGGATTGGACTACTAGGCGTCAGCCGTGCATAATCCAAACCACGCTCTGCTACCATATAAGGAATTTAGGTGCCCCCCCCCCCCCCCCCCCAAAGGTGCAATGGGGGCCTAAATCCTCATAACAAGGTAGAGGAGGGTAACAGGCATCCCGTCAGAGAGATACCACCCCTACTAATAGCTTTTAATGAGCCATGTTCAGGGAAGGTTGATTTTCCTGTCACCAGGAAATCCATCCAACGCCAAACCAGCTGCCAAAAATGATCGAGAACAGCGCGTGGTTCCCATTGATTCCTCAACGGGATGCCGACAGCGCTCTGACATCTCTGGTGCTCTGACGGGAGCTTGATGGGCCTCTCAGGAGGTAACTCTGTTACAAGGCTCAGTGGAGAAAAATAATTCAAAAGTGGCTTTAGTTTATGGATTCTCTGCTTAAGGAAGAATTAAAAGAAAAAGGATTTAATCCAATCCAAATGATACCTGTACACCACCCAGTCACGAAAACTGCACTACCTCTTTTCTTCCTCGATTCGTCCCCCAACCATGATAACCAAAAAATACAGGGTGCGGCAGTGAGGACGGACGGTTTTAAAAAAACCATAAAATAGTTCATTTTCACTCAAAAACAAATTTATTGATGCGATCAGATTCGCAAGGAAATAGCATTTGAGACAGTCAAGTGTGAAAAATCACATCAGGCATGTGGTGGCCGAAATTGTTTATGCAGTGCTGGAGGTGTTCTTGGGCGTTATCTCCAACATGCTCTCTCAACTTGGGCGACTTCCACGCGAATTGCGTCCTTCAATTCGTCCAGAATTCGGGGCTTGTTCTCGTATACTCTAAGCCTTGAGGTGTCCCCATAAGAAAAAATCGCATATGGATAAATCTGGGGACCGAGGAGGCCAATGAACATCGCTAAACCTGAAAATAAGGCGACCAGGGAAGAGAGGGCGAATATCGTCCATTGATGCTCTGGCTGTGTGGGCGGTCGCCCCATCCTGCTAGAACCACACACGTCGGGTTGGAACACGTCGCCGTCATAATTCAGGGAAAAAGAAGTTGGTGATCATTACGACGTAGGGTTATGTTGGAGAGAGTCTACACGAACTTCCAAGAACGCCTCCAGCACTGCATCAACAATTTCGGCCACCACATGCCTGATGTGATTTTTCACACGTGACCTTCTCAAATGCTATTTCCTTGCAAACCTGATTGCATCAATAAATTTGTTTTTGAGTGAAAATTAACTATTTTATGATTTTTTTAAAACAGTCCATCCTCACTGCCGCACCCTGTATATTCACTTACAGAACTATATTACTGTAAAGCAAAAGTTGAGCCTCCAAAACCAAGAAAAACGGTGATTCAGTGCCTTAGGTGTCAAGCTTTCAGCCACTCAAAAAATTATTGCAAAAATCAGCCAAAATGTGTTAAATGTGACTCCAACCACTCATCCGATCAATGCAGCAAACCTCCGAACATACCTCCAACTTGTGTAAATTGCAAAGGCCAGCACACTGCTAATTATAGAGGCTGTCCGGCACACAAAGTTTTACAAAATACGTCGGGGAAGTGGGCGATTGATGAAATCAAACCACAGAGCTCACTGAAACCGTCTACCAATCAATCAACCAAAACCAATAATTACACTTCAGAGCTCCGTACAATACCTGGTATCAAATCATACGCCGAAGCAACTAGCCAACAATCCTCGATCGAGATGCTTTCCCGAAAAATCGATAAATTACTGTCAGCAATAACACCTTTAATAGAAATGTTAGCACAAAACTCATAAAAATATAGCATGAATCTTCAAATCAATAATAATCTAGCAATCTGCACTTGGATTGGCGTGGTCTTGTAAACAAATACCACGAATTCAGCAGTATAACATCGATATTATCCTACTCTCTGAAACTAAACTCGCTCCTCACGTGCCGTTTTTCATCCCAGGCTTCAAAACATGTCGTTCTGACCATCCCAGTGGGAGACGTAAAGGTGGATCAGCACTGATTATTAAAAACTCACGAAAAGTCACGAAGAGCTGCCACCAATAATAGAGAATGAAATTCAAGCTTGTCAAATAATAATTCACACACAAAGTATCCCCAATCTGAGAATTTGCTCATTTTACTCAGCCCCTGAAAACCGAGTTCAAATGGGCGACTTTCTATCACTTGTACATGAACTTCTCTCTTCTATCATAGTAAAAGTGGCCACATAGGTAGGAAAGTTTTCAATGCATGTACCTGCAAATATATATATCAAAGTTACCTCACTCAATAAACTAGGTGAACTTATTTATCTATGTTTCATTTATCATTCCTAGTCAAAAATATCACTAATCTAGTCACTGATTCTCATAGTACATTCCTATTTATCCATTAAAAATACAATCCACTCAATATATTAACTAGCTGAGGTTTGAATGGCATGCTAGTTTATCTGCACTATCCTTGCCTAGGATAGCACAGTGCACATAAACTACCAAATAGCAGATCAACATGTATTGGACGGAGTTGGCGCCGTAACCAACGCAGCACGCCCATAGTCCTTTACAAAACAGTAATGAAAATTAAAAAATTAAAAGTGAGCAAAGTGAATTGATGAAAAGCTAATAGGGTAACTTTTGTGAAATCCCCAAAGACGTGGTTGAAAAATCAATTGAATCAGATTCTACAGAAATATCTGAGAATAATTAAGTTTTGCATGTTTATTTGTGTTAGTGGCTATGATCGAACGACAAAGGATAATTTTCCAACAAACTGGGAGGCACCTTATAGGAAACTCATCGTAGATTCCAAAAGTGGGGTTCATTTATTTTAAACTTTGTGGAGCCTCTGCAATAGTGTCTTTTTTTACGAAAATTTGCTAAAAACATTCTTGCATGCATAAAGTAAGAGAAATATGACAATACAATTTAATTAATCACCATATTTTGTTCAAAGTTTCTTCACCCCAAGGAAAAACCTATTCATGTTTAGGATGGAGGAAAAAGAGCAACAGACAAGTTCCTAAAACATACGCATAATAGAGATAAACAGATCTAAATAACTAAATAATTACATAAAATAACATAATATATGTATAATGTAGAGATTTACCGATATATTGTTCGCAACATTCTGAGCAGTCTGCTGTCTTGCTGGTGACGTTAAACTTGGAGGTTCTTGAGGTATGTGCCAATGAGGCTAGAAACATAGGTGAGATAGAGTAAGTAAATTATTGAAATACTTAAAATAAGGAGGTCTACACCCTTATATATAAAACTCAAAGTTTGTTTCTATCCATGTTTCTGTTTCTATATTTCTTTGTTCCCAATAGATGGCTAAATGGTTGGACCGATTCTGTCGGGTGCAGTTGTAAAATGATCAGCGAGTTCCGGCGCACAACATGGGCTAGGTCTAAACCTCCAAAACATCCTTCTACTTCACAAACGGCGCTACCCTTTGCAACCGATTAGTTTGGTTCCCGAACTTTTGTTATTATGGTTGCCAATAGGCAGTTTGTTAAGTGGTGGAAATTCGTGACAAATGGAGAAGCCTTGACGGGTTGCTAGGAGAGTTCCGTGTGAAGCATGAGTTGCATTATTGACAGGTGATGGACGGGAATGGGATATTTCGAGCGAAGCACGGGACTGAAAACCAATTTGTTTGGCTCCCATAATTTTATTATGGTTGCCACACACAGTTCAGGGCTTCTTCGAGCCTGCTTGGTTTTGACGATTTCGATCAGCTGAGTGAAATAAATTCTCTCCTATTCACCCTAGGAGGTTGAAATTCGATAGGACGACGCTTTGGAACAATAAGAGACGATTGAAATTATGGGCTCTTTCATGATCAGCTGAGTGAGCTAAATTCTCTCCTCTTTACTCTAGGAAGTTGAAATTTGATAGGGCAACTCTTTGGGACATTAGAGAGTTTCTAGAGATCCGTCAGTCTCAATACGGCGTGTGGTAACGAGAAACTTTACCGCAACTTAAAGTCACGTCAAGTCCATAACGGATCTAGTTGTAACGCTAAATCCATGGAAGGAGGAAATTATCCCTAGGAGGTTATTTGAGTCCACGGAAGAAGGTTATTTTAGATTATTACGTTTTTTCCAGATTGCAACCTGTTACCGTATCTGTACAGAAGGATGCGTAACTCATTGCGTCAGAGTTACGGTGCCGGATTGTCAATACCGCACGACGTATCGTGTTTTACGGATCTACTAGGAACTCTCTACTAAGAGACCCGTTCATGTGGCTCAGTGCAAAGCACGGCTAACCCGCTTGAAATAAATAAATAAACAAGACCACGGTGTATTCTTTATTTATGTAAAGAAAACCAAATTTGAATCTGAATGAACTTGATAATAAAAACATGTCAGTCCTATTAAAGAACATGATTATTATAATAATTTTCGGCTTATTAAATGCACTCCTGTACATAAGTTCTGTAGCAAGGAGAAATGTTCAAAGACATAAGGATAATCAAGGATTTTAGAATGAGTGGTAAATTATAAAATAATTCGAAATTACTGCCTATAGCCTACACATATTATATCTTTAAAAAACCTAGACTCTTTGATTACTGGTTGTGAGCCCCAGCCTACACTGACAACCTAATTTAGAGCCCTTTCTTGAACCGAATATTTCATAAAATTTGAATACGGTTGAATTACTCGCAAAAAGTTATGGGGGATAACATTTTTTTGGTTTTTGTAACTCGAATATTGACGGAGAGACACCCTGCATATCAGAAATTTTCCCTTTACCTAGTAGGTGGCGCATTGCATAACTAAAATGAATCAATCAATCAGTGGAACAAATTCAGTGGAAATAGAAAATTTTGCAGTTTCGCACTCTTGGCACTAATGGTGATTGTCGGATTCGTCCTTTTGACGCTGAGCAATTGTATTCACTTATGCAATAAACTCTACTGAAAATGTAAGTAACATTACCATGCTCCCAGTATCTGGACTATTGCTTGCTCTCGAGTCACTGCTAATTCTCTCCTGAAAACCAAAGTAACGAGTACAATCACCATGGAATGAAAACTCTCCAAATAATTACACAAAGGTTTATTATATTTGTATTAGGAATTCGTGCCTCCAAATTGATGCACTGCATTACAGCAACAGGTCTCCACTATTTTACGAATTTTCAGTAAAGTTGAAGGGTTGCATACACATACACAGTGCAATGATTTGAAACTACGTTTTCTTTGTTTTTTTTTTTTTTTTTTACATAATACTCTTAATTACAGTTAATATATATCGATAGGTTGATTTGAAAAGAAATAGGTAGACCTAATAGAGACTTTTTGCAGCCACCAAAAGGCGGCCTACTAAGGTACCGTATTCAGCAAAATGGTTAATGCGCCGTGCCGTCTCGTCTCGTCATCACACGCCGTGCAAAACCGCAATCCTACGTTCTTCCATGACGGCTTCTCAAGTCGAGTTCACACCGTGTTGAGCTACCTAACCTGACACTTTATTACTTATTTACTTTTTGTCGGTGTCTCAGTCCTCAGTGTTACATTTTCGATTTACTTTTTCATTCATATGATCTTACCTTATCATATATATAATATAACATCATACCTATACATATGACCGTTCTGGTTGAGGTGCGGCTCAAACTATTGAATAAAAAATAAATCGTCACATAGTAGTCTGTATCATGTAATTACCGCATCAATTAGGTATATCATCCTACCATTTTTCGATAATGGATGAACCCAATCGCCTGTTTCGGCTTTTCAATGAAGGGTTGATTAATGGAGGGGATATGGACAAAGCTTTTGACAGACATATCACAGTTATATGTGGAGAGGAGGGTTCCGGCGTGAGAGGTTCGGCGAGTTCAGCTCAGAGCAACTGACGGACGAAGAGATCGTTTTAATGTTAAGATCTCAATGGGAGCACCAACCTCTATTGCTAAATTTATTGGAAATACAGATGGAAATCATACTGCCTACCGGATATTTCAGTTTGAATGAAGAATATGTTCAGTTGACGGGTATGAAGAAACTATAGGTAGGTACCGCTCACAAACAACTTCTCATTTTTAGCAAATGTTAAAAAATATTTTCAGCTATACTCAACTGCATTTGTTCTGATTTTAATTGGCTGATTTATTTGTTACCTTGGTTGTCCGATTTGGAACCAAGGTATAATCGTAATGTCAGCTGGACAGCAAAGAGTGACAAAACACTAAAAGACTGGCTTCCTTTGACTTCAATGGTTCAGCCATTTCATTCTCATAAACTGCAAGCTTTAGGTCACGCTAATCGTCACTTCTACGGTCGTCGCGGTTGTCACAAAACCGTGCAAAAAAAAAAAAAAAAAAAACAAAAGATCCCGTTAGCATCCATGTGCTCCGTGTGCCTTATCTCGGGGACTACGGTTTGGACGGTTTTGTTCATGGGACGACTGCGAAAAGTCTCTAATGTGTCTGCATAGATGTAGACGCCTATTGAAGAGAAATTAATAAAATTAGGTAACACACCTCATCTAAACTTTCCTTACACGAGTTGATAATGCAGTGCCGTGTATTGGCAAAACTGCCGTATGCCCCATAATGCCACCTGCTTGCTGCAAGCCTAACACCATCTAGCGGTCATTGATGAAACTTAGTTAGTTCCCCCGAAAAATCATAGGATCGCTGCTCCATTATAGATTGTAGTGAGAGAACAGGAAATCATAAGGCTTTCTAGATGATTTCATTCGATTTGTTGGGAAAATACAATATGTAAATGGCAATTAAAAAACATTACTATTACCTTGAAAGTTTTTGATCTTTATTTGTCATTATTACTGCATTTAATTACTACCCTTAAGGGTAGATCAAAATTGATGCCGATGTTGCTGGCACAACCTTGCCGATGCATGACTTTTCAGCCAAAGTTCATAAACTTTGGTCCAGTAGATTTGGAGAAAAGCTCTGGATGGCGTTGATGCGGACAGACGGATTTTTTTAAATTCGATTTTTAGATTTTATGCATCTCGAAACGTAAACAAAAATATTTTTAGGGGGTTACAATTTTTTTTCTTGGTCAACAAAGGTTCATTATTGAAAATAATAAACCAAAAACATCGAAGATTCAATAGGTTGAACAAACTAGATTCAGCTTACCATAGATTTGTGACTTTCAGGTGACTGCAAATCTTGTCTACACTGGATTCTGGCCTAGAAACAGATATCATAATAAGAAATTAAAATTGAATACGATTAATGCTGATACAGTATGATAAATGACAAAAACAATATTTAGAAGAAAAAAATCTGATGGCATGAAAACGGTACCGAACTACCTAAATAACATGATTAAAAGCCTAATACGCTAATTGCAGTAAAACAATAGACAATTTAGAGAAAAGTGTTTAAAAACCACATAAATGGGCAAATAATCAACCTTCTAGAGAATTTTCGCAGGAAATGAAGCTATTGCTGTGGCTCCAAAATTTATAAAATAAAATTTTCAAAAGTTTTCCTTCATTGAAACCGTTTTGAGGTATTCTGGAAAGATTCCTGGATTTTATTCAACACTTTTTCACGCACACATTTGGTTTAGCAGAATTCAAGCCAAAGGAAGTTTTTGAACTATGAACTCGATCATTAATAAATTTACTTTGACTGAGTCATTGAAAAATGTACTTTAACATTAATACTATCGATAGAAACATCAAAAAAGCTAATAAACCAAAGTCTAGTTTAATCGCAGAATATCATTTGGAACCAGTTCTAGTGATCAAATCTGAAAACAATCTAACATAATACGTTATTTTACAAATATTTGCACGTATCATTTTGCTGCATGATGCATAGATGCTCACCCTTTCACTAACTAAGTACCTGTTGTAAGTTATTTCTTGGTAGATACTTTATAACATTCCAATGAAAGGAGTAGCTTTTGTCAATTTCATTAAGAATACACAACTTGGATCTACGGACCGAAGTTAGGAAGTCGTCGGTCAGCTAAATATCAATCAGCCATGCTGCCTGTTCGTAAGCACGTGCACTAATGGAAATTCTATGACTTGTCTCGATATAATGGTTCAATATTTCAAATTCGGGAAAAGATGGCCAAAAACTTATTGATTAGGAATTTTATCACGATTGGATCAGCGATGACCACTGTTCATCCGCAAACGTAAAATTCGTACTTCGTATCGCTATTTTTTGTGTGAAAATATTGAAGTATCGAAAATGTTGCTCATATATTGATAATTTGAGGAAGTAGAGGTACATACGAATTGCAATTGCAAGAAAACCTACGTGCGATTTTTGAAGGACTCATTGGGTTTGTTCGGACACGTAGTTCGTAACCGTTCGTAACTGGACACGCCCACTTTTGGCTGTTCGGACAACACGAGAACCAGTTCTGGAAGACCTCGAACTAGCAGTTCGTTGTTCGGACGTAGTAGTTCGTTACCGTTCCGAACCAGTTCTACCAGTTCTGTCTTTTTTCCAGAACTAATAGTTCTAGACATGCGCAGTAAACAAGCTTGGCCCCGCCCCGTATGCACGTACCTCCCGCCAAACTTTCAAGTTGTCATCAGCCTTCTTAATTCACGTTCTTGCGCTCACATTTTTATCTGATGTCTTTTCAATTTATCTTGCCCTTAACGTTTCATACAACTGTAAGTAACTCGTGTAGGTACACGATTGCAACCTTACGGTACGACATAAAAACATTCCGATTCTAGAGATGGGTTTCTATACCCCTACTTAAAATAGCCTAAAATTATTATTTTAGGGTTAACGAATCGAAGTATGTGAAAAAACGTCTTTTTTTAGCAGTTGTTGCCTTTTCTCTTAAACGCCTCGAGGGATTTTGTTGAAATTCATAGGAGTTATTCTTCTTCTGGGTGCAAATGATATTCAGTTCCCCTCATCCCTTAAGACTGGTGGGCACTTAATTAGCAAACCAGCTCTTAAATGGCCAAATGGAGGGGAGGGGGGGAATAATCGGTTTTAGCACTTTTTGGTCTATTCTCCAAAATGGCTCGAGGGATATCAATGAAATTCATAGGAGTTACCGAGGTCAAGTTCAGTTCCTGACAGGGCAACTCTCAACTAATGATAAAGAGGTTTAGTTCAGATTTATGTGTTCAGTAGCCATTTTCAAAACACATCAAAGTCAAACCTTGGGCAGAAATACATTGAACATGAAAGTACGCAGTTAAATTCAAAACATTTTATTGAATAACAATTTAGGTATTGCTGCTTAAATGTAGTATCACAAGATACTAACAGGCCTCATAAACATTATCAGGTGGTTAACAGACCTGATAAAGTATAACAAAAATATTGAGTTATAGTTTTTATAACACAAATTACAAACATGTAACCACGTTTTGGGAAAAAGACGGAGAGGTTATCAGGTTATCAATTCCGAACTACACGAAATGGCGTTCGGACTGGGAGTTCAGAACTAAGAGTTCTGAACCGGTTCCCATCCCCTCCCTTTGCAGTTCGATTCCAAACTAGATGAATTCCGAACTGGTTCGGAACTACGTGTCCGAACAAAGCCATTAGGAACTTGCTTATGGTAGTAGGAAGAAAAAGGAAGATTAGCGTACCAAAACTACACGATTTTTCAAGATAATTGATAATGGAATCTCTCAAAGTAGGAAAGTAGATGATTTGATTCAGAAAGTGGGGAAGTCAAAACTGTTCTATTAGGGAATGGAGTGTTTATATTCAAGGTCGAATGGGATTTTTAAACTAAGGGGCCGTTCAACAGAACTGGATAACCTCAAACTTGGGAGAAACTCCTAAGTTTCAGCAAATCTGCGTTCGACTAAATGCGATAATCGATTCTTTTCTTGATACTACCGAATGCGTTGTTTTATGTGTAGAGCTTCATAACCCTTTTCCGTCGGTAGTTACGACAAAATTTGGGCATCCCTTGTGGGGAATGAAGAAGAAGCAACAATCACTTTGAATAGAATTTGCACCGAAGGACGACATTCATTGACGGATTTACGTAAGAAGTTTAGTCAGGTACTGATTTTGACATTTTTATTTAGTTGATATTTCTTCATCATGTCTAATAACATCAAAAAACGGCGAGTGTGTAGGACAGTATTCACCCGGCTCTACAATACTTTGTAACCCTTGTTTGATGTTCAACCTATTGACGCTACCGCCATTACAGCGAAGTTCCAGGTCTTAGAAAATAAGTATGAAGAGCTTACATCCTTGAATGAGTTAATAAGTGAGGAACTTTGTAGAATATTGATCATTCTGGATATGTTGCATTAATGAAAAAGGTTATACATAAGTGAGTGGTGGTTGTGGGGTTAGACAACATTTCTATAACCTTTTGAAATATCTGATTTTTAATTGACGTCTGACGTCACATTCTATCATTTCATCATAATTTAATTCGAGTTCCTTAATATTCCTTCAGAATTATTTCTCCTAAGTAGTTCACTAGTGCAATACAATCTAAACCTTGATAATTTTTAGTACTTTTAATAATAATATAGTCCATTATAAAATTGTTAGATACTTTGTAAGTATTTGCGTAGTAAGATAGTATTTTTAATCTGATTTATTTATCTAATTAATTTATATTTAATTTATCAATAATATTTAATGATAATAATTGATTATTATTTAGTAGCCATATTCTTTCATAACAGTTGCCCAAGGCATGACATGACCCAAGTGGGATTTATGTATCATGTGTTTAGGTCAAAGTTAATTCACACTGAAAACAAAAAAATTTGGAACAAAAACCTCAATGCTCTTCTTGACTGTCAAATAGGTAAATATTTTTGTACCCCACTCCTTTTGCAGACCACCAGGCGCCACTGGCTCCAACCCTTTGTTTATATATTTACTTGAGTCTACCTACTCCGATTTGGACGGTGGGTGACGTACGGATTAATAATTTTAAATCGATTTTCGGATTCTATGCATCTTGAACCGTAAACCAAACAAATTTTATGGGGGGGTTAAAAAACTAAAAGGCCGGAATGTCTAAAAACAGTGGGGAAAATCAGTTCTGTCCTCAATACTGTAAGATAACTTCAAAATCCTCTTCACTACAACTACTGCTACTATAATGACCAAGATAAAAAGTTCACTTACTTGGAAAAATTCTCTAATTTTCATAATTTACAGTGAAATTCCAAATTCACCGTACTCCCTATATAAAATGAAGATTTATTTTATTTTGTTTTTCTAATTGAGCTTATGAAAATGGCGTTAGGTGAATTATTTTCACTTACGGGAGTTTTGTCAGCTTTTGGTGCATCGCTATAACCGGCCGGCGGCTTCACCTTCTTGAAGATAGGGCGATAGGTTTCTGAACAAAGATGGAAACGGAAACGTTAAAATCTAATAATAATATGGTACAGCAGCATTTTTCAATCAGGAGTATGATTCAGGGTTATCAACATTTTCAAAGAGCCTTTTACAGGGTGGTACCCTAATGGGAATTTGAAATTTCGCTGACTTTTCCCTGACCGAACTTCAGATCACCCTGACGAAAAATATCAAGATTAAATACTGTTTTTTGCCATTTTTACGAATTTTCAAAGAAAAATTGAGCTATTTAGATGGCTTCAAAATTTAAACATTGGCAGGAAGGGGGCGGGGACCCCTAAATATTCATTTCGTACATCAAAGAATACAATCCTAGATTTTAACGTATATGTGTGTTCCCAGAAACTCTCTTAAAATATGTCTTAAGAAATTCGTTCCTTCTCGGCAAATGACAGGTCGAGTTCGTTGGCCACCCCGATCCCCAAATTCAAATTTGCAATTTACAGTGTCTCAAAAAATTCTAAAAAATGTCACAGTTGAAGTATTTTTCAGGGCTGATTTGATTACGACCACTCCCGGATCTCTAAGATTCACAAAGTCCTAGGTTATGTATAGAAACTAGTTGTTGGGACTCTTAACCCATTCGCGGCGAAGCCTGCGTTTTTCCGCAAATCCTAGCAGTGCCCTGAGCGCGAAGCCCGCGTTTTCCCAAACTGCTCCTGCATTCTCATGCGATCTTCCGGAACTTTTTCAAACTATTTTTCAGTTTCTTGGGGACATACTAGATAGCGCTCGACGTGTTTCAGTCCCCCCCATCCCTCTCCCACCCAGAACACTCTCTCATCCGCGATAAACCATGTTACCTGTGGAGACCCCTTTTTCACGTGATCTTTTGTCATACTATGAGTAATACACATAAAAGTGGTGAGGATTCTTCAGAAATATTCTCAGAAATCCTCTCGCAGTTATTTTTAGCGTCATTCCACTGTACACTTTGTTGATGTTCGGTTCTGTTCTGCTCACTTTGAGGCTTTTTCCAACACTATTCTACCGTCAGTTTTTTTCTTACCTTCGTTATTTATCTCGTAATTTCTATTGTTTCTTATTAGTAGTAGTGTATATAGTCCAGATTTCAGTTTTTTCTTAGTTTACTTGTATATATCAAGTATTTTGTATTTTTTCTTTGTTTACTTGGTTTAGTTAGGTTTAGGAGTGTAAGTGAGAGTGGGTACCAACTACCTAGGTGGCACTTTTCGATAAATTCTTTTGGCTCTGAGCTGGCAATTTCTCTGGACTTCTTGGATAATCGAATTCAATAACAATCAAAAACAATAACAATGGTATAGTACTATAATGAATCAGTAATTATGTTTATGAAAAATGAAGTAATAATGAGACAAATTATGAAAACAATAAACTATTGATGAATTCGAGTTTATGAGCATATAATAATGACAAAAAAGTTACAAACCTTCAAACACCAAACATTTCTGTCCATAATATATTCCTGAACAACATGCAAAAAGAGTTACGTCAAAAATAGAAGAATAGTGGAGAAACAAGAAAAACTAAAAGAGGAGGGCGAGTGTCACAGTCTCAAATATTTCTCCGCTACAAGGGGAGTTGCAGGTAAAGGTGGATTCACACTTGCGGTAACGGGGACGTCACGTCAGGTCGCGTCAAGATTGCTTCTGTGGAAACGTTACGGGGTGATTCCCACTCACGGGCGCGGTACAGTCAAGATCAAATCTCGGTCCAGGTCGCCCGGCGAGCGATCAAAACCTGACGTGACGTTGACCTTCCCGGACTGAACGGGAAATGTGAATCACAGACAGTCAAATCTCGTCTCCGCTGGGTGTCCTCCCGTCAGGATTCTCTCGACTAACAATCATCAAACTTATGATTTTTAGAAAGTTATTGCTTAGAAAAAGTTTATCAACTTTGAACTAAATACGTTAAAACTTTCTGCACGAATTTACGCTGCTAAATTTACTTAAATTTCATTAAGGTTTGCTAAAATTCCAGTAATACAGCATGCAGGGGCGTCGCTATAGGGGTGACTGGAGGGGGGGGAGGGGGGGCAGGGCTCACTGACATGTGAGAAGTTGGGAAAATTTGGGAGCTGGCAATAAAACCCATAATTTGAAGAGACGTATTTGGAAGACCAATCAAATCCTGGTTTTCGCAACTGTAGGTACCAGGTATTCATGGAATACTTGAAGTATTTTAATTTTTTGCATGAAACTGGCATTTTTCGTTCAAATTTCCCAAATTTCCACAGCGTTTCGCAATTATGTTATATCTCAAAAACGGATAGTGATAAAAAATTTGGCTTGACGGCGTATTGCTCTATTTTCGTCTTACTCACCCAAAAAAAAATTGTTCACACTATTCCGAATCCACTCTGTAGTTCAATGTAGAACATTCAGTAGTTTGAAACATATGACAAATAATTTTAAGGTTACAATGACTGATGAGTGTTTTTACATAGGAAATATGGACAAGCATGGACTAAATGGAAAAATCTGCATATCCACTTCCAGTAAACTCAACCTTTTAAACTAATCGTGTAGAGATAAAAATTTCCATAAATGTATATTTTCTTATTGTTACTTCTCATTGCAATTATTGTTTCAATTCAAAAAATATAAATATATATATCTGATTCACTAATTAGCAAATCGCTTTGAGCTTTTAAAAATATCTGGAAGATTTATCCTGGTCATAAATCAAGTTAAATTAAGTTATCAAATTAAGTTTCATATAGTGACAATATTTATTGTAATCAAAATCGAATATTGTGGTATTACTGCAAACGATAGGTATGTTATCAAATTTTCATATAAAAACTCACTTGAAAAAGGTCATTTTGTTAGTGTTACGTGTATTTAGTGGGTACATATATTATATGCAATACATATTGCCTGTAGGTAAGAGGTATAATTTATACGTGATACTATACATCCTATTGGAGTTAGGAAAAGTTTTGGTTCAGTTGAGAAATTCATGATACTTCCCCCCTTATTATTTTAGTCTAGCGACGCCGCTGACGGTATGATCGTATCAGTGAATTTTCCACTGATACGAGACTCCGATTTTCCGTTCGGGGTCTAGTTTCATCTTCTTCCTCGAGTAGCAAAGCTATTTTATACAAATTTTTTATCCTCTCGGACATCGCGTCACTGCGCAGGGAAGACTGACCTGACCTGACGTGATCTGACTTGGCTGTGTGAATGGGTAGCCCGTTGACGTGACTCTGACCTGACTGTGATCTGACGTTCCCGTTACCGCGAGTGTGAATCCACCTTAAGAAAGGCTTCGCACTCAGGGGACACGCAGTCGGTCAGGGCTCCGCGGCGAATGGGTTAATCGATTAGTCCACTACTCAGCTTGGTATGCTCCCTAGTTCAATACTCAGTTGGTTTTTCCCACACATGGTTTTCTACTAAGTGTTGTAGTAACCGAGAGCCAAAGACATATCGATGCCACAATGTATCTGCGTTCTTGCCGAACAAATTCAAGAAATTTGCTTAAAAATGGTTGAAAATGACTAATAATCATTGAATTTTTATTTTTGCAGACTTTTGTCAAACGAAAAAACGTAATTTACCTATCAACAATGAACTAGAACATTAATAAATTATCCAAAAAATAATGCAGAAAAATGTACTTGAATTTTATTAATATTTCTTAATAATTTGTTAAAAACTGCACAAAAAACGACAGTTCCTAATGGTATTTTGAGTCGCAGAATATTTAATATAGAAAGACGCGAAAAGGTAATAAATCTTAATAGAAAATTACTATGAAACTATGTATGTATGAGAAGAATGATGACTTTTAGCGAATTTTTGAAGAAAATTAAGCTATTGCTCTCGCCTCAAAATTTGTAGAATGTGAATTTTTGAAGAAAAAAAATTATGCAGAAATCCGTTTCAGGCTATTCTGAATCATATTCTGAAGTTTAACGCATTTTTTTATGTATGTATGTATGTATGTATATTTGTATGTGTCATTCCAGACGATAACTGTCCGTAGAATTGTGCTAGAAACTTCAAACAAATTTTAAAATGTTAAGGACACAAAACGAAAGTTCAAGTTCGTTGGCCAGCATGATCGGATAACATCTTCGGATTGAAATTTTCAAAAATGTAGTCAAAAATTTCAAAATAGCCTGTTTTTTGCGATTTGTTGTGAGAAATAATTTTTTCAGCTTACTAACATGTGGTATATTCGGAATCAGCGTAAAATTTTCTATAAGAATATGTATCAAGTTTTCAATAATTTTAAAGTAGAAAAATCAGTCAAAAATCGAAATGATGCCGTTCGCTAGTTGTGAAAATCGGTAATATTTGCATCAAACATTGTCCAAATTCAGATTGAACTACTCTTATGGAAGTATCCCTGTATAACCAATCCTAGAACCATGCTGTTTAAAACGTAGGTAGTAGGTGCTTGTTAAAAAAAACAAGAAAGACGAAAGTGTGTTTATTTGGTTTTTTTTTTTTTTCCCCCTTTTTTTGTGTAAACACCTGATGAGTGCTCAATGAAATAGTGAAAAGTTAGGAATTCAAGGGAGTTAAGAAAAGTCCAGTCATGCAGCATGACCTCATGAGCGAATTTTTTAAGAAATCTTCGACATTTCAGTCGCTATTGATCGAGTAGAGAAATTTTAGTTTATGATTTTGATAGACAAACATGGAATCAAATTCTATCTACAGCATGGTTCTAGCCTTAAACAGCATGGTTCTAGGATTGGTTATACAGGGATACTTCCATAAGAGTAGTTCAATCTGAATTTGGACTATGTTTCATGCAAATATTACCGATTTTTACAACTAGCGAACGGCATTATTTCGATTTTTGACTGATTTTTCAACTTTGAAATTTTTGAAAACTTGATACATATTCTTATAGGAAATTTTACGCTGATTCCGAATATACCACATGTTAGTATGCTGAAAAAATTATTTCGCACAACAAATCGCAAAAAACAGGCTATTTTGAAATTTTTGACTACATTTTTGAAAATTTCAACCCGAAGATGTAATCCGATCATGCTGGCCAACGAACTTGAACTTTCGTTTTGTGTCCTTAACATTTTAAAATTTGTTTGAAGTTTCTAGCACAATTCTACGGACAGTTATCGTCTGGAATGACACATATATACATACATACATACATATATACATATATACATACATACATACATAAAAAAATGCGTTAAACTTCAGAATATGATTCAGAATAGCCTGAAACGGATTTCTGCATAATTTTTTTTCAAAAATTCACATTCTACAAATTTTGAGGCGAGAGCAATAGCTTAATTTTCTTCAAAAATTCGCTAAAATATAATCACAACTGATGAGTTTACTCTGTGAAATATTCCGTCCTCCGATTCTCTCGGTCGCTCTCTTTAATGTTTTACGCTCAACTGTTTTAGGACTTGATGTAGCTTTAATACTGACTGTGGCTTAGAAAATATCAGCCATGAAATTATGAAGAAGTTCTATTTATGTACGTAGTAGCACGGAGACCCAAGGCCTCGCTCCGCTCGGCCGTCAGTAACGTTAATCTCAAGGCCATCGAAATCTATGAATATTTACCTACATTTGTCTTTAAATCTACAAGATTTGTTTAATAATAATAAAGTATGAGTACCTCCTAATTATTTTTAATAATTTGATTCCATGTTTGTCTATCAAAATCATAAACTAAAATTTCTCTACACGATCAATAGCGACTGAAATGTCGAAGATTTCTTCAAAAATTCGCTCATGGGGTCATGCTGCATGACTGGACTTTTTTTGGCATTCCTATTTATCATGTTTGTTCAAACCATTCTTCGAGAATAACAGTCACAAAAACCGATCATTTTATTTGAAAGTAACGCACTTGAACATGGGGGAACAGGTTGATCCCCAAGGAGTTGGGGGGGGGGGGGGGGGGGGGGGGGGGGGGGGAGGATACCAACTACCCCACTTGAAGACTGCTGCTACCGTTGAACTGGACCGGCAACGATCAGTAAAGCACTTCGTGGGGCTAAGACGGGCGAGCGCCTCGTGCTCAAACAGCCTTAGGCCTGGTTAGGTACTAGGTAATAGCTCCTGCGGTACTTCAATACTAAAAATACCTATTTTAAACCCTTAAAATTTGATTTTCCTATAAATGTGAAGATTTAGGACATGCGCCCTCAGAAACAAGACTTTAGATCGGCACTTGAAAGAAAAAAAAAAAAAAAAAAAAACTCGGCGCTCCGCGCCTCGCCAGGGGGCAAGCCCCCTGGACCCCCGGTTACCTCTATTTACATACTTCGGACGAAATTATTGAAACACAGAATGTGTTTGCGTTGTCGCGCAACCAAGTGACAACCAAACAAGCGTCATTGTTTACTATTCATTTATAACATCAATTTATATAGTTATAGTATGAAACTACGAAAAAAAAAAACGAAATAAATTCGTGATAAATCAAGAGCGATTTATCAAGTAAATGTCCTAAAGAGGCTACATACAAAATTACAGCTTCCTAGAGTGTAAAGTATAGAAATTAGCTTTAAAAGCCACTCATCTGATCCGGACCCTGGACATCGTCAAGTACCTAAATGTCCTAAAGAGGCTACATACGAAATTACAGCTTCCTAGAGTGTAAAGCATAGAAATTAGCTTTAAGAGCCACACATCTGATCCGGACCCTGAGCATCGTCAAGTAAATGTCCTAAAGAGGCTACATACGAAATTACAGCTTCCTAGAGTGTAAAGCATAGAAATTAGCTTTAAGAGCCACACATCTGATCCGGACCCTGAGCATCGTCAAGTAAATGTCCTAAAGAGGCTACAAACGAAATTACAGCTTCCTAGAGTGTAAAGTATAGAAATTACCTATTCAAATTATTTAACCTCCGCTTCACAAATCAAACCGTTTTCGTAATACTCAGATCACCTGCTATGAATCAAATCATCGAAACACAAGCTCAATGAAATCATCAGAAATTAACAAGCGGTTGCAATCATGTTCACAATATCAATTATTGAGAATGATCACCTGTGTGTAAACAATTATTTATATAACCATGCTCATAACTCAGTTTGTTGGACACGCACTTCGCAGTAGTTAACATAATATTGTTGGATAAATCGAGAGCTTTCGAACGAATGGTCAACGAATTTTGTGGGATGAAAAACGACGAAGTACCATTTCCCTAGCAACGACTCGGTTGTACGTGAAAATCATCCGTCACACATTTCGTTACCATCCCGCGTTCCATTTTCGGCTAGTTAGTCCATGCCTAAAACACATTCTGTGTTAAAAATTAATTAATCAAAAAAATAATAATACTTACTGATAATAATAAATGAATATTTTCCAATCCTTACCAAATTTGCCTTCATCATTTTTTAGCTCAGCAGATATGTTCTTACAATCCGTTACTTTTCCGATTTCTAAAACAAACAAAAAATACACAAAAATACAATATCAGTATCTAAAGTGGAAAGGGCTCAATGCATTACGAAAATAAAGTACGCTGCTCTGTTGGCTGATTGTTACAGCTACGAGGGTTGTCCAGAAAATAAGTTCCGTTTTGATCTGTAAGGTGGTAGGAGTGGCTTTTGCCAAATCTGGTAACACCGCTCGAAAGAGGAGAGGTGGGGGAATAGAATGAGAGGTGGGTGACCTCAGTCAGTCAGTTACCAACGTCAGGGCAGGTAGTTGAAATGGAGCCCTCCACGTCGCGTCCCGCCACCTCGATCCCCGCCCTCTCGAGTTGTGCGTAGAGTGATTCAATTTCTTTATGCACAGGGTTTCAAATCAGTTCAAATTCACGAACAGCTCATTTCTGTTTATGGAGAAGGTGTAATGAGTGAGTCAATGGTGAGGAGATGGGTACGTGAATTTAAGGTGGGAAGACATTCACTTGAGGATGAAAGTGGGAGAGGCAGACCCTCAGTTGTGACGGACGAAATTGTCACAGAAATCGACAATGCAGTTCGCAAAGATCGTCGTTTAACCCTGGATGAACTCCACCTGAGTTTCCCAGACATCTCACGATCCCTCATCCATGAGATCGTCTCGGAAAAACTTGACTTTCGGAAAGTTTGCGCTCGGTGGGTCCCTAGAGACCTGACGCCCCAACACAAGGAACAACGAATGGTTTGGTTGGGATGTTCTGACCCATCCACCTTACAGTCCCGACTTGGCCCCTTCAGACTATCACCTGTTAACCAAAATGAAGGCGGAATTGGCGGGAGAACGTTTCACAAGTGACGAGGAAGTGAAAGAAGCTGTTACGACGTGGACCAAGGAGGTAGCGGCAAGCTTTTATGAGGAAGGAATTTCGAAGCTCATTTCGCGATATACCAAATGTATTGTCGTCGCCGGGGATTACGTGGAAAAATAGTACATATGTTCAACTACAATACCAGTAAGTTTCAAATTTTTTCTAAAAACTTGATTTAAAAAAAAAAAAAAAAAAAAAAAGGAACTTATTTTCTGGACGACCCTCGTATCTATGAAACCTTCTGGTTAGGATTTGTTGGAATTTCCAACTTGTTCAGTTTTTTTGTATTGTTGTTATTTATGAAATTTAGTTAGTTTAACCATGTTGAAAATATTTAAATCTATGCGAACATCATCCATCATAAATCTCATCATCCATCATTCTTCATTAATCTACAGGAGTGCCTACTGTCTTCTCGTCATGCGCACACCACACAACCGATGACCAAAACCTTACCTGGCATGACGAACTCTGTGAAGGGGATGAGAAAGAAGGCACATCAGCTGTTCAGCGTTCTTCCCCCCCCCCCCCTTCTACTGCCTTTTTTATGCGATTTTTCCTATCTCCGTTTTCGCATATTCATATGATATATTCTCGCCGCCTTGCTCGCCATCTTTACCTTGTTCGATTACGATTTTCTCATCTTAAAAGTTCTGAGTTTTACCTACTTACTGTGCTCCGGCAAATTAACCGTTCTTGGAGACAGTTTTTTCCCCGTCAGCACGAAGCTTCAGTGCGTATTTTCCCGACGGAAACTGAAGTATCAGGCAGATTGCCACGCCGGCCGGCTTGCTACATGCCCAGAGAACAAAGGATTCAAGTACATATCTACCTGGTGATCTTCGTCGACGTTGCTGAGGCAACACGTGGTCGTCAGGGGGTTCTTTGAATTTAATAATAACTATCATCTGGCCAGTAGGTTACTCACTATATGCATATTATATCCGCACCTTTCTATTCCCAATTATATACTTGGCAGTATCATTTGTTTCATCGCAGTACTGATTTCTTAACCTTTTCCATAATCATATTCAGTAGGTGCAACAATATTACCTAATGGTCCTTCGAGAAGACAGAAACCTCTATCAATAATTACCTATCAGTATCTACCTACCTCTCTGTGAATCTAACAACTTTTTTCAAACGACATTTTCCCTCACCCACCATACTCACCTGATCTGGCACCATCAGATTACCACTTTGTCCCCAGTTTGAAAGGCATCCTGGGTGGGAAAAGCTTCAGGAATGATGCAGAACTGAAGACAGAGGTCGCCCAGTATGGGCGAGAGGAGGGCCCGCAGCACTATGAACAAGGTTTGCGGAAATTGGTGCCACGGTTCCTAAAGTGCATCAATCGCGATTGTGATTATGTTGAAAAATAGAAAATTAAAGTTCCTTTCCGAATAAATTTTTTTTCAAAGGCCTAAATCGTTTTTTCTATATTTCCTAGCCCAGGGAACCTTTTTTTTTTTTTTGGTAAGCCCCTCGTAAGATATTAAATTTACCAATTTATCAGCATCAAATAAAACAATCTTAAATCATAAACCTCTAGTATCCCCAAATTGTTGAAAATTGAGAAGGGAAGTATAAGCACTGTAATTTATTAAAGAAACAAGGATGAGATGGGGATGTGCTGTGCCTCCACAGTCCACACCCGACAGGCGAGTAACAGAAGGATAAACATACAAAATTTACGAAGGACCTGAGGGTAATATCCCAAGGTAGAATTTATAAATATATCTATCATCTATACACGTTGTTAGGATTATCACCAGAACTAATTAGAGTTTTGTTATGAAGCGTTCGGAACAACTACACTGTTATACTAAAATTTAGGTAGAAATGGGCCAAACTTTACACAAAGATTTCCTAATTTTTCGGAAAACTCAAATTTTTGTATTTTAGGATTTTGTAACAGCACTCCATGATAACGAATTTTTGTCCATGACCCTTGTAATATGCCTATTAAGCTCAAAATCAAATCCTTTCATCTATATTTTCCATTTTGATAAAATTTGGGGTAATGTTACTTCCCATATTATAAACATTACCCTACCGAGAAAAATCCACTGGAAAAACGTTAGAAACCATCGTGAGGCAAAGTTAGGCATACAGAAAGAAAAGGTAAACAAAGGAACATGCCGGTAAAAATTTATATTAAAAAAATCAAAAATTGGACAAAAAATAAAGATTTTAGCCTTATTTTCTATCACACTAGAGAAAACGAAATTCTAGGAGTAGAATGAAGAGTGTTGAAACATACAACCAGTATTGAATCTAACAAGACCCAGCAATGATAATCAGCCTAAAAAACGGATTATACGAAAATTATCAAAAAATCATTGAAGATGATGAAATGAAACTTGATCACTTCAATGTAAACTAGGTAAGGGTAACAGAACGAATAAAACTCATTCTTCATTCTTTAGAACTTGGCCAATACTATTAAATACGAGTACATGAGACTTTGTTAAGGTCCAAAAACTTTAGCAATTAAAAAAAAACCGAGCCAATTCATTTTCCCATGAAAAATCCAGGACGTCGGATTCTAAGGGTCACTTCCAGGACTTCAAACTCTTGTACACTGAAGAAACTGTGATCTTCAGCAGGATTCTAGTCGAATTTCGATATTTTTCCAGGATACAAGGGTTCCCCCGATTCGAATATTACCGCACCAGGTTGCATTATGTACATTAACATTAGAGAGTTCCTAGGATGCTTTTTGATAACAGTATGCCGTTAGTGGTAGTGCCGTTACGCAGTCTGTCTAGGGCGAATCACTCTGAAGCTAACTCGGATGCAAAATAACGGCATGGAAGGATTAAGGTGATGGAGAGTTACGGCCATAATTTAAGTGACGCTAAATTGAAAAGTGACGCCAATTTTCCCATTCACCGTTAGTTTTACCTAGTTGATCGCTGTTTTGATTGCTCTTTCCCGTTTGAATCTCGTATTTTTTATTTTTCTGTATTTTCTATTTATATATCTATTTATTTTTACTTTTCTCTATTTTGAAGAGAACGATTTTGTTATGGATCGCTTCATGCATCTATATTCCGTGGGCCTTATCTCCGCCGAAGAGTTTATACTCGTTTTGGATAACTTCGTGGAAAACGAGGGCCGACCCTGACTTCCTCGTCAGTTAGCAGAGGAGTTTGGAAGATTTTCACTTGACGGAATGTCGGAAGAAGATGCTCTTCTCCAGTTTCGATTTCGGATACCTGATATTGATTTGTTGTTGGTACATCTCGGGGTACCGGAAATCGTTCGATCCAAGCGATATAAAGTGCCTGGCACTACTGCTCTTTGTATTCTCTTGCTACGATTATCATAACATAATCGTCTGACAGATCTCGAGAGGGTGGAATTTGTATGGGTTATTTTTCAATGTGCAGACATAGCGAGAGATGTGCAGCCAAGGCGTAAAAAGATAAAAATGAAAGGAAAAAAAAAAAAAAAAAAAAAACCAGGAAAAGAACTCGGAAAGTTAAGTGAAATTAAAATACATATGCTGCAAGAATTCACAAGTTTATCGAACAGGGGTTGGTGAAATCAGGTAGGAATCTTGTTTCTAGACTCAAGGGAATGAAGAACAAATTATTTTAAGTAGGTACATCAAAAAGCTTTTTCACCATACGCTAGACAGAGTGTAGTATTTACGTATCCCTCTATGCATACACATTTTACTGATTCCGATAGTTCACTTTCTCGTCATATAACGTATGGGAAATATATAATATCGGTCAATGGAAAATTTGCTTGGTTCCTTAAAAATTTCTTTGTTTTCCATCAACCCTCTCTTCATAATATATAACGTTATATCAAATAATTTTGTTACCGTTCTTAATTCAAGTTTTGTAGAAAATGTAGGTCAACTAATAGGAAGGACCGCGTTTTAAATCATAATGGATGCCAACTTGTAAACAAACAGAGGAAAAGTGTTACCATCCTGTAACTATTTACCCCAATGGTGAGACGTTACGTTCATGACCGTTTTGACTGAGTACCGTTGTTTACCGGCCTAGTACGGTCTTAGTTTAGCGCCAAAACGTAAATTCACACCGTTATAATGCGCATGCGCACACGCATACGCAGAACATACTCACTAACGTCGTTAGCTTCTCCGTAACGTTAAAAATCGTCTTTAGGAACTCTCTATTAGCCTTTTGAAGAGTGCTTAACAACCCCCCCCCCCCCCACCCTTTACCCTCCCAACGTTTTTTGCATAGCACAGGACTGTGTATCTACTCTGGAAATCATGCAAGGGAAAAGGATGTCACTCCTATGATCAATACGTCAGAATCGACAAAGTATGCCACAATATCACACATTATATAACCTAAGTATTGCTATAAAATATATTGCCTATAAAAGCAATGGATAAGTACACCTTATTATGGGAAAATTTTGGATAAAATCGGCAAAATTCTATCATCGAGAGGTTACAAAGTAGGTTTTTGAACTAAAAATAGTCTTAAAGCATTACTAGGATCCGTTAAGGACAAAATCAATGTTCAGGATAAAAGTTTTATAAACTAAAGTGTTCTTGTGGCTACGAATATTGCGGTCAAACTGGTAGGAAATTCAGGGAAAGAATAGACGAGCATCAGGAGGATTTCAGGGAAGATAAGGGTAAGTCTACATTTGCAAAACATCTTAAGGAATCCAATCATAGTTACAATTTTGATTTGACAGATAGACAGTTTGTAGAATTTCTTCATTTTTGTCCGAAGGGAGGTATGTTGAATGTACTTGAAAAATTCGAAATTATCAAAAGTGACAGATCTGATAAATGTTTAAATGAGGATATAACTCAATATATTTCACCACTAATAGGTCCATCCATTTTTATAAAGCTTGGAATTATCCCTTCACAATGTTGAAACCATATTTAGTTATTTCCCCCTTTCACTTGATCTAACTAGCTATAATCCCCCGTCACCTTGTTTGCACTTCATTGGTTGTACCTCTTGCCCCCTTATCCTTTCTCTTGACCAATGGGATTCAATCACCCTTCACCTGTTACTATAAAAGCTGTGTCCTTTCTAATGTATCTTCAGTTATTGTTTGTTACTGATGATGGCCTAACTGTCGAAATCGATTTAACAGTGTAACTCTTTATTTTTCGTGGAAATAGACAACGTTTTTCACTAACTTCCGTTTCTAAGTATTATAGGAATAGTATAGGATCAGGCGGGGCAAGTGTGAATTTGGGGCAAGAGCGTCTCTTTGTTTTATTTCGCTATGAGGCCACTCTATATTAATAAGTTTCTTATCAAATGATAGAACAGGTGTTTATGATCTGCTGATAAAAACTGTAACCTCCTCAGTGAACAAATAAGCGTAATTGGAACCATGTTCCTCGAAGCCGTTGTCCCTGGGGGAGGTACAGTTGTCAATGGTTTTTTCTTCTAAAAATTTCTCAGTGCGTTCCGAATCACGATCGCAACGCCACTTTCGCCACTCCAGTTAAAGCCAGTTACGGCACTTCCCCTCACAACGATGACGTCACGGAAGGGTGGTAGTTCCCTCTCCCCTTGGCCTCCTGCATCCTGCGCTTTTATTTAAACAGTGATCTTTTAGTTTTAGTACCTGCCTACCTATGTACTTAGTTTCTTTTTTCAAGCAAAGGGTTGAGCTTCAATGTATAAAATGAAATTTATGGAATTGGTCCATATACTACTGAATATTTATATTAAAAATTTTTTCAACTAGGAGAAACCTACCTACTGTTCAACTATACGAATTTAACGATTTTTTAAAGCACATTTTGGATCGGTACCTACATCTCTATTGGTGATCACGAAACGAGTTCTTGGATATCATCCTAATTTCTGGGTTCTTGATTTTTGGGAATAACGAGCAATTTCCGATTATGAAGATCCTAGTAGGTAGACAATTTGCTTTTCTGTAATACTAATCATTCTAAATACATAATGAGCCAAAACGGACTACCATGAAGGGGTTTATACCAAAATTTTTCCCTTCAGGTACTTACTCAATAAACGGCTCCAATTATCGTAATGTATATCAATGTACGTACCTACGTTATCTTACACATTTCGACTTTGTGTTGCATACGAGTCTGCAACACATTGGGACATTTTATGCCTTTAGTTCAAGAATTAATATTATGTTGGATTCTATTTTGAACAAATAATTTTGACGAATAATTTTCGAAACAATAATTTTCTTAACAATTGTAACAGTTTCAATGATTTCAATAAACTCTTCAAATAAAGCAATTATCTCTACCCACGGCTTCATTCTGGCGTTTTCTCGGAGTGATTTCTAACGTGGAAACTAATAACAACAAAACAAGCGGCATTGTTTACTACATCCATTAATAACATTAATAAATATAAAATGGCGACATAAATACCAAGAACAAGTACCTACGAGAAAAATGCGAGATAAATCGAGAGCTTTCAAACGAATGGTGAACGATTTTTGTCAAAGTGCCAAAGTAAAGACAAAATGTCAGAATTCACGGTCATTTGCGATATCTGTTATCTTATTGCCTGTCTTATCACAACGACCCAACATGGGTCGAAGATGAAAGATTCATCCGCCATATTTAAGGGTGGGCAAAGGGTGGGAGAAATCCGTGACGTCATCAATGTGGTGAAATGGGCGATCATGGCAGGAAACGGAACGGCAAATGGCGTCTATTTCTGGCAAAAGTGGCGAAAATGGCGTTGCGATCGTGATTCGGAACGCACTGCCTGTCCTCTTTATTCCACTGTTTTTCTTTCGACCTCTTGTCTCTGCATGAACTGAGCACTTAATAACTTCAAGGCTACGAAAATTGCTGCAGTAAATTAATAAAATGCTCTGCTCTTGACCCTATTTTTTGCGGTGGGGCCATTGCGTTTTCAAATATGGGGCGAGTGCGTTTCATTGAAAATCACATGAAATAACTACGAAAAATAGGAAAATCAACGTCTTGAAGCCCAGTTTCCAACCCGAACCTCTTCCTCATCCCCCCACGCACAACGACACACTTCTCCCAAACCTCAGTCCTATCTTAAGCCGTGTCCTACATGGACGACCAAAGCGCGCGAGCGAGCGAGCGACCAGCTGATTTCAAACAAGGTAAAACAAACGAAGTGTCCTATGTGCCACCGCCCGACGCCGCGATTCGCAATGAGGTCGCACGCTCCGGTTTGATTTTCAAACCGGTTTGATTTTGGTCGCGCGCTCGCCTGGTCGCGCTGCCGGGAGGTTACATTTGTGTTTTCAAGTTTTGTTTGTGTTCCTGTATTTTTATAATTTTTTCCCTGGAAATGGCAGGTATTGACTGCGATCTGCTTATTAGTGAAATTCAAAAAAGAGAAGCGTAAATCGTATAAAAACAGATTTTTGGTAGAAGCATTGTGGAAAGAGGTCGCGAATCTATTGAAGTTGCCAAGTTAGTGGTATTATTTACTTCTTATTATGAACTTTTATTATTAAAATAAGCTGGTAAGTGGGTAAAAACATTGACTGTGTTGCTAGCATCAATTGAGTAGAATAATTAGATAGGAATAATTTATTTAGGTACCTAGGTATTAGGTTAGGTGTAATAGAAGAAAATATAATTTATTTAATTGATTTACCTATTCAACAAATCTATTTACAGTGCTAGGTACCTAGGTATAGTTTCAATCTCGTTGCATAAAATATTCACTAAATATTTTCCTTATTTGAATTGCAGAAGCTGAGCACCTATTATTATTGCGGGAAGGTCGGAAATTCTGTAAATTTTGACTAGTCCGGGAAAAAGGGTTATTTCTAAATTCGTCTGCTTCCTCTGCCTACCTTTCCTGTCTATTATAATGTTGTGTAATAAACTAATCGCTTTAACAATGCGCACATCATTTTCAATGCTGGTCTCTATAGGCTTCAATAACACTCAATCAATAAAGCATTGCTGCATTATTAGAAAGAAATAAGTTGTTCATAATATCGCAAAAATAGAAACAAATTTTCCACTGGTAACCTCGCAAGGATTCTAGACGCGTACTGTGGACGTCTACTGTGGACAATATAGCGGTGCGCGCGAGCGACTTGAGGTCGCTCGCACGCGCTGGTCGCTCGCTCGCGCTCTTTGGTCGTCCACGTAGGACACGGCGTTATTCTCCAAAACTCTGGAGTCTCCAAATCCTCTTTCACGCGAACTTGTTTTCCCATCCGACAGCGAGTCAGACGATAGCCAACAAGTGGTTGAGTTCATTGACCATTTTATCAACTCAAGAATTCATGTTGAGTTGCTAAAAATAACATATTTAGCAGAGTTTCAGTTTTAATTTACAATTAATTTTAATTTATATACCTACCTGAAATCTACCTACTTTGGTTCATTTTTAGCGAATTTTTGAAGAAAATTAAGCTATTGCTCTCGCCTCAAAATTTGTAGAATGTGATTTTTTGAAAAAAAATTTATGCAGAAATCCGTTCCAGGCTATTCTGAATCATATTCTGGAGTTTAACGCATTTTTAGCGAATTTTCTTAGAAAATAAAGCTATTGCAATGGCTCCAAATTTTCTTCATCGAAATCTGTTTTGAGTCATTCTGAAATGATTCCTGGATTTTAACGCTTTTTTATATGTATATATATATATATATATATATATATATATATATATATATATATATATATATATATATATATATGTGTGTGTGTGTGTGTGTCATTCCAGACGATAACTCTCGATAGAATTGAGATAAAAACTTCGTTCTTTCGCCAAAAAATCAAGCATTTCAAAAGAAAGGATGAGTTCGTTGGACAACAATTTTTGAGCACATTAAATTGGTCAAATTTCGAAAAATGTACCCAAAAAATCACTGAAAATGGCTAAAAACGGCCAAAAATTGTTAAATTTCTATTTTTTTGCAGAATTTTAGTCAAAACTAAATTTTCAACGATTAACTAGGACATTAAAAATTTTTGCTCAAAATTATGATGAAAAACGTATTTATTAAATGTCATTAAAATTTGCTAAAATATCTATAAAAACTGCAAAAAAAAATTTAAAAATCAAAAATCCCTTTTGAATCAGTGGAATTTTATTTAGAATAAGTTTTTGCCATAAAATTGGTTTTTAACCATTTCTGTCAACTAAAATTGCTCCAATTTCAATGCAATTTAACATACTATAGTACGATAGATAGTTTATGAAAATTCGCTCATACGATCATGCTGCATGACTGGAACTTTTTTATGTATGTATATATGTATGTATATAATGTATGTGTCATTCCAGACGATAACTGTCCGTAGAATTGTGCTAGAAACTTCAAACAAATTTTAAAATGTTAAGGACACAAAACGGAAGTTCAAGTTCGTGGGCCAGCATGATCGGATTACATCTTCGGGTTGAAATTTTCAAAAATGTAGTCAAAAATGTCAAAATAGCCTGTTTTTTGCGATTTGTTGTGCGAAATAATTTATTCAGCATACTAACATGAGGTATATTCGGAATCAGCGTAAAATTTCCTATAAGAATATGTACCTATCAAGTTTTCAAACATTTCAGTTGAAAAATAAAAAAAGTTGAAAAATCAGTCAAAAATTGAAATAATGCCGTTCGCTAGTTGTAAAAATCGGTAATATTTGTATGAAACATTGTCCAAATTCAGATTGAACTACTCTTATGGAAGTATCCCTGTATAACCAATCCTAGAACCATGCTGTTTAAAACGTAGGTAGTAGGTGCTTGTTAAAATAAAATAAAAATATAATCACAACTGATGAGTTTACTCTGTGAAATATTCCGTCCTCCGATTCTCTCGGTCGCTCTCTTTAATGTTTTACGCTCAATTTCTTCAAAAATTCGCTCATGGGGTCATGCTGCATGACTGGACTTTTTAATTCATAATTCATTTCAATTTATACACCTGAAATCTACCTAATTTGGTTCATTTTTTTTTTTTTTTTTTAAATTATTTTTCGGGTAGAAAGTTGAAAACTCACTTGCCCCACTATACGTACGTACTTGCCCCTCAACAGCAAGTGCGTTATTTGAATGCTTCTAGGGTTTTCCCTATTCTCAATGAATTGCCAACTCCAATTCAATACATCCACACTTTTTTCGACGAATAAATGTCTGGGAAATGTAATAAAACCGTAGTAATTATTTAACTCGTAGTTTGAGGAAAATGGTAGCATCACAAAGTCAGACTTATGAAAAACAGGAGAGCACTTGACACAGACACTAAATTAAAAATTGTATCCTTACCGTCTAAAAGAGCTTTGGTGTCTACAGGCTTAAAAACTAAATTCTTCGTCACATCACGGTTGGCCAGATCTACGTAGTTTTTGAAAAGTTTCAGACATTTCTGCATGTGCCTAGAACATTATAAAGACAATATCAATGCATTAGTTCACATTACTCTCGTATAGCTCCCCAGTAAAAATACTGACACCGTAGAATGTGCTTCAACAGGGGGAAATGGGAAGTGCAATTGAAACTGTAACTTAAACAAACTTTCGAGCTCTAATTCGTTTTGTGAAGTGTTTGGCCCTATCCAAATTCGTAATTGCCGCCACGGAACTAGAATGGGGACTTAGGGACTTAGTTTCTAAGGTTACCGCAAAAGCGCTAATGTCACTTTAGGTAATTTATTCCCTTAGTATACTTCAGAACGGAACAATGATGATTTCCCCTCCTGAATTATGGTTCCCGAATATTCCCAATTGACATTCCGATCTGAACTCCCGCAAGTGCCGTGAAAGTGATATATTTGCTGAGTAACTTCTTATCATGAAAACACTGCATTACTCACTAGCGCCCTTGCCTTCTTGTCTTGCGGACGATCAAGGAAAGTGATTCATTCTGTTTTCGTGTCCCATTGAATCTATTGCTCTCCCGTTATTACCGCCCGTTGTTTTAATCAATAAAACGATATTGAGTTTTGGATCCCGTAAAAACCTAGTGTTTTATTTTCGATCCCCTTCAGTCGGCTCATTTCCAAATCATGACATCCTTAATTTTCGTTCATCTGATGTTTCTTATTTTGAACATACAAAAGAACAAATTTACAAGCGAGACATTTAGTTTGTAACGGACTTAGATCGCCCCAGAGGTGCAATGGGGCCTAAATCCGCACTCATAGAGAGAGGGGTGTGTGAAAGTACCATAAGAGATACAACTCGTAGCATATATGGATTGCACTGGAACTGTCACACTCCTCCTCTTAAAAACATACTTGTTTGAGGAACAAGTATGTAAACCAGGTGGAATAGTTTACTGGTTAAGAACTGATGCTCACTAATAAATAGCTGCACTGGCACGAACTAAATCACTCGCGACGAAGTTGTGGAAACCCATTATAAAACGGAAGTTAGTGAAAAACGTTGTCTATTTCCACGAAAAATAAAGAGTTACAATGTTAAATCGATTTCGACGGTTAGGCCATCATCAGTAACAAACAATAACTGAAGACACATTAGAAAGGACACAGGTTATATAGTGACAAGTGAAGGGAGATTTAATCCCATTGGTCGAGAGAAAGGAAAGGGGCAGGAGGTACAACCAATTAAGTGCATACAAAGTGAAAGGGGATTATAGCTAATCAGATGAAGTGAAAGGGGAAATAACTAAATATGGTTTCAACAGTGTGAAGGGATAATTCCAAGCTTTTACAGAAATGGACCTATCAGTGGTGAAATATATTGAGGTATATCCTCATTTAAACATTTACCAGACCTGTCACTTTTGATAATTTCGAATTTTTCAAGTACATTCAACATACCTCCCTTTGGGCAAAAATGAAGAAATTCTGCAAACTGTCTGTCTGTCAAATCAAAATTGTAACTATGATTAGATTCCTTAAGATGTTTTGCAAATGTAGACTTACCCTTATTTTCCCTGAAATCCTCCAGATGCTCGTCTATTCTTTCCCTAAATTTCCTACCAGTCTGACCGCAATATTCGTAGCCACAAGAACATTTTAATTTATAAACTCCACTTTTATCCTGAACACTAATTTTGTCCTAGTAATGCTTTAAGACTATTTTTAGTTTTAAAACCTACTTTATAACCTCTCGATGATAGAATTTTGCCAATTTTATCAGAAATTTTCCCATAATAAGGTAAACTTATCCATTGCTTTTCTTCTAAAGTTACATCTTCCCGAGCCAGATTGGAAACTTTTTCCCTACTCTTTTTCCTAAGAACCTTATCCCATATGGTATCAACGAGATCTCCTCCATATCCGTTACTAGCCGCTATGCTTTTGATAATGGATTTTTCTTTTGATAAATTTTGTTCACTCATTGGAATAGATAGTGCTCGGTTGATCATACTATGGAAGGCTGCATGCTTATGTACTAAAGGGTGATTTGAACTACTATGGATCGTTATATTGCTATATGTATCTTTTCTATAGATTGAAAAATCATGCTTCTCATTTACTAAAGAGATGGAGAGATCAAGAAAATTTAGTTTATTCCCGCCGAATTCGAGGGTGAGTTTGATATAGGGATCTAATTTATTGATTTTTTCGTGAAAATAATTGAATTGTCTTTCTGTGCCCTTCCATAGAATGATGATATCATCGACATATCTATACCAATAGAGAAGATTATTTGTGTTAAAAGTTGTAAATATTTGTTGCTCAAGATAATCCATGTAAATATCTGCAAGCAGAGGAGATAACGGAGAACCCATAGCAACCCCTGGCTGAGTATAGCGTTGCCCCTCGAATAAAAAGTAATTTTGATCCATACAGACAGACATCAAATTAAACAATTCATCCTTCTCGAAATATTAAGTTTAGAGCCGTGAATCAGCCTGCATACCACATCTTTGTAACTCTTTATTTTTCGGGGAAACAGACAACGTTTTTCACTAACTTCCGTTTTTTTTAGCTGCACTGGCGATTGAGGATAAAAAAATAAATTGAAACAGGATGGATTGTCAATGAATCTTCATATGAAGTATTCATTAGGTAATTAACCCCCAATCAAAGATTGGAAAAATCGGGAATAATATAATTTGCTCAATCAGGAGACTTACAGTGGGAGATGCCCACTTTGGGGACTTATGAAATAGGGAACGATGCCCCTGGGTTTGGGAACAATGCCCTTGGAAGAAAGTAAGAAAAATAGAAGTAATATGAGGGGAAAAATTGAGAAATTAATAGTCAAGAACCAATGAAAGTATTTATGTATCCAAGGGAGTATAATGGGTATTCCTTCTGGAAACTCGGGCCATATTTCTTCAGAAACATTAACGCCCACTAAAATAGTGGATCGGATTACTAGGCGTCAGCCGTACATAATCCTAACCTCGCTCTGCTACCATGTAAGGGACTTAGATCGCCCCAGAGGTGCAAATGGGGCCTAAATCCGCTCTCATAGAGAGAGGGGTGTGACAGTACCATAAGAGATACAACTCGTACTAATAGCATATGTGCTATGTTTGGAGAAGATGATTTTCCAGTTCTCGGATCCTCATCTATCGCCAAAGGCAGCATTTCAAGAACTTGAGAATGACGTCCGGCGCGGAAGTGACGGATGCGCATTCTCTTGGATCTCACGGGTACTATCACAAGAAAGAAGAGAGAAAATACAAAATCAGGAAAGAAGATTCATTAAAATCAGGTGAACGTATCAAGGAGAAAGCTTTACACGCTAGCAACATTAATGGAAAAGCTATTATTGAAATTGAAAAATTAGCTTAAATACTATACTAAGCTTAGCTTTATATTCTCTCAGGGCTCTAACGCTAAACAGAGATAACTTAGGAATCTTGAAACTCAGCCAAAAGAAAACACAGATTAGAGTTTTGGCCGTTGCATTAAAGTTTAGTGAAATGATAACAATATCGAGGTTACAGTGGAATTATGCCTGAAATCTGCCTCTCATCTCCACCTTACTTTGTCAATAAATTTAATGATATTTTACTATAGGAGATATTCCTTACATCGAGGCAAGGCTAAAAACCTAATTTTCGAAGATATTTCACCTTGTTATCATCGTTACGAGTAAACTATACGAAAAAGCGCTATTAGGAGTCACCACATACATGCCTTCTTATCTTGCGGTTCAGTATTTACCTAGTTCAGTCTATTTTATTATGCCAGGTAATAAATTTTATGCAAATTATATCAAGCTGTAATCCGGCAATGACTTGAAACGTTGTGAACGCAAGATTACCTAGTTTGTGCAGTTGAGATCCCAATGAAATTTGTGTTGGGAAGTTGACAAACAAGTGTTAGAAGTTCCAGACATCAGCCGCAAAAATGTTGTGGATTATCCAGTTTTTAGAACCGTTCTTTGAATCAATTAAGAAACTAAAAATCTTTAGAGTCATTTGAAAGTGGTCATGTGAAAGGACGTGCCATTAGAGCTCTGCCAGAGGGGAATATTAGGTAGGTATCGCCTTTGGAAAGTTAAGTTAGTTAGAGAGGTAGTAACTATGTACCAGCGAGTTATTGGCGATTGTTCTGAAAAATTGGCCCCCCTCCGCGATGCGATCCGGGAAAGGCTGGTACCGGCGATATTTGGACAGGCGGTGAGCCAGGAAGAACAGAGGCTAATGGCGCTGCCAGTGAAACATGGGGGCCTTGCACTAGAGGATCCGGTGGCAATGGCGGGTTATGCATTCTCCACATCAACACGGGCGACAATAATTCTGGCAAATGGCGTCGCTGGAGAAGGGGAGTTCTCAGGGGAGCAGCACATGGCCCATATGCAGGGGGAGTTGGAAGCAGAAAGGACCCGGCGGGAGAAAAGGCATGCAGAAACAAGCCAGCGGATCATTGCGTCACTTCCTGAAACGGTGAAGCACACGGTGCAGAGGATCGTCGAGGGGAATGCTTCACAGTGGCTTTCAGCTATTCCCCTGACAAGCGACAATCTGGACCTGTCCGCCACCCAATTCCGAGATGCTCTTGCGTTACGGTATGGAAAAGAGGTAATTGGACTTCCCTCAATCTGTGATGGCTGCAGTGGACATATGTCGACGAACCACGCATTGAATTGCAAGAAAGGCGGCCTAGTGAAGTATGGCCACGACATGGTTCGTGACGAGGTGGCCAGAATGGCCAGCCTTGCGTGGCAGGGAGTCGCAACCGAACCAGTGCTGCGGGAGGGAGCAGAGGGGGTTCCGGGGCTGATCGCTGATGTAAAGGCAGTGGGAGTTTGGGAGAGAGTGAGGGTGGCGTTTTTCGATAACAGAGTGATCAACGCCGACGCCCCCCCGTATTCATCCCGACCCTGGTCCGATGTTTCAGGCGAGGCCGCAAGGGCAAAACATAGGAAGTACGACGAAGCAGCCGAGGATCTCCGGGCCTCCTTCACTCCCCTCGTGTGTTCATGTGAGGGGGTACTCCACCGGGAATTTTCGAGGTTCCAAAAACAGCTGACCGAGGCACTTGCAGAAAAGTGGGAAAAGCCTCGATCTCAGATCGCCGGTTGGGTACGCGTCAAGATCCAGATGGCAGTGATTCGGGCAGTTTCGCTACGACTGAGGGGAGGCAGACGGCGCCTTCAATACAACATGTCCGGTCCAGTAATAACAGAAGGGCTGGGGCTGGAAGATGGGGCACCCCTTCCTTTGCTGGAGGCCTGAATCCACGTGTTGACAAGGCCACCCTAGAGCGTGAAAAAAAAGAAAGTAACGACTGAAGGACCATCAAGAGAGGCGACTGTGAAGCCCGCCCGCCCGACCGCTCGCCCGATTTTCAATCAATAAATAGCAATTGTTGTTAAAAAAAAAAAAAAAAAGTAACTATGTACCTACTTTCCACATATATTATTACTTGATATTCATCATGTACTTCCATAGACAAAAATTGAAGTAGGTACCTACTTAATCAACTTTTTTTGTCCCACAAATTTGCGTAGCTGCAAAACTCGCGTGATAACTGCACTGACAATACCCGTCTTTATGAAGTCTAACCTTCAGAAGAACGAATTTCAAGGTTTTTCCTTACAGCTGGTTTATAATTCATGTTGCACATTTTCTGATTCGATATTCGAAAAACTTGTTGATAAACACCTGTATTCATTGGCAGAGCAACAACCTACCAACTTAGTTTACTTTTAACCAACAGCGAATAAGGGAGGCAGTACGTACCTACGTAGTTTCGTTTTTTCGTGCCTTGTTTACTCCAACAAACTATCAAATCTATCCTTTCATGCATTCAATAAAATAAGTAAAGCTTCCTCAGTTATAGTAATAAGAACATGTCTGAAACGCTGATGAAACTGCCAGGGCAATGGCTATGTAGTACCTACACCGCAGTACAGATATCTGAGGAATTTTCAATTATTTTTTTCTCCATTATTTTTCAGGTTATTTATTCTCAGTCTAAATGAATGAAGTTCTCTAGTTTTCGGTCACTGATTAACCATAATAGTTAGTCCCTAGGCCAAATAAAAACTCGTTCACTATGAGATCGGTATCGTCTACAACCAATAATCGCGCTGGCAGGCATGATTACTGTGACCATTAAGTTGAATTGAAACTTTATATTACTACAATATTACTTTCGCAAAACAAAACTGTTGAAAAATGTCATTATAACAACGTATTAGGTTGTCATACGAAGGCAAACTTCTAGTGAAAAATAGGTTGGTTGAGTTGCAATCTAGTAACATCTACCACGTCATGGCGGACCTTAGAAGAAACTCAAACCAACTCCAGGCGAGACGTCACGAGAATATAGACTAAATAAACATATATATTATTTTTTATGATCTGTGTACTGCGTGTTCTCAATTAATATACACCTACCTATAAGTGTGAAATTTACATGTAGTTAATTTGTCTTACTAAAATGTCTGCACATTGGAATAACCGGTCAGGCTCTCGTACCGAGACTGCCGGTTAAGAGAGTCTAATTTGAACTAATAATATATATTTTTACAAACTGAATAACTTTTTACCATCATATATCAATGCAAAAAATAGATTAAAATTTGGTCAACTTTTGATCCATGGTTGTCGCTCATTATCAACTATATGCTAGTATGTTTACATTCATAGAAATATATAGAAGCTCACTTTTTTACATAAAAAACTGTATTATCACTTGAATGCTCCAACATGAGATCCAATATTTCAATGGAATGGCTCAATGGAGCGACCTTTTCGTTAGTAACGGAAATTTTCGAAGCTAGCTTCTCAAGGTCCTCATCGATCACACTATCGACATGATGTAACAAACTGTTGAACTTCTCATTGAGGTATTTCACTATTCTGAAACAAACAACGTAACGTAGCGACATAATTGAAATAAAGCTTTGCTACATACATTTAAATCAAGATCCTTTACTATTCGAAAGTAGTGGAACAGCTTTCCATCTGTGAAGGGTTATCTCTACGAAATAGGTACATGCATGAACGAATAGATAGGTTGAGCCAGTGAGATGAGGCAATTCATCTCCGTTGGGGAGGTATTGCCGATTTCCCTGGAAAACTCCCATTTCTTAGTGGGCCTACAGTTGAATATCCATAAACACACACGAATTAGTGAGAGCTGCTAATCGTCGATTACACTGATTCTCGATTTAGATACTGGGAGGTATGATAAACCGGCCCTCAAGTTGTAGCACGGTAATGATAGGAAAGTTCCGTCGATTTGCATGGGCAGGATTCCTTGGTTATACATAGAATTAGGAGTTCGGAATAACATTGTTTATATATATTTATAACAGTTTTGTCCTATTCCATATAACGTAACAGTTAACATGCATCAGTTCCTTTTCCTCTCCCCAATACAAATAAATATTTTTTATGTTCCTTCTAAATATGTTGTATAATATTATTTGTATGAAAGTATATTGTTCTGCATAATACTATTTGTGTTTGTACTTAGGTTAAAGTATATTCGTAAGTATATATACTTTGGTTAAAGTAAACATTCATCTTCGAATTAATGTATATCGCTTTTTGGTTTGGGATGTTGGCAGCGCTGCCAGGGTTTTCGGGAGGTAACTTTTGTTTTATGGTTGTCTTAGTTGTTGTGATAAAATTTACAAGCATTGATTTCACTATCTCGATTTATTTCTTATTCACCTTCAAATTCATCAGTTTTTTCTTTATTTTGATTCCGTTCCATTGCAAACGAACACTACCCTATATAACTTTGATTTTGGGAGAATTCGGATCATTCCATTAGATCGTGACAATTAGATATTTCATGGTAGTAATTTTATTACATGAGTACACCCTACTAGCAGTCAGGCACAGCTAACGTGCTCAATCATTAAAAATGGCATAGAATAGCTCCTCTAACAATGAATTTGATAGTTACACCATCAATATCATTATTATGCCCGTTCTCATGGAAAGAAAACGATCTCTCTCATTTCACTAACGACTTTAGCACACCTACTAAGGGCCACTTTCACCAACAACATAAACGAGTTTAAGTTAGAAAAGATTAACAAATAATCGAGATTCCAGCTAATCGTCTTTCACCAAACCACTTTACGAGTTTAAACTCCTAACGAGGTGGCTTGAGGTTAATCTCCCAATCTCGGCCAGTTAACTCTTGCCAATCTCAGATTAGTGATAAAAATGATATTGAGCAAAATGGCCGCGCACCAACAGCTGATTCCTCATACCTCTACAGTTTGGTTCACAGTTTATTATTATAGTTTATATATAGTTTATTGTTATTCAAGTTTTTGATGATGAATTCACGCGATTTATCGCTCGGATTAATTTGATTCCTCGGATGAGGACGATGTCCTGCAAAGACGCTTAAGGACGATCCGTATAACTTATGTACATTTAAATAAGGTGATCAACCGTCCTGCTTCCGTCAAATGATGTGTCACACTTTCTTTGTTGGAAGTCAACGAAAAGTTGCGAGTAGATAGTAACTAGGTAACTAGATAAAAACGGCGCGGGTAAAAACGGGTCGTGGTTGTGATTCACTGCTTTATTGTCTTGATATGTCGGACACATGGCGGGTTTTCTAACTGTCGTTTCAAATTGTCCAATTTTTCATTGGACAGTTTCCGGAATCTCCGTTAGGGAAACTCGATTATTCCAATCTTGGTTTAAACGAATTTTGGGTTGGTGAAAGACGCCAAGGTTTGATCCTCGAGATTATATTTAATCAAGTTTGGCCAATCTCGGATTTATAAGTTGTTGGTGAAAGTGGCCCTAAGCACAGCTCTGTCATATTCTGTGTAACAATCATCATTCTAACCTTCTATGGGCCACTTTCACCAACAACTTATGTAGCGGAGATTGGCCAAACTCGATTAAATATAATCTAGAGGATCAAACCTTGGAGTCTTTCACCAACCCAAAACTCGTTTAAACCGAGATTGGAATAATCGAGTTTCCTTAACGGAGATTCCGCAAACTGTCCAATGAAAAATTGGACAATTTAAAACGACAGGTAGAAAACCGGCCATGTGTCCGACATATCAAGACAATAAAGCAGTGAACCACAACCACGACCCGTTTTTACCCGCGCCGTTTTTATCTAGTTACCTAGTTACTATCTACTCGCAACTTTTCGTTGACTTCCAACAAAGAAAGTGTGACACATCATTTGTCGGAAGCAGGACAGTTGATCACCTTATTTAAATGTACACAAGTTATTTTATGTGGTATAGGTAAGTAGGTAGGTACATACTGTACAAGGGATAGCAATTCAACATCGTATTATAACGTGCTATCATCATCGATTATACTTTATTTCCCTATCATCCTACATCAATTTTGTATTATAATTCATCGATTTGATGGTAAAAGCCTTTTTCCAACTTAACTGTTCGAAGGGAACTCTAGGTGAGTGTCAATAAGCTCGAGGACTTCCAAAACTGTCGGTCGTCCAATTCGACGTCATCCAACCCGTCAAAATGTGGAATGCGCCGTCGGATCGTCCTTGGGCGTCTTTGCGGGACATCGTCCTCATCCGAGGAATCGAAAATTAATCCGAGCGATAAATCGTGTGAATTCATCATCAAAAACTTGAATAACAATAAACTTCAACTGTGAATCAAACTGTAGAGGTATCAGCTGTTGGTAAGCGGCCATATGGCTCGATATCATTGTTATCACTAATCTGAGATTGGCAAGTGTAACTGGCCGGGGCTTGGGAGATTAACCTCAAGCCACCTCGTTTGGATTTTAAACTCGTAAAGTGGTCTGGTGAAAGACGATTAGCTGGAATCTCCGTTATTTGTTAATCTTTTCTAACTTAATCTCGTTTATGTTGTTGGTGAAAGTGGCCCTATCTCGTTAATAAATTCCCCAGAAAATTTGACCCAAGTTACGTTCTCCAATTAATATAAGGGTAGTCCACGAGATAGCCCCCCCCCCCCCCCTTTATTTTCTCCTATTGTTGGTGTTATGGAGTAGCCAAGGCAATAAATGAAGGCTACGAATGGGTTATCGCTCACAAGGTTATAACGTTATTTTATTTGATGTTACTTATATGATTAAATTAGTTCTTTGTTCTTTTCTCAACACATGCACGTGAATTTTATTCAATTTTATATCCCTTTTAATTTCTCGAAGGTTTCTTTCATTAATTCCCATCATCTCTGGTGACGAGTTTTCGAAATGCCGTACGCGTTGCCGCCGCGTACGTTGTTTGTGTCTGATACGACAACATGGAAACTTTTCCTTAAACGGATGACGAATACGTTTTTGTCGTACAACGTTACGGATGCGGGCGTCAAGAAAGGATATCTTTTAGCCTCTCTTGGAGATAGTGCGTTGAACACTTTGCACAGTTTGTGCATGCCGAAAGAACCGGAAGATTCATCTTTTTCGTTTGAAGACTTGTCTAAGGCGTTGACCGACCATTACAAGCCGATCAAATCATTGTTGGCAGAACGGCAAGATTTCTACGCAGCCACTCAACTCGACGGCGAATCGGTGACGAATTTTTCGGCACGGGTGCGTTTGTTGGCGTCTAAGTGCCAATTTGGTACTGAGTTGGATGTTTTGTTGCGAGACATTTTTGTTGTGGGTCTCAAAGAGATGAAAATCAAGGATAGACTTTTAGAGGAGGATGCTACGAGTGCAGATTTTACGTTTTCGAAGGCTCTCACAATCGCAGCAGCGCGTGAGGCAGCACTCAATCACCACCAGTCTATTGTTATAAAGACGGAACCACCTGACATTAACTATTTTAAACATATGAAAAAAGGAGGTAAGAAGTATGATAATTCTCTTACAAAACCCCAGACGAATAAAAATAAATGTTTGCATTGTGGATGGAAAACGCATGTTTCAAACGATTGTAAATTTAAAACTGCAACCTGTCATAATTGTTGTAAGAATGGTCACATAGCTTCAGTGTGCACCTCCAAACGAAAAGAACATTCACGACCACAATCATCCAAAAACAAATTTTTGGACGCAGAATACGACTGTGACAATGCTGCCTTTTTGAGTGACTCGTTTTTCATGCTTTTGGATTTAGAAGCCTCTGAAACGGACCTTTCTCCCATATATATAAAAATAATGTTGAATAACAAACCTGCCAAGTTTCAAATTGACACAGGATCGATCCACAATGTAATTTCCTATGAATTTTATAGGAAACATTTGCATGAGATACCGATGGCACCCAACGATGTTCGTTTAACTGATTATGTAGGGAACCCGATATGTCCCAGGGGGAAGGTGTGTGTTCCAGTAAATCATGCACAGTTTTCGGGCAACATGATTTTTTATGTTGTGGACGAAGGGGGTCCTCCACTCATGGGGCGTCAGGGGTTACTACAACTTCGAAAGAACCTGACAACACCACTATCGTACATTGGAGATTTCCCTAAAAATATTCCCGCAGATGTTCAGGATATTTTGCGAAAATTTTCATCTGTATTCGCAGATGAGGGGGGAATATTTACTCGACATAAAATTACGTTAGAATTGAAACCAAATGTTAAACCTGTCTTTCTGAAAGCTCGTTCACTTCCGATAGCGTTGAAGGAAAAGGTTGAAACGGAAATCATTCGTCTCGTCAAAGCCAATATTTTGGAACCAATAGACCACAGTGCATGGGGCACCCCTATAGTTCCCGTTTTGAAACAGGATGGTACGGTTCGCATCTGCGGTGATTATCGCCTCACATTAAATCCAGCCTTGGAAAACATTGAACATGTCCTACCACGGATTGATCATCTTTGTGGAAATTTTAGTGGAGCTACCGTTTTTTCCAAAATTGATTTAAAAGATGCGTACCAGCAGTTGGAACTTGACGACAAATCCATGAAATTAACCTCCATCACTACACATCTTGGGATTTTCTCATATCGTCGGTTGTGTTTTGGTATTGCAACTGCTCCAAAATTGTTCCAAAGGGTTATGGATAACCTATTAAGTGGGATAAAAGGGGTGGGCTCGCTTTTGGACGATATTTATGTTTGTGGGTCAACCCTGAAACAACACAATGAGCGGTTGGCGATGGTTTTGAAAATTCTCCAAGAAAATAATTTACGCGCCAAATTGACAAAATGTCAATTTGCCCAGGACTCAATCCAATACTTGGGCCATATAATAGATAAGGACGGAATTCATCCTACGGATCAGCACATAGCTGCAATCAGAGATGCACCAGTACCAACTGATGCTGGCACTCTGAAAGCTTTTTTGGGTATGGTGACATTTTTCATTCGATTTATACCCAAGGCTGCTGAAATTCTTTCTCCATTGTATTCACTGCTCAAAAAGGATTGTAAATGGGTCTGGACTCGAGAGTGCGAAAAGGTTTTCGTAAAAATTAAGAGAATATTAATGTCAAAACCTGTTTTAACACACTTTGATTCCAGCCGACCATTAAAACTCATAGTTGACGCTTCGTCAGTTGCTGTTGGAGCTATTTTAGCTCATTCTTTTCCAGACGGGGATCGACCAATCGCCTATTCGTCAGCGGTTTTGAGTGAAGCTCAGAAGAAGTACCCTTCAATTGAAAGAGAGGGTTTTGCAATCATACATGGCATAACCAAGTTCCGCGATTTTTTATTTGGACGTAAATTTGATCTGATTACGGACCATCGTCCACTATTATACATTTTTGGCAACAAGAAAGGTCTACCAATCTATGCCGCAAACAGGCTTCAACGTTGGTCATATTTGATATCTGGTTTTGATTACACCTTGAAATGTGTAAGATCAGAAGAGAATTGTGCTGATTATTTATCACGCATTTCATGGAATTCTCCGGATAAATCTGATCCATTTGACGATATCAACTATTTACATTTTATTGGTGAAACTTGCCCATCCAGATTGAATTGGTAAGCAATAAGTCGAGAAACCCGGACTGATCCAACACTATCCAAGGTATGCCAAGCTATTCATCAGGGAAGCTATTTACCCGAGGATAACATTTTCATCCCGTTCAAACGGCGTTGGCTTGAATTGACCATTGAAAAAGGATGCTTGATGTGGGGGTATAGGGTCATTGTTCCGAAAAAGTTCCAAGGTGCTGTACTTCACGAACTACACTTGAATCACTTAGGGAGTACCAAGATGAAGAGTCTGGCACGTAGCTATTTTTGGTGGCCCAACCTTGATCGTGAAATTGAAGAACTATCCAAGTCCTGTGAAGTATGTTGTAAGCATCGGAACAACCCTCCACGATCAGTTTTACAACCATGGCCGTGTCCAGCGACACCATGGACCAGGATACATATTGACTTCTTGGGTCCTGTCAAGAAAACTATTTATTGTTTTGTGGTAATGGACGCAACCACCAAATGGATTGAAAACTTTTTTGTGTCTTCTCCAACAGCTGTCATTGCTATTAGCAAACTCCAGGAACTATTTGCACGTTTTGGTCTTCCCAGGGCTATAACCAGTGATGGAGCAAGATGCTTCACTGGAGAAGAATTTACATCGTTTGTAAACAGATTGGGAATCATGCATCTTACAGGAGCACCTTTTCATCCACAAACAAATGGAGCTGCGGAATCTGCAGTGAAGATTATCAAGCGAGCCATACAGAAATTCCAGTCAGATCCTACACCAATTCCATTGTCCACAGCAATTACTCGTTTCCTATTCCAGTATAGAAATACTGAGAATGCTGCAACAGGTGACACTCCTGCTAGAATGATGTTGAAAAAAACACCATTAATGGTATTTGACCAGCTGATACCCTCAACGGAATCTCCCAGATTGAACCGACATGTCTCTATGATGAAAAACTCAGGTAATCGCCTGGTATCGTTCTCCAAAAATGACAAGGTTTGGGCCAGGGATTACCGTGAGCAGCAACCTAAGTGGAGTAAAGGGCAAATCATTGACAAGCTTGGGAACCAGACGTTTTTAGTCCAAACTGAAGATTCCAAAATTTGGAAACGTCATAACGATCAGTTGTGGCCTGGGTCACCTGGAAAAGCTTCTCACCAAGCAGAAATGTCAGTGGGCCAAACGGAAACTGTTCAGCCTAACAGTCCTGAGGACTCAGAGCCAGTACCTGAAGTTCCACTTTTTAAAACTCCTGGGTCCACCTCAGACAGAGCTGGATCAGCTCAGGCTTCACCAGTGGCAAGCCCTGCTACCTCACCATTCCTTGGTTTTGACAATACCCCTCGAAGATCTACTAGGCCCAAGGGGAAACCTGCTAGATTCTCACCAAATTAGTGCTTACCTACTGCATCAGTGACTACAGTCAGAAAGACATGAACTTTTGAACATTATTATTGAAAGACTGATTTAATTAATTTTTTGTGATATTTAATTAATTTAAGGGGGGGAGATGTTATGGAGTAGCCAAGGCAATAAATGAAGGCTACGAATGGGTTATCGCTCACAAGGTTATAACGTTATTTTATTTGATGTTACTTATATGATTAAACCAGTTCTTTGTTCTTTTCTCAACACATGCACGTGAATTTTATTCAATTTTATATCCCTTTTAATTTCTCGAAGGTTTCCTTCATTAATTCCCATCAGTTGGAGTAACAATTTCGGACAAACTGACCCACTAGGAATTCCATTCCGGCATAAAGTTTTTGGAAGTTAAGTCATCGCCTAAGCAAGTTCCATGCTAAAACTTCTCTTTAAATATGAAAGTTTTTGAGATTACTAAAAATGTTAACCCTTATTTCATCCCTTGTGAGATGTTCGCAAAATATGAATTAATGAAATGAAATGAATTTTAATGTAATGGCATACTCCACACCTTGGGGTTGAATAAAAGTTCTGATGAGATTTCAAGTAGGTACTACGACCTCAGCCAATGTGTGATTATTGAGTGAAATTTCCTTAACTTGAGTGCTGTATTTCAAGCGAAAAACTTTGATAGCCTCCAAACACATTTTTGTAAATTCAATTTTTATATCTATGTATCAAGAAACGTAAAGCAAGAAATTGTGAGGAGGTTATAAACAACAGGTAAAAAAAACGGTTATTTTCCAACAGTTCCCCTGACCTGCTACTCATTGAACTTAAAAATGGGAGACAGTGTCCTTTCTGGTTAGCATACACGCCCAATATCCAAGTTGCTCATTTGGCTTTAGTCAGCCGTTCAACAACTTTTTTCGAACCCACCACAAGGTGACCTTATAAACTTCTCTACATTTCTAACTTTGTAACTGTTAATATTTACAGTCTTTGTCAAAACCTTGGTGAATTTGAATAAATATGTATCGCTATGAAACCCCGATTTATGATTATGTCTACAAATAACGCAAAGAAGCAGCGAATAACCACCTCCATCTACAAATTACGAAAACAGCCTGTTGAATTATTGAACCTACTTTTCTTTTAATTCATTGATTTCCTTGTGTAACATTCTTTTCTTGAACTGTAGATCATTCTGTAACTTCTGGGCAGCTTTCTGGGAACCTTCTATTGACTTTCGAGTCTGGCTGGAATAGAAAAATGCCATTAAGAATAAGAAAGAGGAATTCAGAAGACTGGTTTGATAATAGAATTGTAAAGGCCGTATCACACTAGCGTTTCTGATCTTTTCTTGAGTTTTTAGTGCAGTATAGTGGGTTCGAAAATAGCAACTGAAGAATACTAGAAATAATGTGAATGGTAAAGAGGAATAACTGCAAAAACAGTGCATTCTGGCCGAATGCAGTTATATAGAGACTGTCAGGTTAGGGCTTCTAGGGGGTTTCCAGTGAATTGTTACCTTCTCAAGGGTTACGTTTTAGCATTTTCCTTGCGTCGAGGTAAAAATTAGAAAACGTTATAATTTTCTCATGTGAGTTTAAAAATACTGAGCAAGGTTGCGAAAATGGTAGACAAAGTTGATCTTGGAAAAAAGTACTTCTTCTTCACGGTAGGGCATAAAAAATGCGAGAAAAAAGAAAGAAACAGAAAAAACTCTAGTGCGATACGGTTTTAACAAGATGGTCACAAAATAAAGGGCCACCTACATCAAGCAGACATACGATAGCCTCATAATAACTTTAACTGTGCCATATTGAGCAGGCAGCATAAAGAAGGAGAATTTTCCCAGTTGGTTGGTCAGGCTGTTCCCAAAGGCCCATTTCCACTGAGTGCGCACCGTTTGCAAACAGGGTTTGAGAACGTTCTTGAACATAGTGTGCGTGCTGTGGAAACACTTGGCCACGTCGGGCAATGTTTGTGAGCAGCATTCGTTCGTGCGCGAGCTTGCTCCATCGACTTCGGATTTTTTGGGAATGCTCGTGTTCTTTGCGCGTCCTGTTGAAACAGCTTCACGGCGCAAGCCTTTTCAGTGTCAGTCTGCAGTCTCCTTTTCCCATTTGCTCAGACTTGCGTGTTTCTCTGTGCCATTATTTTATTTAGGAAGGAGTCCCCAATCGATGCAGGAATGCTCTCACGGAAAGTGGTATCTCTCTTGCACACATAAACCTCAATTTCGTTTAATAAAAAATCAAAGTCGGACGACGACATGCGGCTGAAATTTTCAAAGAGGCGAGTTTCATAGTTTTCAAATCAGCGAGAAGTTGTGTGTAGTTCCTTCCCCTCAGAAACGAAGATTCCCAAATTCTGAGTCGTCTTCTACGCTTCAATTGAAGTTCCGATAAAAGACTTACCGATGCAGCACATATCGCTACCTTGGATAAAGCGGGTGCCATGATCAGGGAGCACGTGGAAGGAACTTTTGGATGAGAGTTCGGAGCGCGAGAACAACTGCTCGGTTGGTTTGGCGCATGCTGTGGAAACGCGACCCCCTTTTTGGCGTTTGCAAACGTTCTGCGCGGCTCGGCATGGCGCAGACCTGTTTGCAAACGATTGAGAACGATGCGCGCTCAGTGGAAATGGGCCTCAAGGTGAGAACATCGCCTTCATCAATTGAAAGCCCGTCTAGGACTGGCTGAATGACGAAGTCGAAGATAAATAACACTTCTATGTAAGAGTGCTGTTCATTTTATCGTTCTCCAACAAAACTCTTCGACTGTGGAGGTCTGAACGTTACAGATTCTATCATGAAACATTCAACACTTATAACAAGGAGGTGATGGAAATGTAGTAGTTATCCCTTCAAAGGGGGGTTTCTCGTTGTGTGGGGGTAATCCCTTGAAGTACTTATTGGCTTTTTGCTTGCTGTAATATTTTTGTGATTGAAAGAAATAAACCATTTTTGTCATTTGTCAAAGGGTAGAGACGATTAACCTGCAACATTCAGAAGAGATCTCTTGAAAGCTGAAATGCCTAGAAACTATTCCAAGTTGCAGCATTTGCAAGAATCGAGAAGGAGGAACTGCCCATAACCATCACACTCCTAGGGCTTTTGAAAAAACCGGCGTGAAGGGGGGGGGGGGGGGGGGTACGTCTGTCCCCTGTGAGAAACTTTTTTCCAAAGCAGGGGCAATTTTGTCGGAGAGAAGGAGCTCTCTGAGTGCAAAAAAAGCTAGTATGCTAATTTTTATAAATCAAAACGAAAAACTAGGTAAACTCGTTCATTTAATGATTATTTTTTTGACACTAGCTTGAATAATTATTTCCTATTGAATGAAAAGTTAGTCTGTAGTGATCGTTATTTTATTCGACGTTCTGTATCGGGAAGGGAACTGTACCGGCATTTTGGAACGGTGACTTGTATGTCTGGAATCATTGGAACCGCTCCTGAGAATTACCTGGACCGTCACACCCCTAGTTTAAGGGTTATTGCTCATTTTGCCAATTTGGGTGGGTGGGGCGGGGAGGCAACAGGACAGTCAAATACTGAAGGGTTGGGGGGAGGTGTGGTTCATAACTATGCTGTCCTACCATATAAAAAGGAGGTGATGGAAATGGAGTAGTTTACCCCTTCAAGGGTAGAGGCGAGTAACCTGCTACACCCAGAGGATCTACAGAGAGCTGAAAGGCCCTGAAACTATTCCAAGTTGCAACATTTGCAAGAATCGAGAAGGTGGAACTACCCACATCCATCATACACTTCAACATACAGTCAATTAAACGTGGGCAGTACTTTGCAGTAATTACAGCACTTATTTGAAAATCCCTATTTCATAATTCACAAAAATATATTTAGTACATATTACTGATGGCCCTTCAAAACTATTTAAGGTGAATACCTACTCATACAACAATATCATGTTACTTGACAGGACATTAGCGTTTTTAGGTTACCACTAATGTCCTCCTGAATATTTTGTAAGAAAATTGATCAGATGTGTCTAGGTTTTGTTTTTCCATCTTTAATGTTTTTGTAGGGGGAAAAAAAAACTGAAAATAATACCAGGAGTTCATCAATTTTGTATCGTTAGCTTTCCTATGCAGACCACAGCTCTATAAATAATATTATTTAAAGGAGCCAATTTAACATCATCATCAAATAGGAGCCACTCGATAGACCTGGATAACCTCAAACTCAGAGGAGACACCCGAGTTTTATCAAATTTGTCATCCGGCAAAATGCGATAATCAATATTTTTTCTGTTACTACGGAATTTTGAGAGGGCTACGTGACACCCCCTATGGTGTTATTTCAGAGTTTTATGACTCTATGGCTTCCTCTCACATTCTATTGGTTGAGAAAGAAAGCTCGGGTAAAGTAAAGAAAGCATCATAATACAACATGGCTCCAATCCGTCGCACGTTTCCTTGATTCTATGGGTGATATTCTCGAGACTTGGACACTAGCGCATTCTTACATCGAGGCAAGGCGAAATCAAGTTATTTCACCTTGTTGTCATGGTGACGAGTAAACACATGCGAAAATGCACCATTTGTAGGCACAGCTGGACAACAGCATAACATAGTCTCACCTAGTTCCGAGTCAATATTTTCATTATTTGTAATATATGCAAGGTGATAAATTGTATGCAAATTACATCAAGTTATTATCAGGTGTTGACCTCAAACGCTACGAACGCAAGATTTAATCTGTGGGGTAGAGATCCATATGAAATGTGTGTTGGGGAGTTGACATACAAGTGTTCTAGATGATCCAGACATCAGCCGCAAAGATGTTGTGGATTACCTATCTAGTTTTAGAACTGTTCTTTGAATCAATTGAAACTAAAAATCTTTAGAGTACTGTGAAAGTGGTCTTGTGAAAGGATGTGTTATGAGAGCTCTGTTAGGCGGGAATAGTATTGTATTGTATCACAAGTGGAAAGGTAAGTACCTACATAGAGGTAAGGTATACCTACTACATACTTTCCGTATATTATTACTTGTTCATGTAGTTACTTTATTGATCAAAACGAAAGTAGGTACCTACCTAATTACCTTTTTTGTCAATACAATTTGCGTAACTGCAAAACTCGTGCAATAACTGCACTGCCAATGCCGTCTTTATGAAATCTTACCTTCAGAGGAATGCATTTCAAGGTTTTTTCCTTGCAGCTGGTTTTTAATTCATGTTGCATATTCCCTGATTCGATATTTGACAAACTTGCTAATCAGCGGTTGTATTTGTCGGCAAAGCAACGACCCACCTACTTTGTTTAGGCACTTTAAACCAACAGCAAATCTGGTAGGACGTACGTACCTACCTAAGTAGTTTCGTTTCTTGGTGTAGCAACAACCTGCCTTGTTTATTTTGACAAACTATCAAATCTCTCCTTTTATTCATTCAATATAACAAGTAAAGCTTCCTCAGTTAAGCATAGTACTACGAACTTATAATAAAACGCTGATGAAGCTACGTGAGCAATGGCTAGGTACCTACACAGCAGTACAGACACCTGAGGAATTTTCAATAATCTTTTCTTTACTATTTTTCAGGTTAATTATTCTCAAAGCCTAAACGAATGAAGTTCTTTAGTTTTCTGACACTGCTTAACTACTATAGTTAGTAGGCTCCTAGTCCAAATAAAAACTCGTTCACGTAAAATTGGTAATGTTGACAGCAATCTACAATCAATTATTGCGCTGGCAGGCATGATTATTATAACATTTAGTCGAATTGAAACTTTGTATTGCTACAATACTATACTTTTTCAAAATAAAACTTGAAAAATGGCCTTATAACCACGAATTATGTTGACGTGAGACGGCAAATTTCTTGTGAGAAATAGGTTGGTTGAGTAGCGATTCATTGACGTAGGGCGGTATCGTGGCCGACTTTGGCTGAAACGCGAACCTACTCCAGGCGTGACGTCACGAGAATATGGGCCATACCGACTTAACCATCAACCTTCCTCAATATATAAAAAATAAACTCATGTGAGGTTCCTTTTTTCACACTATTGGTGTATCTATAAATTCTTGGTGATACGAGAGTGATACTCGTGATTTCAAAGATCTGGCATTATCGCTTGCACCTGGATCACAAACTGTCAACTGTCATGTTATGTGTGAAAACGAATGCAACACCCATCAAAGGATTTGAAAACGGTAACAAGACCCACTGACGACCATTTCTTCTAACTGTTAAAGATGGACTTTCATTTCAATATCGTATAATCCGATTAACCGATGAGACGCTGCTAGCAAATTGGTAGGTAGATACCTATCTCATACATCTCTCTGTTTTCATTATATATTGTATACTGTACATTTATGTTGTATTGGAATTGCCCGTATTGATAAAATAAATAAACATATCTCTTCATCTCTCAACTGGTGATCCATTGGGCTCTGCTGATGTCCAACCCACGACTCTGCAGAGTAGGATTTTTCATACAAGTGGAGTACGATTTATTATAAAACAGTTTTATATTGGCTCCCGGATCTTATAAAACTTAGGGCCACTTTCACCAACAACATAAACGAGTTTAAGTTAGAAAAGATTGGAAAATAACGGAGATTCCAGTTCATCGTCTTTCACCAGACCACTTTACGAGTTTAAACTCCTAACGAGGTGGCTTGAGGTTAATCTCCCAAGCCCCGGCCAGTTACACTTGCCAATCTCTGTTTAGCCGTGATAACAATGGTATAGAGCAATATGGCCACGCACCAACAGCCGATACCTACAGTTTGGTTCACAGTTGAAGTAAATCAAATACGAATTCAAACTCGATCGAAATCAACGAATATTATAAATTACGTAAAATAACAACAAAAAATCAACGAATATTATAAATTACGTAAAATAACAACAAAAAATCAACGAATATTATAAATGATATTGAACAAAATATTAATGATATTAACCCTCGGATAGGCGCGGTATCAAATTGATACAGAACATGGCTTTGAAGGGTTGCTACGACCGCTATCGCATGCGGAGGGGGGCCCCTTTCCCTCTACCTTCCTAACTTCAATCCGTCTTCAGAATCAGTTGACCTTCACGCGTCGAAGGAGTGAGCTACATAAGTTATGGCTGCTTTTAATCAAATTGATACACCGCGCCCATTCAGGTAATTTACAGATTACGAGATTGAAAATGTCAATGGCAGTGATGAAGATCACCCTCAGGAACAGCCGATGCAACTGCGTGAGAGAGCTTTTCCACAACCCACATCAGGGAAAAAACGAAAGAGATGCGACCCCTGTAAAACTTCAAAAAAAGTATATTGACGACTGACAATTGCGTACTTTGTGAAAAATTTCTGTGTTCAGAGCACTTGAAACCTATTTGTAAAGATTGTTACCATAAAGTAAATTCAGCTCAATAAGAAGCCAAACAAGAGTTTCCTCGTTATAAAGCCTGGTATGGAAGAACAAGCAAGAAATCTATTTGGTGGGCTAAACCTGACGATCGTTCATTCCCACAAATTCCTGGGTGGCTATGTAGGGCCAGCACTTTCTCGCCAAGAGTTTGTAAGAGAGAAAGTTAGTAGATGGAGTGAAAACGTAACAAGACTGGCAGAAGCAGCAAAAAGGAGTCCACAGGCAGCCTATACTGCATTCACTAAATCTCTTCAAAGGGAATGGGCATTCACCCAAAGAGTGATTCCAAGCTGTGAAAACGAATACATTCCTCTACAGGATACAATACGACAAAAGTTCATTGGAGCAGTGTTGGGTAGAGACTTGGGAGAGCATTTTCACAACCTGATAGAGCTACCCGCCAAAGTGGGGGGCCTTGCAGTAAGCAACCCAGTGAGGTCCGCAATAAATGACTTTCCCATCTCCAGAAGAGCCACAAGCCTTTTAGTTGAATGTATAAAAGGAGGTTCAGAGCTAGACACGCACAGGCACTGTGAACAAGTCAGGACAGTCCTCAATGAAGATAGATCTTTGCGAAAGGCAACAGATGCGGTCAGAGGGGAAGAAGTTATCAATGAGCTACCTGCAAAACACCAGCGTGCCATTCGAAGATCCAGAGATGCTTCCCAATGGCTCACAGTTATACCACTGGCCGCAGATAACTTTGATTTGTCCAAATCACAGTTTCATGATGCTCTGTCAGTGCGGTACGGATTTGAGCCTTATGGCTTGCCAGTCTCCTGCGACGGATGTGGAGAGTCAATGGACATTAATCACGCCCTCAATTGTAAAAAGGGAGGTTTAGTAAAACGAGGTCACGACAATGTCAGGGATGAATGTGCCCTCATGGCTAACCTTGCGTGGGGCGGCGTCACGACTGAGCCAGTTCTACGCGACAATGACGAAGGGATGCCAGCTCTAGTTGCGGACATTAAAATTCATGGCGTGTGGGACAGTGAGAGACCGGCGTTTTTTGATACTCGCATCATAAATGCTGACGCCGTCTCTTACTCATCCCAAGAATGGCCAACTATCTCGCAAAACGCAGCTCACACCAAGCATGCAAAGTACAATCGAGCAGCTGAAGACCTTAGAGGATCCTTCACGCCTTTGATATGTTCGTGTGACGGAGCTCTCCACCAGGAATATGATAGGTTTTTGAAGAGGATGGCGGGAGTCCTTGCAGACAAGTGGTCTCGCCCATATTCACAAATTTGTTCTTGGGTGAGGGTGAAAACCCAGTTCTCCATCGTCCGAGCAGTGAACCTTCGGCTCAGGGGAACAAGGAGGGCAATAAGAAGCCTGGGCTTGGAGGATGGGGCACCTACTCTACTACTGACGGAGTAGCCCAACAAGAAGTTCTGCGTTTAGAGGGAAGGTCGGAAGAACTTCTAAACCAACATGCTAAAACAGCTAACAGCCTCATACAAACTCTTCCGAAATCCCCATCTTCAGAAAATTTCCCATAATAATGTTACTTTAAATAAATTTGTTACTGTAAAAAAAAATTGGTACCTAAAAATTTCGCCTAACATACGTTTGTTACCACAAATTATGTGCCTTACTTAAAATTATTCCAAACTGGGTTTAACCGAGTTTTGGGTTGGTGAAAGACGCCAAGGTTTGATCCTCAAGATTATATTTAATGGAGTTTGGCCAAACTCCGCTACATAAGTTGTTGGTGAAAGTGGCCCTTAGACACTCAAATTCCAATCCAATTTAACATATGATAATATGAAAGGTAATATTTAAGAAAATTCTGGAAAAATACTGCTTGACTGTTATTGAAGTAAATTTATTAGAATTTTAAAACGTACTCACCATAACCTGTATTGTGTTTCCATAAGTTCTTTCTTGTATTCCTTACAGAGAACATCGATGAACTCGTAATCATTATGCTGCTTATGATGTTCCAACTGACAGTCACGGCAAGTCATCACTTCACATCTCCCACAAAAAATTTCCAACTGTTTCTAAAGAGAGCAAAACATAAAGGGCGTAAGCATTTAAATGAAGGCAAAATCATGACGAAGATTTGCCACAAACAGCATCAAATTTCTCCCTTGATGGGAAAAACAATTGATCATGGATATGTCTAGGTAAATGAAGATTAACGGTAGAATTGAACGCAGGAAGATTTAGGCAGGAAGAGAAAACATTAAAAAGACCTCATTATGTGCCAAAAATAAGTTCAAAGGAGGCTACATACCAAAATGCTAAATAGCAGAAATGAGTTTTAGGAGCAACTCAGCTAATCTGCACCCAGTGCATCTTCAAGATCACGTTGTGAGGAGGCTACATGTCAAATTTCCAAGGACCTAATTTACTCCAACCCAAGGATCAATTACCCCAACACCGGAGTAAATACCTAGGGCCAAATGACTTTTTTCAATTTTCTACTCGTAAAATTTTTCAGTCTTGATTAAAAGCAAAAAGTGGGATGCTATTCTAAATTTGAATTATTCCTCCAATTACGGGTGAACGAATCACTAGTATACGTCGATTGTATACCTCACACGGGGCTCCCAAAGTTAGTAGGCTCTATTTACCCCAGTCTCCCCTACTATCCAAATGGGGGAACCGCCACGATGTGCACGAATGAGCGTTTACTACCTTTACAAGGAAAACCGCTTCGCTTCTGTAGACAGGAGCAAGTAATTCTCAGGAGAAAAAACGTCTGCCAAGTTGGGTGGGACAGAATAGCTTCCTCACATATTGTAACATGGGCGTATAGAATTAGTTGAAGAACAAAGTACGAGTTGAATTATTGAATGCAAAATATAACAGTACTAATACATGAGTATACGTGCACCCACGTGTACTAGTACATTAGGGCTATAATTCATCTTTGTATGTGCGGAAATTGCCTGAAGGTAAACCTACCCAATAATTGAAAATTTCACAAAATCTATTCATTATTCTTGGAGTGTCACCCAATATTGGATTTGCATACACACAATAGTTAAACCTATCATTCAAGCAAATGCGATAAAATACAAAGGGCATGATCGTGGAGCAATAGATGATAAGAAATCGACGTTATTTGAATAACAATAAATTTTGGAAAGACTCCATGAACGAAGTGTGACGGTGGATTATAATTATATGTGATGATCGAATGTGTGTGATACACATTAACGTTCTCCAGAACATTAAAACTAAACAACAAAGCGTTTAAACTCACAGTGGGGTGCAGTTTGCAGTTAAACTCAACGAGACTCTTCGATAGGAAGGTGGAAGCATCAACTATCTTATGCCTCGTGGTATTTTGCAGCATCATATGTGCCTGTAATACAATCAATATATACATGGATAATATACAATCAGAAGGTTCATTTCTACTAAGTGGGTGGGTAAAGATATAATAAGGTAATTTAATATTCAATCAACCAACAACCTAAACATTTCACTCCACACAACATTTCAGCGTCATAGGTCGATTAAGAAAGAAATTAGCCTCAAGGGCACTAATTACGTACCGTAACATGGGGTTACTTCCTACCAGGTGGTACAACTTCAGACCAGCGTAGGAATGCAGGCGCAGAGCCCTCTACCGGCCATAGAAATGAAATTAGGAAGTTCATTAAGGTCCCAATAGGTAGCGCATTACTCAAACCAACATGAAACCTGAAGATAGTTTCTTGACGTCGCTTATCATCGTTTTCTTCACGTTTTTGTCATCAGCTATTTCGACACATTTTCCTGTTGTGTTTATAGTGTGCCTGCAGCTACATATTTCCGCTAGATTTTCCGAAAAGGTTAGTTCACATACTTCTTCAAAATTATATGAGGAATATAACTAAGAAATCAGATGTTTTATTTAGTTGTTCGTTAATTTTCCAGCAACGAAAAACTAAAAGTCGCCACTTTGGGGTGCACCTTCCGACCACCCGATTTTTTGTGTTTTAGCGCATTTTTACGTGTTTTTCTCATTTTGATTGAGCTTACTCATGTTTAAATGTTTTCCATGTGTTACAGGCATGCCACGAAAGTACCGAAAGAAAGTCGGGGGCCGTCCCTATAGAAATTATACCCAAGACACTTTGGAAGCAGCTCTGAAGGCAGCTCATTTCTGGTTTTGTTTTGTATGGAATAAATGTTTGAAAATGAGATGTTTTTGTCGTAATAGGTGAGGGAACCCATCTGGTAGGAAAATACGGGGGTAATATCGTGCCAGGGCTTCATTTCTTGATTATTTGAGTGAAAAAACGTGAGTGGTCCGAAGTTGCCCCCACGCGGGGTAATGACTATACCACTTTTACCTTTGTTTTTCATGGGTTCCTAATGCTCGAATGTTAAATTTTGAAATGGGAATATGACGGTGAATAGATCAGGTGAGACATATTGAAAGGCCAACTTGATTGAAGAGATACAGACAGAGATATCTCCAAAAAACCTGAAAACGTGGTCTGAAGTAACCCCATCTTACGGTACTAGTTTTGTAATCTTGTTTGCTTCAAATAAGTTTTGACACCACACCAAGCTCATAACCAGTGCATCTCAGGGATGTATGGAGAGGGAAATTGGCAGCTTGAGATGTGGCGAGGTTTCTGATAGATCAAGAGCTTTCTAACTAGGTACTGGCAAATGATTTCCGTACGATGAAAAATGGCAATGATTCGGTTGAAAGCAGTGAGTATAGAAATAACTAGAGCAGCCTTCCCCAGTGCTGGAAGGTGAGCGGGCGTACGCGGTGCACTTGACATTCAGGAGCTAGCTTGTCCCCCCACCATTGGCGCCTGGACGCTGTTTTTTCCGAACAGCTTTCATAGGTTCAGTTCCCTGACTGGAACGGTTCCGAAGAACGGTCACCTCATTTCAGTTTGTCCCCCCACTCTACCCGCTTCATGAGTTCATGACAACCCGAGGAAACCGTTCTTTCTTTTATCAATGTTTGGCTTTGGATAAGATAGGTAATAGGTCCCAGCTCGGTTTTCATGCACCAGAGATGATGGTAATCGTATACCAACCTACCTAATGTCTTATTTTACAAAAAGGCGATAAAATTAATTCAATTCAACGATTTATCGTGAGAAGGCCTTGCAGAAGATTTCTGAACATGTAGGTACTGATTCCCGGTCATTCTAGAAGGACAGTGCGAGTTTATTTTTCAAGTACCTTACATCTTCAGTTCCCGCTTCCTGTCACATTCGGGTATTTGGGGTATGTAATGTCCATCGCGATTACAGCGGTAATGATTTATCTCATGCCCATCCAATTTTTTCCTGGATTTCAACACGAACTTGACCAGTAACTTAACTTCAACTGCACATTTCCACTCTTTAAACAGGGTCTCGGACTGAAAAGTATGATTCTCTTTCGTCACCCCAATTGAATGTTCATCAAACAAATGTCTCTCAAATTTTATTGTCGGCGTACTCGCAAATACAGGTGCCACACATCATCTTTTTTGGTGGAGGAACAGACCGGTTGATGCCATGCACCGTGAGAAGGAAATTTGGCCCGTTAGAATAACTCTTGTCACACAAATCACATACAATTTATTGAAGGAACTTCCATCCATACTTAGATAATAAATATAAAACTCAACTACACTAAAGCTAAACAGAACTAAACTAAACTGAGGAAAAAAGAACGAAAAACCGGTCGAGCAAGAGTGATAAAAAGTTCGGACGAGTCGGATATCGGACTAGTTCTCGTCCAAACAGCTCCCGAAGAACTAGTTCGGAGCCGTTCCGGTCAGGGAACGAAAACCTATGGGAGCTGTTTGGAAACAACTGTGACCAGGCGCCTACAGTGGGGGGACAAGCTAGCTCCGGAACGTCAAGGTGCGCTGCCCCCCCAACCCTCAGGTGCCTTTCCCCGCCCTGTCAAGGGCCTTCCACTGCTAACGGCCAAATACCCTACTTGTATCCTCATAGCGCCTCTCCTCTTAATCATGTACAGATGATTTATTATCATTCCAAATAGGTCGATGAGCTTCCTCGGAATGCAGGGTAGCAGGGGATAAGTGACGAAAAATTTGTTGAGTTAGTCTGCATCAAAAATGTAGTAAAATGCCGGCAACCGCAAATTTTTATCTCAATCCGTACTCAAGATATGATGGTTTCAAGAAAACCGTGTTTTTTCCTTTTAAACTCAAATTTCTCCACTTTGCCTCACTTAATTTTAACTTTTGACCTCATTTTCGGAATCAGCAGTGAATTTTCTATAAGAGTAATGTACTTGAGTTCTAAAAAGTACCATCCGAAGACCTTCACATCAGCTCAAACATTGACGATTTTGAAAAAATAAAATTTCTGAAAATCGTTAAAACTTTACTACTCTTCCAAAAAAAATCTTGAAAACTGGCAAATCTCATGAAAACTGTATCATCTAATACTCTTTCCAACGGTATACTCAATTTTACTTTTACTTTGTTATTGAGGGGAGAAAATTATGGTCTAATGTTAAAAAAATGTGGGTTTTTCAATGAAATTGTTGATTTTTCTCGAAAGTTGAGCCTCTATGAACCTACGAGTATGGGGTCAGTTTCTGTGTATTTTTTCACGCTGTATCGAATGGTAACATTTGTAGATCTCTCCAACTCCCTTATAATCGAGTTTTACACTTAAACTCGCAAATGTTTAGTTTGTTTGTTAGGCTTAAATGTATGTATGTTATGAAAACTCGAAGTGAATTAAAGTGAAAACTAAATTATAACGTAGTTGGAGAGATCCGCAAGCGTTTCCATTCGATACAGCGAGAAAAAATACATAGAAACCGACCCCATACTCGTTGGTTCATAGAGGGTCATCTTTCGAGAAAACCAACAATTTCATTGTAAACCCCAATTTTTTTAACATTATTATTTAACAATTTTTCCCCCTAAATAACAAAGTAAAAGTAAAATTGATTATACCATTGGAAAGAGTACCTACTAGATGATACAGTTTTCATATTTTCCAGTTTTCAAGATTTTTTTTGGAAGAGTAGTAAAGTTTTAACGATTTTCAGACATTTTATTTTTTCAAAATCGTCAATATTTGAGCTGATATGAAGGTCTTCGGATGGTACTTTTTAGAACTCAAGTACAATATTCTTATAGCAAATTCAACGCTGATTCCGAAAATGAGGTCAAAAGTTAAAATTAAATGAGGCAAAGTGGAGAAATTTTAGTTTAAAATTTAAAAACACGGTATTCCTGAAAAACCTTTAAAAAATCATATCTTGAGTGTGGATTGAGATAAAAATATGCGGTTGGTATTTTTTCTGGAACTAGAGGTGGAAATGGTGAGGAATCCCGCTTAAAACCCTCCGTGGCATCTTTGAAGTGGAAGTTGATGGCTGTAAATGAGGTGTAAAAGCAGAATGAGCAGAAAGATGCATATCGACGGAATTGCATCTTTTTTTTAGATATCTTCGAAAAGGAGATGAATTATCATAATCGGATTCTTTAAAATGGTCACCACAAACACGACTGTGATTGGTGGGGTTCCATTTTTCTCTCCTGATTGATCGGACCCATTTTTCTCTGAGTTCAGGGTCTTTAGGGGAACGGTGAAAGGAAATCTTCATTACCTCGCCATCGCCAACGTCCTTGGTTCTCTCACTGTTTTGGCATCCATACGCGACACACTCACTCGGCATTTTCTCTTTTTAAAAGTAATTTGCTACTCACCAATGTACATCTATACATTCACACACCACTTCAAACACAATCACATCGCACTAAAACTCAAAGCAACCGTACCTCAAACAAGTAGGCGCGTCAACAACAAAACATGGAAGAAGAGAACAAAACATGCAACAAACTGCTGAAAGAGTGCCGAGCGAGGCGCCAGGCATCAGGAGAGGCACCAGGGAGTGGGGGAAGGTCAACACACTTGGTATTTGCCTTAGGCCGCTCCAGTTATTTCTATACTCACTAGTTGACAGCAACAATATTACAAGAAATTTTTGTCGCATGCAAAATCTTGAAGTTTTGAAGTAACGCTTGTCGAGGTCGCGTGCCAAAGCAAAGACATGAAAATGTTAAAATGGGGGTTCTCATTGGAAAAACGCTGCAAAGTATTTCACAAAGGTTTATTATTTTTTCAATTCAGTTTGATCGTAGTTTTAGTTGGTTTGCGTCCGTCATAAGGCCCGTCCAGACTCCTCGGCGTGTCCTATTTCGAGTTGCCACAACCTATACTTCTATATTTATATACGCATGTTTATATTTCTCGATTTGAGCTCCTATCTATTCAAATAGTTATTGCCTTAATAATATCATTATCTAAGTACGTACGAAAAGTTGAGAGGATATGTTATTAAATATGCGTAGGAAAAGCATTGGTATTAACACAAAAATATGACCTAGAAAAAAACATATATTCATGCCTCGAAGGAACGCCGTACCCACCTCATGGTGCCGCGGTGTATTATATGGGTATAACACGTAAAAGTATAAATATCCATTGTCCTACACCCCTCTGCTACGCCCCTGGTCACCCCAGACATCAAAAGGGGCCGCGGCGCCTCCTCTCACTCCACCCCCCGCTCACCCCCCTCACCACCAACCGTGAGCCCACGCCAAGCGTGCCAGGCGTGCGTGCGTGCGTAAGTCTCACTCAAAGCCTCGAAAAAGACACTTTTTCGCCCGTTTTTGGCCCATAGCATCTATGAGTGAAGCGATTGGGATGGTTAAACGTTAGGACCAACTAGACCCCAAATGGAGTCTATGTGCGAAAGAACGGGTTTTTTAAGTCAATTCTTAGGCCTTTTATGGCCCGGACGGCGGACGGACATTTCAAATTTGGATTCTACGCACCTTGAAACGTAAAGTGACAAAGTTTGAGGGGGGGTTATAAAAATTTTTTGCTACACGATCACATAGGCTTATTATTGGAAATAATAAACCAAAAACAAAGTTGGTTGATTGTTACATGGTGCGTTAAGTTGCGTGTGAGTTGCGTGCGCATGGTACGTGAGCATGGTACGTGAGCATGGTGCGTGAGCATGGTACGTGAGCATGGTGCGTTACGAGTGAGTTAAGTTGGTTAATGGCTACATGGTGCGAGAAAACGTCATGGTTGAATTCCTCGCCAAAAATTGGGGGATACCGTTATTATAAACTCGTGACGGAGATAAGCTGCTGGTGCATAACTTGTGAGACACCCTATATAAATATACTAGCTGGTTCACCCGTGGGTTGCACAGGTTGACTTGAACATTATCAAATAGCCGGTGACCCAAGTTAAAGTAGTTCTGATAGATTCGCCCACTCAGATCCCCAGTTGGTTCAGTGACGTTCAAAACGCTTTAACATCCTCCCCTCCCCCCTGGGTCAGATTTCAAAAAATTGAAAAAAATAGTCTTCGACTTGAATTAGAGTAATCCAAACATATTCGACAATCAAATCCCCAGTTCGTTCAGTGATGAAAAAGATACCCCATTTCTCCCCCCCCCCCCCCTTCCCCTGAAACACCCCCTTCTAGTGGTTAGATCTGAAAATTTTCAAGTAGAATTTAAGTTAGAAAAGATTTAAGTTAGAATACTCCAAACATATTCAACAACTCAGATCCCCAGTTCGTTCAGTGACGTTCGAAACGCTTTAACTCCCCCCACCATTGGGAGACAGTCTTTGACTTGAATTGGAGTAATCCAAACATACTCGACAATCAAATTCCCAATTTGTTCAGTGATGACAAAGATACCCCACTCCCCCCTCCTCCCCTAAAACACCCCCTATGGGGCAGATTTGAAATTTTAAACCTTTTAAACCTTCTCTGGACTTCTAAAAATAATTTAAGACAAAAATTAGCCAAATCGGTCCAGCCGTTCTCGAGTTTTAGTGAGACTAACGAACAGCAATTGATTTATATATATATATATATATATATATATATATATATATATATATATATAACTCGGCCCTTCGGGCCTCGCAAGGGGCTCCGCCCCTTGACCCCGCCAGGGGGCCTTCGCCCCCCTGGACCCCCCTAATCTATACTCGGCGCTTCGTGCCTCGCCGGATCTTTTCTCTTTTCTACTGTGTAGAAAACGAGGATAATTTGCTATGCAATTCGTCTCACGAGAAAAAAAAAAAAAAAAAATTTTTCAGGCCTGGCCGGGATTCGAACCCACGACCTCTCGCTTCCCATCTCGGGACAAAAAACGTTACACAAAAAAAGTGGACATTTTAAAAAAATTATTGGGGGTCGGCCTAAGAATTGCATAGCAATTAATATATACACGACTTATTGAAAATGACTCTAGGAGAGCTTGATTATAATCACAAAATTAGAAAAGATAACAGAAAAAACGTCACAAAACTATTTTTATATTTCGGCTTTTTGCCTTTTTCAAACTAACAAAGAAATTGAATAACTGTGGGAAATTTGTGTACAACGTTGACAAGGAATTTTGGTAACTTTGGATTTGGAATCATCGTCTTATGTTGAAGCCTGGAGGATCGTAAGCACCCAAAACGTTGCTATGTGCTTTTTCTGCTTTGTGAAGCAGTCTCCTGTTCTCGTTGGGTTTCATTTTTTTCAAAACTTTAATGCCGAAACAGTCATCGAACGTTGTGTTATGGGTTGTGGCATGGCGGCTTACAGGCAGGTCTTCATTAGCACTCACCACAGATGCTCGATGATTGTTAACCCTAAAGTTGAGTTGGGTTTCGGCCTTCCCTACGTAAAACGCAGGACACTCTTTACAAATCAACTCATACACACACATTGGTGTCTGGCAATCTGCTGACCCTTTGCATGTGATGGATTTGGAATCATCGTCTTATGTTGAGGCCTGGAGGATCGTAAGCACCCAAAACGTTGCTATGGGCCTCATCACTTGGAGACATACTCTCCCACAGGCGGTCAGAGAAACCAGAACCAGCTCCAAGCAAAGGGTTGCACCCATGCAAGAAGCGCCGTTGCAAGGTTTGCCCTTTAGTCATTGAGGAGGAAATTTTCGGATCACCCAACAATCCCAACTCATACACATGCAAAGGGTCAGCAGATTGCCAGACACCAATGTGTGTGTATGAGTTGATTTGTAAAGAGTGTCCTGCGTTTTACGTAGGGAAGGCCGAAACCCAACTCAACTTTAGGGTTAACAATCATCGAGCATCTGTGGTGAGTGCTAATGAAGACCTGCCTGTAAGCCGCCATGCCACAACCCATAACACAACGTTCGATGACTGTTTCGGCATTAAAGTTTTGAAAAAAATGAAACCCCACGAGAACAAGAGACTGCTTCACGAATCAGAAAAAGCACATAGCAACGTTTTGGGTGCTTACGATCCTCCAGGCTTCAACATAAGACGATGATTCCAAATCCAAAGTTACCAAAATTCCCTGTCAACGTTGGACACAAATTTCCCACAGTTATTCAATTTCTTTGTTAGTTTGAAAAAGGCAAAAAGCCGAAATATAAAAATAGTTTTGTGACGTTTTTTCTGTTATCTTTTCTAATTTTGTGAATATATATATATATATATATATATATATATATATATATATATATATATATATATATATATATATATATATGTATATTGAGCTTCAGCCATTATTTTCCTATAAGAACATTACAAGAACTGACTTTCTACCAATATTATCAGGGTATTGTGAAAAATCAGAATTCTTACCTTAATACAATCCTCACAAACGAGGCAATCACAATCATCACACCATTGGGTCGCAGGGCGAGGAGAATGTATGCCGTTGCCACACAATCCTTTTTGAGTAGCATCAGTTAATGGCTTCTCCGTGAGCTCCTGAAGAAACTTGTGGTCTACAAGATCTTTCGGTAATGCAACACCACACTCTGGGCAACATTTCGAATCTGCAAAGGTCATTATTGTCCAATATTCAGAGAAAAATTATTTCAAAAAACGCTGCAAATTATTTCACAAAAGTTTATTATTTTTTCAATTGAGTTTGATCGTATTTTTAGTTGGCTTGCGTACGTCATAAGGCCCGTCCAGACTCCTCGGCGTGTCCTATTTCGAGTTGCCACAACCTATACTTCTATAATTATATACGCATGTTTATATTTCTCGATTTGAGCTCCTATCCATTCAAATAGTTATTGCCGTAATAATATCATTATCTAATTATGTACGAAAAGTCGAGAGGATATGTTTTAAATATGTGTAGGAAAAGCATTGGTATTAACACACAAATAAGACCTAGAAAAAAACATATATTCATGCCTCGAAGGAACGCTGTACCCACCTCATGGTGCCGTGGTGTATTATATGGGTATAACACGTAAAAGTAATAAATATCCATTCTCCTACACCCCTCTGCTACGCCCGTGGTCACCCCAGACACCACAAGGTGCCCCAGCGCCTCCTCTCACACCACCCCCCGCCGCTCACCAACCCTCACCACCAACCGTGACCCCCCGCCAAGCGTGCGTGCGTGCGTAAGTCTAACACTCAAAGCCTCGAAAAAGACACTTTTTCGCCCGTTTTTGGCCCATAGTATCTATGCGAGTAAAGCGATGGGGATGGTTAAACGTTAGGACCAACTAGACCCCAAATGGAGTCTATGTGCGAAAGAACGGGTTTTTTAAGTCAATTCTTAGGCCTTTTATGGCCCGGACGGTGGACGGGGAACGGCGGACGGACATTTCAAATTTGGATTCTACGCACCTTGAAACGTAAAGTGACAAAGTTTGAGGGGGGGTTATAAACATTTTTTGCTACACGATCACATAGGCTTATTATTGGAAATAATATACCAAAGTCTGGTAGGAATATTTATTTTTCAAGGGAAGTGGTCCTGAAAATGAAGAAAATTGTGTTTTTTGCTTTATTTTTAAATTAGTTTTTGTTAAATTCTGTCCAGTTGGGTATAAATTAAATAAAATCCGATGATCAGAACCCGAGTTACGATTTGTTGAAATCATACTGTGGGCGACAGTCTAATGTTCTCTGGACTAGACAATGGGGGCAGGCTGGAATTGAATTTTAATCGCAGCGAACCTGGTGGTAATGCTATGGAGGTAAATGAGCGTTCGGTATCGAACTGAATCCCCCAGAATCAATGTAACCGTTATCTAATCAAACTGCTAATTTCCTAATTTTTTTCGATTTTATAATTGCATTCTGCTCTCCGTTTATGTATCCTATAGAACAAGACGAAGACAAATTTAATCAATGAATGACTCAAATTGTCAAAAGTCAGAGTCAAAGTGTCAAAAATGCTGACTGATTTTTCCATTTTAGTAGGAAAAAACAACCTGAATATACACCCCACAATTTCAATGTACGAACATTTGCAACCGACTGAACTCGTGCTATGAGACTCCGTGCCGAGTCTGGACGTGGGATGTGACTCTAGCCAGCTCAAGCGTGACTCTTGGACACCCACCGAGTCACGTGTGAGCCCAGCCAGAAAGGTTAGAGGAGTTTCCCTTATTTTTGATCCTAGCACTGCCTAGTCAACTCGGTTGCTTTCCTAGTGTGAAAAGGGCCTTCGCTAACCACTTGACCATGAAAAGCTCGAAATACAGTGCAGCACGTAAACAATGACCTTACCGATTTCCAATTCTTTTGTTGCCTATAAGGGAATTCCTGACAGACACAAGTTGTTTTTGTTGTTATGTAAGCTCTCTGTTTGTTTGTTTATTTATTCTATTTATTTATTAATTAATAATATAATTCTCATTTTTGACCAGTATTGATGAGATTGATGGTGCAGGAAACGAATCGTAGAGGAAAAAAGGGTGACGCAAGGCATCAACAAGGGGAAAGTTATGTCAACCGCCATGTTCCTTAGGTCCTTTGCCCCCTACCGCTCCTAGTGGTGGACCTTGTTAGTTCGGGGTTCCATGAAAGTATGTACTTCGCCACTCAGGGTTACGCTCTTGAGGGAGGCCCTTAGAGCACTCTGAAAATTCCTACACTGAGATGAGCCCATAGTCATATACACAAGGCTATTCCGAGTGATCCCACTAACAAGGGTTCATTTCTCTGTCGCTAGATTCTCATCCTTAAAACGACATATCACTTGTGTAAGGACAAAATGCAATAATTATTGAGAGGAGAGGCTGGATCGCGATCTTCTCAAGGCCCTACTAGCGCTCCTAACAAACACTGCTTCAAACCTCGACCACAAGATCTTCAACTCTGATCTAATCATCAGTTATAAAACCAATAGAATTCTCACTTTACGAAATCGAGATTATAATTACTTTTATCTAATAAATTTTACCTAAATACAGAAGGACTTGTTAAGTATAGGTGTTTTATTTAATTTAATTATTTCCAGAAACTAGACGTTCAAGAACATCTTACATAACCAAAAATTCTTAAAGTAAAATGTAGATTATTTGGACAAACCAATAACCCAACCAATATGTTGTGTTGTGTATATGTTGGGTTTAGTTTGGTGGTCTAAATGCATGCAAGCTCGCATCTCAGAAATAAAAAAATATCCTAAATCAAGCCTTTTAGTGAACTACAGATTAGTTGGACAAGTACCTCAGAATGATTTACGGTTGCATCTCAAAAATGAATAAAAAATCCTGAAATAATCTTTTTAGTAAAATAAAGTTGGACAAATAGACTAAAATTAAGTTTAAAGATATGTTTCAGAGGTTAAAATACGAAGCAAAAAGTTTAGTTCCGAGAGGAAATCGAACCCAGGACCTTATACTCCAAAGTCTGTAATGCAAACCACTAGACCACGGAGGGCCTCATGACAGTTGGAACAATCACAGTACTTCACGACGGGTGGTCAAGGTTTGAAGCAGCAGCAGCAAAGTCATTTCTCACGGGGGGCAGCAACTGCGGTCAAAGATTATATATATATATATATATATATATATATATATATATATATATATATATATATATATAGTGACTACTAGTACCTACTGTATATTTATGTAATTATTGTTTTAAATGTACAGTACATACTAGTTGTCACAAAGGAGGTATTATAGTAGTACATACCTATATTATAGGGGCACTAAATTATTTTATTTTGAAAAGCTTACCCCGAACAAACCTTGGTCAAGAAAATGACAATCGGTATTTTTATCCAACCGATTTTGCTTATTAAAAATCTCTCGCCCAATCCCTTTTGCTAGGTAGGTAGGCACGACTAGAAAACATTTATTATCTTAGAAATGTTCGATTACTAAGTTTCATTATCGAAAAACCTAAAACGAAAACAATCACCTTCCAATTAATTTGAATTTGCTTTCGCGTCCTACGTACAGCCTACCTACCCAGAGAAAATGAAAATTATTATATTACGTATGTAGGTATAAGAATAGCAGACACACTGTATTATTTTTATTAGCGAATTTTTGAAGAAAATTAAGCTATTGCTCTCGCCTCAAAATTTGTAGAATGTGAATTTTTGAAAACATTTTATGCAGAAATCCGTTTCAGGCTATTCTGAATCATATTCTGAAGTTTAACGCATTTTTTAATGTATGTATGTATGTATGTATGTGTCATTCCAGACGATAACTGTCCGTAGAATTGTGCTAGAAACTTCAAACCAATTTTAAAATGTTAAGGACACAAAACGAAAGTTCAAGTTCGTTGGCCAGCATGATCGGATTACATCTTCGGGTTGAAATTTTCAAAAATGTAGTCAAAAATTTCAAAATAGCCTGTTTTTTGCAATTTGTTGTGCGAAATAATTTTTTCAGCATACTAACATGCGGTATATTCGGAATCAGCGTAAAATTTCCTATAAAGTATCAGTATCAAGTTTTCAAAAATTTCAAAGTTGAAAAATCAGTCAAAAATCGAAATAATGCCGTTCGCTAGTTGTAAAAATCGGTAATATTTGCATGAAACATTGTCCAAATTCAGATTGAACTACTCTTATGGAAGTATCCCTGTATAATAATCAAAGTAATCACAACTGATGAGTTTATTTACTCAGTGAAATATTCCGTCCTCCGATTCTCTCGGTCGCTCTCTTTAATGTTTTACGCTCAACTGTTTTAGGACAATTCTGAATGTGGCTTAGAAAATATCAGCCATGAAATTATGAAGAAGTTTAATTTACGTACGTACTAGCACGCAGACCCAAGGCCTCGCTCCGCTCGGCCGTCAGTATCGTTATTTTATTTTATGTCAAGATTTGATGATGTGATGATAGGATACTGTTAAGATTTCAACTGCCTTCAATACTGACCACATTTGACATCGAAATCTATGAATATTTACCTACATTTGTCTTTAAATCTACAAGATTAGTTTAATAATAATAAAGTATGAGTACCTCCTAATTATTTTTAATTATTTGATTCCATGTTTGTCTATCAAAATCATAACCTAAAATTTCGATCAATAGCGACTGAAATGTCGAAGATTTCTGCAAAAATTCGCTCATGGGGTCATGCTGCATCACTGGACTTTTACATCTATAAATCTTTAAATAAAGGTTATTAATTCTCCTTTTGGTAGACACAAAAAGAACGTTCTTTCCAAACTAATTAACAGTCTTAGTATATGAAAGTAGGTAGGTACTTTTTTTAGAATTTAAGACGGGTCTCAACCGAAGGGTCATTAGCGGCAGGAAGTAGGTACTGTTTATGCACAGGCTTATCATTGACTCATTGCTTCCGATTGCCTCTGCGGAAGTGGACGTTTATCTCCAACGGGTTCATAACTCGTAACTTTAGCACACACATTTCTACTAATCACGATTTCTTTCATGTTGCACATTGTATGAGAGGTAAACACGGAATAAAATACAGGACATGAATCCATCGTCAAGACATCGCAAAAGGTAATAATGGAAACAAACCCAAGCCAGCTACAAGGTTAGGTATAATCAATCGTTTCCATCTTTCCATTCTACATTTGATTTCAATCACCAATACCAATTTACTTACTCTGCGAAAGATTCCATTAATTTTATTGTACCATTAGATATTTCTAATGGGACTCATGCCAAAGATCAAAAACTATTAGGAAAAACACCTACCTACGGTGGACTCGGAAGCGAAACGAGATAAAAGCAAAGACGAGGCAGGTCTGGAAACGCTTGCATACGAGTCTGCAACACATTGGGACATTTTATGTCTTTAGTTGCAGACTCGTATCATCAGAATTTAACAAGCGGTTGCAATTATGTTCACAATATCAATTATTGAGAATGATCACCTGAGTGTACACAATTATTCAAATAACCATGCTCATAACTCAGCTTGTTGGCCACGCACTTCGCAGTAGTTAACATAATAAGGTTGGATAAATCGAGAGCTTTCGATCGAATGGTCAACGAATTTTGTGGGATGAAGACGAAGTACCATTTCCCTAGCAACGACTCGTTTGTAAGCAGAAATCATCAGAATCTTGTCGTGAGCCATTTCCGTGACGTTTTTTTGACATTTTATGTCTGTCTTTACTATGGCACATAACTCAAAAAGTGTGACGTTACAGTGTGACGAAGAAAGCGTTATGAAAATTTTCCAATGATTTTCACGTACAACCGATTCATTGCTACGGAACTTTAACTTCGCCAGTTATCATTGTACAAAAATCGTTAACCACTCGTTGGATAGCTCTCAATTTACCTAACCATATTACGTACGTACGCTAACCACTGCGGAGTGCGTGGCCGACAAGTTGCGGTATGAGCGTGATTGTTCAGTTTTAGTTTTAAATCAGTTTTATTTGTGCAACGAATACAAAATTTTATAAAATGATTCGATGTATAGGGTAGGCCTATAGTACAAAAAAAAAAAAAAAAAAACTTACTTAACTTACCTAGGCAAAAGAAGCTTGTGCGTGGGCTTATTAGTATGTGAGAAAAAATCTATTGTAATATTGTTTTTCCGCCTATCCTAACTGTTGTTGTTACACATCGCATAAGAGAATTATAGAAAGGGAGGGTAAGTGACTATATAAGTAATGACTATACAAACATATTTTTATAAAAATATATAGATGAAAACAGGGAAGTAATAAAATCTAATATATAAAATTCTCGTGTCACAGTTTTCGTTGCCATACTCCTCCGAAACGGCTTGACCGATTTTGATGAAATTTTTTGTGCTTATCCGGTATCTATGAGAATCGGCCAACATCTATTTTTCATCCCCCTAAATGTTAGGGGTAGTCCACCCCTAAATTTTTTTTTTATTTTTTAGACAAAATTTTTAATTTCTATTTTAATTAACGTCTGCCAAGTTGGGTGGGCAGTATAACTTCCTCAAGCGAGCGAAGCGAGCAGCATCCCCCACAGAAGTTAAACCTACCCTTAGAGATCTACCGTTTGCGAGCGAAGCGAGCAACATCCCCTACATGTTTCAATTGTAATACATTCCATGTATACAGCCACACTTTGCGAGCAACATTCCCTACATACCACACTTTGCGAGCGAAGCGAGCAACATCCCCTATATGCCACACTTGCCCCCCGGCTGGACGTGGAGGCGAGCAGAGCGAGCCGGAGCGGCTAGTATAATATAAGTATTACAACAAGATATTCGCAGATATCCATGCTTTTAACAAAGCCTTATTTTTTAGCGTTTTTGGTGGGAAGAGAAGACTGGTTGGAAGCGTATTCTAAAGTTTGGGCCCTTGTGAAGTAATATTTAAAAAACCGAGCTGGGTAGTTTTGTGGGGAATAATATACTTGTTGGGGTTTCTAGTTAAGTGGGCAGACTGATTTTCCTGTAAAAGCCATGGCCTGTTTAAATAAAATTTTATAATTTGTAACGAAATGGTCTGGTTGACGCTTAAAAAGCCTGTACTCCCAAAAAGCTAATTTGTTGGATATAAAATGGGTTTTTCCATTATTATTTTCAAGATCAGTCGTTGAGAAATTCTTAGGGGTCTGAGATGAGATTTGTATGTACAGCCCCAGGCTATAGCGCCGTATGTAATATAAGAATGAACTAAAGATGTATACAGCTGCTTAAGAATATGCAAGGGGAAAACATTTCTGCATCTATAAAATATATATGCACTTTGTCTAATTTTTTTCGCTAGGTAGTGTATATGATTTTTAAATCTCAGTCTTTCATCAATTTGTATACCAAGATATTTAGTGGAAGCAACTCTGTTCATTTCTGTACATGAGCATACATTAGTGGAGATACAATTAGAGTGATGAAATTTCACGGATAAATGGGCTTTTGGACTGCTTCGGATGCTATTAGAAAAGCAGATATAGTTAGTTTTATTAGGTGTGTTCCAACCACCATCTGAGTTCATGAACTCGTGAGTTCATGAACTCAGATGGGTTCCACGAGTTCACGAAACTTTTAGGTTCAAGAACCCGTCGGTGGGAACACTATAGTTCACTTGACACCTCAATGCACCAACCAGCGCTAGCGTCGTCTTTAGTAACGTGAAAACCTCGTCATCGAAATCCTTTAAGCATTTTGAAGATAAGCCTTAAGCCCTAAAAGACGAAAAAAAAAAAAAAAAAAAAAAAAAAAAAAAAACGGCATTTTCAACTATTTTTGAAGGTTATTAGCTTATTGCCACCCTCAGAATATATTCCCAGTTATGATGGGTATGGGATGTCATTCCTACCCGGAAGAAGAGTAACTGTTGAAAATTTCATCAAAATCCCTCGAGCAAAGGCTTTATTGAGAAAAAGGCAAAAAAAAAGTGCTAAACACGACGTTTTTTCAAGTAAGGTAGATTGGGCCAAGTGCGTACGAGAAAAACATTAGTTTGACTTTGCCTGCCAATTTACCAACTATCCTTAAACAAATGTTTCCTATCTATGTGTAGGCAGCTGATAAAAGAAAACTGACGGTTGTAATAAATATTAGATGAAGCAAATAGAAAAAGAGATGTGAAAAACGATAACACAACAAGCATCAAGTTAGGCTAATGACTAAGCCATGGAAGAAGACACTGTCATGTTCTTCCATCCATGGACAAAGCATTTAGCGTGAAGGTTCGCAGTGAAATGAGATTTTTGGAAGGTTACGAAAGGTTTCCTTCAGTTCGAGTTCTCAACCCTATCCCCGAGCAGGTCTGAAAAGTTCATGAACTCACTGAACTCAGTTCATGAATCCGATGCGGTGGGAACACCGTAGCGAGTGTTGAGTTCCTGAACTGAAAACGGTTGGAACACGATTCACGTGCGCATACGGTTCGGCGCCGAACCAGTTCCGAAAAGTTCATGAACTCGCGGTGGTAGGAACACACCTATTGTAATTTAGGGAGAGACCATTTTTATTTAGATGTTGTCATCGGCGTAGGACAGCATGGTTGTTCCTGGGGGTGATAGATTACAGAGATCGTTTATATAGATAAGGAAAAAGAGGAGGCCAAGGATTGTTCCTTGAGGTACACCAGCTTTGATATATAATATGTCGCTCATAGAGTTCCCTATTCTAGTTTGCTGGGGGCGGTTGGTAAAGTAGCTCTGAATGAGGCTTAGGGCCTGTCCACCAAAACTAATAGATTTAAGTTTACACAATAAAACGGAATGATTGACAAGGTCGAATGCTTTACGTAAATCTAGGAAGATTACAGCAGTTTTCATCTTATTTTCTAAATGTTGAGAAATAGTAGACGTCAATTTGCAAATAGCGTCTTCGGTCCCCATATTGGGACGGAACCCGAATTGGTTTTCTGAAAGAAAATTGATTTCGTCGAGATAGTTAGTAATTCTTGTTTTTAGTGACATTTCGAAAAGTTTAGCAAAGTGCGTTATAACTGAGATAGGTCGACAGTTGTCCATTTGGTCTTTGCCCTGCTTTAAAGATAGGGGTAACTATGGCCATTTTAAGTTTTTCAGGAATGGTTCCAGTTTCTAAACATAGATTAAAAAAACGCTGCAAATTATTTCACAAAGGGTTATTATTATTTCAATTGAGTATGATCGTAGTTTTAGTTGGCTAGCGTACGTCATAAGGCCCGTCCAGACTCCTAGGTGTGTCCTACTTCGAGTTGCCACAACCTATACTTCTATAATTACTAGCCGCTCCGGCTCGCTACGCTCGCCTCCACGTCCAGCCGGAACAAGCCCCCCGGGCCCCCCATTAAATTGCTCGCTTCGCTCGCAAAATGTGGCATGTAGGGAATTTTGCTCGCTTCGCTCGCAAACTGTGGCATGTAGGGCATGTTGCTCGCTTTGCTCGCAAACGGTAGATCCCTAAGGGTAGGTTTAACGTTAGGGGATGTTGGTCGCTTCGCTCGCAAACGGTAGATCTCTAAGGGTAGGTTTAACTTCTGTAGGGGATGCTGCTCGCTTCGCTCGCTTGAGGAAGTTATACTGCCCACCCAACTTGGCAGAGGTTTTTTTCTGTTGGAAATTACTATCAAACGCGGCACATTATGTGGAACCACGAAAAGTATAGTTATAAGAACACTTCAGTACTAACAGTACAGTCAGATGTTGAATGTTTGTAAGTATTTATTTCGCAAAGTGTGGTATGTAGGGAATGTTGCTCGCTTCGCTCGCAAAGTGTGGCTGTATACATGCGATGTATTTCAATTGAAACATGTAGGGGATGTTGCTCGCTTCGCTCGCAAACGGTAGATCTCTAAGGATAGGTTTAACTTCTGTAGGGGATGATGCTCGCTTCGCTCGCTTGAGGAAGTTATACTGCCCACCCAACTTGGCAGACGTTTTTTTCTGTTGGAAATGACTATCAAACGCGGCACATTATGTGGAACCACGAAACGTATAGTTATAAGAACACTTCAGTACTAACAGTACAGTCAGATGTTGAATGTTTGTAAGTATTTATTTTCCAGTTCTATTTTTCTGAAGGTAGGCCATTAATAGGTACCTGCTCGCAACCCGTTCCCGTCAGGTAGGAAGTTATTCCTAAGCAACGTTGTGTAACGGCGGCCCGTGGTCGATTAATTTCTGATGTTAAACGCTTCTTCTCGCTTCCGCTCGCGATTTGACCGACTTAACGTCACTTTTTTCGATATCCGATTTCGGATTCAGATTCGGCGGACCCAAAGCTGTATTTCGCCCGCGAAAACCGTTCCGAAAAACGTACCTTTATGGGGTATATTTTAATTGGAAAAAACCAAGTTTTTCGGCGGACTTTTCGAGAAAACCGTACTCTCGCATTTTTTTAACGCATTTCCCGATACTTTTTTCGCGATCCGATCGCGCCGTCGTCTTCCTCGTTCAAAAACCTACGAAACCCGTATTTTTCCGGAATTGTCAACGGCCGTTTAGAGGGGTAGGGGAAGCGGGGAAGTCCAAAAAGCGCACAATAATTCTTACTTCGACCCCCCTCCCGCCCTACGGCACATGGTTCGGGTGGGATTAGACAATTTTAAATTCGCTCGCTCCCACTTTTGGAAAATCCCAAGAATATCCCCCCACTCGTAGATCCGGCCCACTCAGCCGTTTGGCCGTGCATAGACACGACAGACAAACAGACGGAGTTTCATTCTTATTAATAATAGAGATAGAGATAGAGATATACGTATGTTTATATTTCTCGATTTGAGCTCCTATCTATTCAAATAGTTATTGCCTTAATAATATCATTATCTAAGTACGTACGAAAAGTCGAGAGGATATGCTATTAAATATGCGTAGGAAAAGCTTTGGTATTAACACACAAATATGACCTAGAAAAAAACATATATTCATGCTCGAAGGAACGCTGTACCCACCTCATGCTGCACCCATAGTTATTGCCTTAATAATATCATTATCTAAGTACGTACGAAAAGTCGAGAGGATATGCTATTAAATATGCGTAGGAAAAGCTTTGGTATTAACACACAAATATGACCTTGAAAAAAACATATTCATGCCTCGAAGGAACGCCGGCGCCGTACCCGCCACAAGGTGCCGCGGCGCCGCGCCGGCGCCTCCTCTCACTCCACCACCCCCCCCCCTCCACCCACCATGACCCCCTGCCAAGCGTGCCAGGCGTGCGTGCGTCGAAAAAGACAGTTTTTCGCCCGTTTTGGCCCATAGCATCTATGCGAGTAAAGCGATCGGGATGGTTAAACGTTAGGACCAACTAGACCCCAAATGGAGTCTATGTGCGAAATAACGGGTTTTTTATGTCAATTGTTAGGCCTTTTATGGCCCGGACGGCGGACGGACATTTCAAATTTGGATTCTACGCACCTTGAAACGTAAAGTGACAAAGTTTGAGGGGGGGTTATAAAATTTTTTCGCTACACGATCACATAGGCTTATTATTGGAAATAATAAACCAATATAACTACTACATAATGAGGCCTACATTGGCGAAAGCGCTCGGAGGCAAAAATTAACTGATGAGGAAACATGCCTAACTCTACTCATCCCCTCACACCCCCTAACTTTGGATAATGAAAGGCAACCTACCTACTCAATGGAAGAATAATTTTTAAATTGATTTCGTTTACCCTTGTCATTCCATCCTTCGACGCATTGTTGGCAGACCGAGTGGAAGCAGACGGTGAGTTTCGCTCCGGTTATCTGAGCAGCTTCTTCCGTGAGGTCGTTTTTACAGAAGATGCATTTTTTCAAACTCTTCAATCCCGGAGGGCAACCAGAGTCGAGATCTTCAGACGGTACTTCGGGCATCTTTACATGTACCTGATGATTGACACACACATTAGGTTGGTACGAAACCGAAATGAAGAAGATTCCCCAAGCTTGGTATCCTAATTTCTTTTATGCCAAACATCCGCTGACTCAACGAGAAGCATTCGATTTAAAAAAAAAAAAAAAAAAAACCGAAGAGTCAGCTTACCTACGGCGTCTACGACCCTGGCAAAACTAAGTCAAGGTTATTCTTTGAATTTGATTATTTCAAGTTATACATATGCAAACTTACAATAGATATTGATAACACAATGGTGTACTTACTTAAACATTCAATACCAAAATTCCTTTATAGTTAAGAGGCTTACCTATCCCTAAATAGGTACGTAGAGGTTTTCTGTTCGTTCTTCCAACACACTTCGGTCACCAAACTCCGAAAAATGACCACTTCACGCAAATTTACCCGTTATAAAACAGTCGATAAATAAGCATTTAAGTGAAGAATTTTAAAAACAGTATTTGAGAAGAACACCGTACACGGTACATTAGTAGGTAAGTATGTATACAAAACACAACCATAGAAGAAGAGAGTCTTCTTCCAATACAACGAAAGGAAAAAGGGATGGGAATCTATGATCGATATTTTGCCATTGACTATCGATATTTATTAATCGATAGTAATTTAACGATATATCGAAAAACAACGATAGTTCTGTACCTCAGAGGTCGATTATCGTAAGTGACATTTTGGCGATTTTACAGGAGAGCCAAAAGAAGTTGTGGGCACACCTATTTTGATCCCTATGGCCCATTCTGATGACTTTATCATGCTCAAATTAATTAATTTGAGCATGATAAAGTCATCAGAATGGGCCATAGGGATCAAAATAGGTGTGCCCACAACTTCTTTTGGCTCTCCTGTAAAATCGCCAAAATGTCACTTACGATAATCGACCTCTGAGGTACAGAGTTGTCCATAAACTTCCTGGTTTACGATGAATCGAAATGAAAATGATTATTAAATAATAAAAACTATTTTCCCCCACTAAAATACATGATTCCAATTTTCGTAAGCTTTTTATCAGAAGCCCTTCCCTAGGATATCATGAGTTTTCCATTGCAGGAACTAAAAAGTCCATATCTAATTGATAGACGAGAATTTGAATTACTTATTTAAATGGCTAATTTCCAAACACTTATAACTCCTACCGTTTTATGCAATGAATAGTTTCGGTTTGTCGTGTTGTTTGTATTATTTGATTTGTGTTCTGGAGTCGATTTTGCACTGTTTACCTTAGATTCTCACTTAGCACTCTTGAAAACCAAGATTTGGACTTTTTCCAGTTGGTTTAATGTTGGAATAGACCTAAATCTATATGGAAAAATAGGTAGGTACTCCATAACACAAGTGGAAAAAGTCATAATAAAAATTTTAAAAAGTCTAAATGCTATACATAAATTGAAACATTCGCTTAAGCCATTTCCAATCTTTAGATATCCATTACATAGCACCTTTTTAGAAAGCTCCCCCCCAGACCTTTCTGATAAAAACATGTTTCTTTTATTTTATTATTTTTTTTTAATTGAAATACCTAACGGGTAGGTATTATCGTAATAATAAATAGGTATTACATCCAAGGGCAGTTGAAAAATAAAGTTGAAAGCGGTAACATAAAATCTATGGCTATCGATAATTTAAGACAGATATATCGATTGTTACCACACGATATATCGATGCCAGTAGGGCGATTGCAGTATCGATATTAGATCATCGATGTCCCATCCCTACGACAACGAAGGTAGGTAACCTCCAGAAAACTTGATTTGAGCTGTTGTCTGAAGAATCCGCTTATAGCGCTGGCAATCAATTCTTCTTCTTCTTCTCTCTTCTTTCTGATGAAATGATCTCCGAGAGATGTGTATCCAATGGTGTGTATCCATGAATCTAGGAGGGGAAGTGGACTGGGCATCCACCCAAAAAAAAAGCAGTAACATATAACACCCTGGTTTTTTGCTCATAACTTGTATTATTCAACACATTTGTGCATAATCTACATGATAACATAAACAACGTATGTATACCTACACTATATCTACACTTTCAGTGGACACTACAGTATACCTACAATACACTAATCAATGGAACAATGGAAGCTGGAATTGGAATAGGACTTCCAAAGTCTACCCTCCTGACAACAGATAAGAGCTGTTACATTAAGCAAGAGAATGGACAACCGGTATTCGGAGCAGGAACAGGTATTCGGCTAGAACCGATCGGTTCCCCTTGCTATAGATCAGGTTTTCCGGAGACTCTCCTGAAGTATTTGAGGGGTAGATCGGGAGAACCATCAATCGCGAGTTGTTTTGTGAAGAATCCGCTAGTAGCGCTGGCATATTCAAGTAGGGTAATTAATTACTTTAGTCCTGGAGCCAGGTCTGAAAACAGGTACCTACCTAGTAATTTTTGGAGATTAGATTTTGAAAATTTAGTCCGTTCTGAGTGAGAAAATCTTGATCTGCTATCTCAAAATTGGTGGAATACAAAACGCCAGCCTCTTAAAGACTGCTTAATTTGTCCATTTTAAAGTTTTTCTCAAATAATTCCTAAACTGTACATCTTACAGAAATTTTTATACATAGCAAAGTTGCAGAGCATAAAAAACAAAACGATCTGATCCCAAAATTCTGAATTGTCCCTCAAAGTAAGCGAATTACAAAAATTAAAACTCGGGCTGATTTTGGCCCAGTCAACTCCTCCTCTATTTAGACTTTTGCCCTTCAAAATCACCTAGTGGCGTTAATATTGGTCTGATTTCTGTGAATACTCAACAATGGATATTTTTCTAGAGAAAAATTGCATATGGTCTAGCCCGAGAAGGTAGTGGGGAACGACTTGATGATTTCAGTTTGCACTGTTTGCAGTACGTAGGTATCTATCCACATTTCCTTTTCTTGTTGTTCAATTATGGTCCACGCCATTTTGCCCTTACACAAAAGAACCTAATAAGAGTATCTTTATTCCTAAGAGCGTCAAAAGTTACAAAGCAACCGGATTCGTATGATACGAATTACATTCTCCAATTTATTGAAGGTGTTATATAGGTACTTACTGAAGTAAGAAGTGTACATACCTACAATTATGAATTTTTATTGTATCCATACAACGAACTTCTGCATCCTCTATCCTCAAACTACACCACTGTTATTCAATCGTCATGGATTGTTCAAGTGAAGGTACAGCGGAGCCAATATTTCTGTGCGCGCGGACGTTTCGCTATTACCCGCACTAAAAACATAGCCTGTTGTTCTCCGCATTGTACAAAGCCTATATTCTATATTTATTTACTTTCTTAACAGAATGAAAACTACCGTTTTAAGATGTGTGTTTTTTAAATCTACTGAAATTCTAGAAACCAGTTCTGGTCGCGCGCACAGAAATGTTGGCCGATCTGTAAACCCCATAAGCGATTGTGAAGTTGGATTTCTTTCAACAATGAGGATGCGTCCGAAAAATGAAAATTGTGAGGAAACAGTGGCGAGTTACAATCGAAGTGGAGTTTCTAGAACACAGAGGGAGAGAGGATATTGGAGTTTATCAAGGCCACTGGCCCCCAGTTTCCAGACACTCCTATCAATTCCGAACTAGTCGAAATGGTGTTCGGACTGGGAGTTCAGTACTAAGAGTTCTGAACGGTTCACATCCCCTCCCTTTGCAGTTCGATTCCGAACTAGATGAATTCCGAACAGGTTCAAACTATGTTCCCAAACAAACCTTGTATAAAAATTGTAACAAACCTAGTTAAATTTCAACATATTAAGTAAATGCCGAGCAAATTTTAATTTTTTCATTAACAATATTAAATATTTAATCCATATATTAAACGATAAATAGTTGGGCAAATCCTAGAAAATGTCATTAAAGCAAAGCATACGGGGACACTGGTCAAGCACACCTCGAAGTCCCACTTACAGAAGAAGTCCCACCTACAGAAGAAAGAAATTCTGCACCAAAGGTTAGCAAACCGAACAAAATGTACATTCATGCTACACATCAATGTCTTCCACGGAAAGTCCATGATAATATAAAGAAGAGAAAACAACTCAACTCAACTCGAATTTCCCGCGCTTGCATCAACAACAATCAACAACCAACCGGATATTATTTTTCGTCCTTGTAGTTTTGAAATTGAAACTTGATGGAGTTTTATTCATCGACAAACTCCCATAGTCCCATAACAACTCCCAAAAAAATTCTCTGTAGGTAGTGTAGTAGGTACGTTTTCTAAGGGTTGGTCTAATACTTGCGGTATTAAATTTGTATTTGCAGTATTAGCATGTACTGCTTGGGAGAAATAGGTTCTCTCCGCTGTTTGGCACTTGACCGTTGAGTGATTTATCATTAGTCGAAAAACATCATTCCCTCGTTGTACTACCAGACCTTCAACTTAATGTAGGTAAGTTATATCATAACACAAGTAATTGATGGTGTGATTTACGTGCTGCCAGTAACATAGCAAGGACCATTTGACATTGGTCGCGCACAGACCTAGCCTAAAATAATCCACATTTGTCAAGCATACATGTTGCTTGAATTAGAGGGTAATGCTTGTACATGAGTTGGCTATCAATGAATGGAATGAATGATCAGAAGATTACGCATGAGGTAAGTACCTACCTACTATGATGAATTTTGGTGAGATAACAAGATGAGATAGTTAGGTACATATGAGAAATTTGTGGGACAATAGAGGTGTGAAACCTTCGAAATCTACGGAACGATTTAGGAGTTCTTGACTAGACATTCATGTACTTACTTAATGGATAGTTTTCTTGTTAGACAATTATGTAATGCCAAATGGTTCTAGATGGAAATGTTTGTCTTATTACAACTTGAGAGCCAATAGCCCGGACTTGCCAGAAATAAAAATACCCTAGAGTTGTGAGGGTGAGAAAGAGAGACCAGCTCCTCATATTAGTTTATTAGTTAAGCGCTTTCGCCTTCATTTGCCTCGTCAGAGCTAAGATTTATATGTGAGGTTGCTTAGTGTTACGATTTCCATTTGGCAGTTTGTTTGTCTTGTAATTTATATCAGTGGTTAGGGGACCCATCCTCTTGTCTTTGTTGTATACTAGAGAAAATTACAAGACATACAAACTACTAAATGGAAATCGTAACACTGAGCAACCCCCATATAAAAATCTAAGCTCTGACGAGGCCAATAAAGGCGAAAACGCTTAGCTAATAAACTAATACAAGAAGATGATCTCTCTTTCTCACCCTCAACAACTCTAGGATGTATTCCTCAAAGCCCACTACCCCACATAAGAAATGAAAACACGGAACCATTTTGACATGTTTCATGTGTTTAGGATGGCCCGTCATTTGAATTTTCACGGGACCGTATTTTTTGTAGGACCGCAAGACGAGCAATCGTTGTCATCATAGTAACATGTGGAGGGCAGACTATCGAACGGAATGAAAAATCCGTTCGACATCAAGAGACGAATGAAATGATAGGCTCTTTGCTGATCAGCTGAGTGAGCTAAATTCACTCCTTTCCACTGTGGTATGTTCAAATTCGACAGGGAGCTCTGGGACATCAAGAGACAAATGTGATGATGGGTTCTTCTCAGATCAGCTGAAGTAGTTAGTTTCTATCTTTTTCACTCTAGGATGTTGAAATTTGACAGGGAGCCTCTATGGAACATCAAGAGGTGAATGGAATGATGTGCTCTTTCTGGAATGATGAGCTGATCAGCTGAGTTAATGTTAGTAGGAGCAAGGCAGGACAAACGTAGTCACGTAGATTATGAAAAAGCTGCAAAATGATACCTCTCCCAGCTCTCTAGCTCAATTAGGACAGTTCCTAGAGCAAATAGTATAAAATCCGTTCATGGTTTTTTGGCGAGATTTTGTAAGTTTTACATAGCCATATTTAAGAAACGGTTTGAGATAAAAATTTAAAATTTGGTATTTTTCTTAGTCTCAACACCTACTATGAATATACTAAATTTGAGCAAAATCTAAAAAGGTGAGGTAAAATTTAAATATAAAGTGTGTTGATTTGGCATGGAATGACCCAATTCTAGTTGCATCCTTCCAAGATATTTTCATGATATCCACTAGGGAAGTTTCCAACTCCACACAAGGGAAGTTTTCATCAAATTTGGAATTCACGTGGGGCATGCACCTTTAGCCCTGGTAATCTTTCTAATGCTTTTAAATAAATCAAAAAAACTAATTTCGTAATAGGCTTGAAACATGATTAGTTTTTTGATTTATTTAAAAGCATTAGAAAGATTACCAGGGCTAAAGGTGCATGCCCCACGTGAATTCCAAATTTGATGAAAACTTCCCTTGTGTGGAGTTGGAAACTTCCCTAGTGGATATCATGAAAATATCTTGGAAGGATGCAACTAGAATTCGGAGAGGTATCATTTTGCAGCTTTTTTATGCTCTTTCCAGTGATATACAACAGGACATAGGTACACAGTACCTAAGGAAATAAGCCGATAAGAAAATTTTGTCAAAATACAAATACAAATTTTGATTTAATTTTTTCCCAAAAAGTACATAATTTAACATTTTCAAAATATTCCTATAAATACTTAGTACTGTTGTAAACAATGTGACAAAATATAAATATGGGATGATGATGGGTTCATTGGTAAAAAAAAATATTCCTGACACTAGTTTTCCACCATTAGCCCGGTTTTGACTAAATAATAAACATACGTACTTTTACGAAAGAGGTAAGATATTTAATTAAATATATAAAGGTATAAAAATGTATACTGTATACTATGTATAAAGGTAAGAAAATATCAGAAATATTAATTCAAAATACTATCTTGATGCAGTACTAACGATAATGTTTAAACAGCAAACTAGATTAACACCAACCTGAGGAAAAATTAAATTTTGAGTTGACAGTAGTCTCCCTAAACATTATCTCAGTTTACGGAATTACATTTTGTAAAAGCCAGTTGGGTTACATTTACTTACCTACTCGTATACCTACTCACATCATAAATATGTACAATATTATGTAAATTTTGATTAATCTGTTTGTACCAGGATTATTACATAAGTATTTAAGTAGACTATTTTCATACCGTTTTCAAATGTATTGTTATAGAAATGTTCAAGATTTTTGTTTTACTAATTAATAGGCGATTAACTTAGTTTAAATTGTATAAAATTACAGTAAACAACCTAATTAACTTACTTTTTATTAGAATATATATATGGTTATTGGTTTTGTTTTAACAAAATAATATTTGGAATTATATTTTTGATATTTTTTTAGCTTTATACATAGTTCTCATACTCAATTCTCAAACCTACCAACCTTTTTCTCTCTCTAGGGTAGACTTTTTCTCACCCAGCTGATCAGGATGGAGTCTGTAGGTATATATTCATTTGTCTTTATTTATTTGACTGTTAATGACCCTGTCAAATTTCAGCTTCATAGTGTGAACAGAAGAGAATTCGGTTCATTAAGCTGATCAGGATGAAGCCTGTGATTTCATTCGCATCTTGATGATCCAGAGAGGATTCCTGTCAAATTGTAAATTCCTAGGAGCAAGACCATCGCTCCAACAAAGGGGGGGGCGGGGGGGGGGGCTCAAAATTTCCCAACTGCTCGGACTGACATTTCCCGACTTCTCAGGCCAAAAATCCCAACTACTTTTAGCGAATTTTCTTGGAAAATAAAGCTATTGCAATGGCTCCAAAAATTTTAAAATAAAAATTTTCAAAAATTTTCTTCATCGAAATCTGTTTTGAGGCATTCTGAAATGATTCCTGGATTTTAACGCTTTTTTATATGTATATATATACGTATAAATATATGTATATATATATGTATATATAAGTATATATATATATGTATTTGTCATTCCAGACGATCTCTCGATAGAATCGAGATAAAAACTTCTTTCTTTCGCCAAAAAAATCAAGCATTTCAAAAGAAAGGATGAGTTCGTTGGGCAACACTTTTTGAGCACATTAAATTGGTCAAATTTCAAAAAATGTGCTCAAAAAATCACTAAAAATGACTGAAAACGTCTAAAAACTGTTAAATTTATATTTTTATCAGAATCGTAGTCGAAAGAAGTTTATTGACGATGAACTAAAACATTCAAAAATGTATTCACAAAATTATGGTGAAAAATGTACTTGAATTTCATCAATAAGTATTTGCTGAAAAATCGATTGAAAAACTGAAAAATTGCTAAACATTCAAAATCTGTTTTTATTCGTAGAATATGGTTTGGAACGAGTTTATTTGCCATAAAATTGGTGGTTAACAATTTCTTTGTAATCAGAATGCACAAATTTCAAAATTTTTTACTTATGTTATTCCTACAGTTTTTTTCTTTCGTATTTATCCACAAATGAAGCATGTTTAAAATTGAATTGAATTGAATATAATGTTACGATAATCTACGAAAATTCGCTCATACAATCATGCTGCATGACTGGAACTTTTTTTTTTTTTTGTAAGTAGGTAGATATATTTAACTTTACCTTCATTAATAACTCAATAACGGATACCTTCATTATAGAAATGTATACATAATCTTAGGTAAGCACTCTCAATTGTTTTCGGGTTTTCCTCAGTGCTGACTGCGGTGTGACGGTCTTCACCCATAAAATCTCTTCTGGCCCCTGATGATGTACTTTACTTTCAAATGCTGGAAGAAGGAATTTTCAGTTGGACTTCAGCCCCGGTCAATCAGAAAAACAGTCATGCAGCATGACCGTATGAGCAAATTTTCTTAAGTTATCATAATTATTATATTATGTTAAATTGTTTTGAAAATAATAGCTTTTTGAGTGCAAAATATGTTGACCATTATTTTTATGGGAAAAAACGTGATCTAAATAGTAATTTGCTATTCAAAAAGTGTTTTGGATTTTTCACTTTTTTTGGAAGTTTTTATCGATTGTATAGCAAATTTTAATGAAATTTAAGTACATTTTTCTGCATAATTATGTACATAATTTTTTTAATATTCTATTTTATACTTGGTAAACTTTATTTGAGCAACATTCTGCTGAAAATGATGAAAACAACAATGTTTAGCCATTTTTAGTGATTTTTTATGTAAATGTTTTGAAATTTGACCAATTTAATCTGCTCAAAAAGTGTTGTCCAACGAACTCATCTTTTCTTTTAAAATGCTTGATTTTTTGGCGAAAGAACGAAGTCTTTATCTCAACTCTATCGAGAGTTATCGTCTGGAATGACTCATACATATAAAAAAGCGTTAAAATCCAGGAATCATTTCAGAATGCCTCAAAACAGATTTCGATGAAGACAATTTTTGAAAATTTTTATTTTAAAATTTTTGGAGACATTGCAATAGCTTTATTTTCTAAGAAAATTCACTAAAAGAGGAAGAGTGATAGGTATTAGAGAATGTTAGGGAGGTGAAGACGATTGGGTAAGATTATATCTATTAAACTGACAGTGCTGGTTAAGTTCAATTCATACAGAGTGTCGAGGGCATGAGTGATTGAACAAGGTGTAAAGTTTAGATCGAATTTACAATAACAAAAAAAAAAGACCAAAAAGGCCTGGAAACTGCCTCTTTTGGTTATCTCATTCGTTTCAACTGTCATTTTAGGCAAAATACGTACGTCTGCATCGTATTGAACGAGTCACTATCAGGTAGCTAGTTACATAGGTTAGGTGGAGGTAAAAACTCACAGCTTTATTTCTCTCCAAAAGTTATCTTCCGAAATCTTCAATAGGCTGTGTTTCAGTCATCGTATTATAAAGGCTTGTTCAGGCAGACAGTCCTGGGCCGTTCAACTCAAGCCATGCCCCTTTTTGTACGTTTGGACAGTGTCGGAACACGAGACGTTCCAGACCCGGACCCGACGCGAACAACTCCCTCTCCATCCTGTTCCTCCCCATAAACCAACCTCTTTATGTTGCCAACCTTCGTAAAAATCCGTAACTGTAGGGAGTTACTTTCAAATGTACGAACAAAATATTCTGAATCGAACTTCAATGCCTGTATTTTGAAGCTATTTCATCTCTTTCTGATTCAAGTAGTCAATCCCTTCGTAAAACTTCAGATTAGTTGCTCAAATAGATCAGAATGATTTGTATGGTCTGGTGGTCTGGATACTCCCAAGCTTGCATCTAAAGCTGCGTTTACACTAACGAAACTTCCTCGCGAAACAGTTGCGCGAAACATCCTCGCGAAACTTCCTCGCTGTGAGAGAAGTTTCGCACCTTCCAAAACAGAGCGAGACGTTGCGCGAGTAGGGTGAGCCCCCTTTGACAAGCCTCAGTTCTCGATGAGCTTCAAGCTATCCTCCTGGTTCATTTTACTCGCGAAACAATAAAGCCGCATTTACACCAGCGAGTTTGTTTCGCGCAAAACACTTTGATGGGCGGACGAAAACCGACTGCCCTCCGGCTCACAGCGAGCGTCCTCACCCCGAAACGTTTCGCGAGTGGAGGGGCGTCTACACGGGTGAGTCTGCCTCACGCAACGTCCTCGCGCAACTGTTTCGCGAGTGTAAACGGGGCTTAATAATACATAACATCAAGAATCAATCCCATGGTAAAATGCAGATTAGTTAGACGAATAGATCAAAATGACGTTTAAAAATATGTTTTGGAGGTGAATTCAAATGCAAAAATCGATCTCTGGTCCTTGGACTCAGTAGTCTGTTGTGCTATCCGCTGGTCTACAGAAGACTACAAGAACAAGAACCAGTGAACAATCTTAGAACTTCGCAACTCATAGCCGGTCAGACTGTGATTTCCTCAGTATCCGCAACGAGCGCTAGTTTCGCATGGCCGGAGGTGGCAGGCTTGTGACACTCTTAATAAAAGGTGGGGAAAAGACAGTGGGTGGGAGGTGCTTGCATCGCGTCTGGAACGTCTCGTGTCGGAACTGGTCCTGGACCAACAGTTTGCTGTTCAGTGAGACAGTCCAGGATGGTCCAAGACTAGTCCTAACAGTTCTGGATTTTTTTCGGGACTATTGGCCCCGCACATGCTCACCCGATGTGACCCCCCCTTTCTTCCTGCTTCCCCATTATCTTTTCTTATCTGTTCTTTCGGGCTTTCAACAATATTTTCTCTTGCATTTGCATCATTTGACTACCTAAGTTGTGTTGATACCGGTAGTTGGTAACTTTTTTTGGTGTTTTACTTGCATACACCTTAAAATAAACCAGGATTTGCTTCGATGAAATGCTAGAGATTCTGAAGGGGGCATCCAATGCTTCTCAAATCCCCCTAAGGAATCCTCTCAACTTATAAAATTTAGTTTTCTAGAACGTGATTTCAAATTTTCTGTGAAATGCAACCCACCTTAATGTCTGCCCAATCAGTGAATCCTTCGTCTTTGCAATAAAGTTTGCAAACGTTTCAAAAATTAATAAGCTACAATTGGAAAACCGTGAATTCGTTCTGATTCATTTTATACAGTACCGTGCGAATTAATGGAAACAAGAAAAAAATCAAGATTTTTGTAGTTCTACAGTATGTGTATTGTTAGAATCATGATTAAACGTATGATTAATATGGAATATGGCCTCCTTTATTTTCAATCACAAAATTTACTCGTTTTGGCATAGAATCTATAAGTGATTTACAGTTTTCTTCTATTTTTTCGCTGTGGAACCATATCTTGATGACTGCACATATCATCTTCTCTTTCGTGGACGATTGTCCACAAATTCTCGATCGGGTTGAGGTCAGGAGAGTTCCCTGGCCATTCTAACATTACAATGTTGTGGTCTTGAATGAATTTTTTCACTGTTTTCGAGTTGTGGCATGGAGCCAAATCATGCATGAAAACGCCTCCTTGAACTTGGGATAGCAACGATATCACTCTGGATTGAAGAACTTATATTTTTCAGAGTTCATCATTCCCTTAACAGGTAAGAGGGATAATGGGCCATTATAGGAAAAGCAACCCCAAAACATTTTCTTACGGGGGTGTTTCCATTAAGGGTGTTTCCAGGCTTGTTTCCATTAATTCGCACGGTTAATGCTGGAGATTCTGAAGAGGGCATCCAATGCTTCTCAAATCCCCCAGAGGAATCCTCTTAACTTATAAAATTTAGTTTTGTAGAACGTGATTTCAAATTTTCTGTGAACTGCAACCCACCTCAATGTCTGCCCAATCAGTGAATCCTTCTTCTTTGCAATAAAGTTTGCAAACGTTTCAAAAATTAATAAGCTACAATTGGAAAACCGTGAATTCGTTCTGATTCATTTTATACAGTACCGTGCGAATTAATGGAAACAAGAAAAAAATCAGGATTTTTGTAGTTCTACAGTATGTTTATTGTTAGAACCATGATTAAACGTATGATTAGTATGGAATATGGCCTCCTTTATTTTCAATCACTAAATTAACTCGTTTTGGCATAGAATCTATAAGTGATTTACAGTTTTCTTTTATTTTTTCGCTGTGGAACCATATCTTGAAGAACCATATCGCACATATCATCTTCTCTTTCGTGGAGCAGTCTTCTTCTCCCAAAGAGGACTTTACGATTGTCCACAAATTCTCGATCGGGTTGAGGTCAGGAGAGTTCCCTGGCCATTCTAACATTACAATGTTGTGGTCTTGAATGAATTTTTTCACTGTTTTCGAGTTGTGGCATGGGGCCAAATCATGCATGAAAACGCCTCCTTGAACTTGGGATAGCAACGATATCACTCTGGATTGAAGAACTTCTTTATATTTTTCAGAGTTCATCATTCCCTCAACAGGTAAGAGGGATAATGGGCCATTATAGGAAAAGCAACCCCAAAACATTTTCTTAAGGGGGTGTTTCCAGGCTTGTTTCCATTAATTCGCACGGTTAATGCTAGAGATTCTGAAGGGGGCATCCAATGCTTCTCAAATCCCCCTAAGGAATCCTCTCAACTTATAAAATTTAGTTTTCTAGAACGTGATTTCAAATTTTCTGTGAAATGCAACCCACCTTAATGTCTGCCCAATCAGTGAATCCTTCGTCTTTGCAATAAAGTTTGCAAACATTTCAAAAATTAAAAAGCTATAATAGATTGGAAAACCGCGAATTCGTTCTGATTCATTTTATAGGTACCTATCTAACTGTATTTGGGGGTATTCTAAATTACAGCGACATAGGTATAATTTAACTCGTAATTATTGACTAATAATTCCGGCCGAAAGAATGTCGTTTTAGTGCGATTTTGATGAACATTTTGGCTCCTAGATGGCCCCCCATGTTTTATTGCCGTTGTATCAATGGTGCCTAGCGTTTACGCATGCGCAATCGTGATGTTCTAATTTACGTCGATTTCTAATGATCTATCGGTCATATTTCGTTGCAATTCGGCGTTTGTTGGGTATATTTATGTTACAGGATCGTGCTCTTTGAATTTTATCGCTACTGGTTGTGACTATAGTGCATGCGAAAAACTAAATTTGGTTGATACAGGCAAAACCCCGAAACAGAATGGCCGAGTCTGATGGATGATATTTTCAGGTATTGTGCGGGTTAGCTCCTAGATAGTTTATCATGCATTCATTTCTGTCGGATCAGTAGTAGTAGTGTGAGGGTGAAAACAATTTTTTGCTTCCTCACTACCAAAGTTGAGGAGCTTACTTTCAAAAGGGGTCATATCCATCTTTCGAAAAAAATCTGTAAAAAACGGGTTTCCAATCTGTAGGATAACCAAAATCGATTTATAAGAGCAGTTAGCGTTAAAAAGGAACATATCCTTGTGTATTTTAAGGCCGAAGTTTGATGTTTGGATCAAAAGGGATTACATCCATTCCTACATGATGGGTAATTTTCGTTTCAATCAAAAGGGAATATATCCTCATCTTCCTTCAGGTCGATGGTCGTTGATGTTTTTCAAAAAGGAACATCTCCAAAATGCCATCCACCGGATTTTTTTCCAACTCTAGTTTTGAACATATCTGTTAGAATTCCTGTGCTGTTGGGTGATAAGATTTGAAGGGTTTGGTATGAATAACCAAAAGAGTGCAGGAGCTTCCCTGTTATCAACTGTGCTCCTGTACTTCCCAATATTCAATGATATCAAGACGTGCTGTGATAACATGTTTCACTCCTGTTTCGCTGATTTCTCTAGTGCTTCTTTCTGTTTTTAGTTCGTGTCTCTTGAGATTTTTAGGCTTATCGTCGTTTTGCGTTGCTAAGGCGTCGTTGGTTTTGCCAAGAATGGAGGGTATTGTTGGCGTTCTTTTGGGTACCCATGAAGTAGCACCCTCACAAGATGATGGCGAAGTGGATTGACGAAGAGGAAACTGATTTTCATGTTTGAGATGTTGACAGATTTTAAAGATTTTTTGAGATTTTTTTCTATATTGGCTTTTTTATTCGGTCCAAACTGAAAATTGGTTGATAATACCTTAGCTTATTATTTCCTACATTTTATAATTTGGAAATATAATCCATGTGTATTGTTTTCATACCTAAAAAAGTATGAATTACCTGCACTTGATTTTTGAGATTTTTTATTGAGAACTGGATGTGTTTTTATCAAAATTGAACATATCCGAAATTTTGATCAAAAAGGTCATATCCTAATGAGCTGTATCTCGTTTGGTTTTCGAGATTGGCTGCTCATGTTTTGGGATATAATTTCTAGTTCTAATTTCTACACTAGATTAAAAACTAAATTTAAATTCCAATCAATAACTCCTTGGGGGTTTTTTCACTTCCTGAAATTTTTTCAGAAGTGGATATGACCCCCTTTTGAAAGTAAGCTCCTCATTTATGAAGATAATCTCTCCCCTTGAAAAACACCTATGTACGATTAATACTCTCTGTGATCTCGCCAACGTCCATACCACGTTGAAAACACCGGTTCTCGTCCGTTCACCGAAGTCAAGCAACGTCGGGCGTGGTTAGTACTTGGATGGGTGACCGCCTGGGAACACCGCGTGCCGTTGGCATCTATTTTATCCTGAAATTTGGAAATTCCAATTTATTTTTTCCTTCCAGAACAAGTCCCTTCCTCCCCTGCATTTCAATTTCTACGATAATTGTAAAAAATATCCCATTTCTTTTTTGCCTTCCACAACTTTCCAGAAATAAAGATTTATTGGATTTATTATTATTAGGTATGTAGTACTCCTTAGACCAAACAACCATCACTATACTTTGTTAGGCAACAACGAAATAAGCCACTGTGACATGTGCTATGTACTAACTACAGGCTTCCTCTCGATCCAGTTACCACCACAACAAGAGAAGTTGAATTATACTATTATAGGTTCTGTCAAGGCTTTGTAAAATTCACAGAAAATGCAACAAAATAAACTTGACGAAATCGAGTTTCTTATAAATTTTTTTATCTATAAGGTGATTGATATTACCTCAATAATTTTCAGTTGGCAGCTCAGCTCTTGGTAACTACAAAAGGACTAATGTTATATCTAATTAAATTAACTTCTCTTCGGTTCGCATCTACGCCTGGGCTGTTATATTTAGATAAAGACCTTGTGTAGTTCTGTGTAGGATTATCCAATACTGAGATTATAAACCTTTGTGTAATAGTTTTCAGCGTTTTCACACCGAAAAGTGTAGCACCCTTTCCATGCACAACCGCTCCAGCTAGGGAGTTGTAACTCCGTTAGTTTTAATCGCACGAAAATCGTTCACCACTCGTTGAAAAGCTCTCATTTTACCCTGAAAACATCACGGTGTCAAATTCCCCCTCCCCTTACTCCCTATTCTATAAAACGTGTAACCAACAAGCATATGTTGTAAATCATGGCGAGAAGAGGTCAACGGGATTAAGAGGCGTTTTCTCTTTCCTCGGTCTGTAATGTAGTTCACTAGGTACGTACCTACTAATAGAGTTCCTCGTAGATTCGTAAAACACAATACGTCTTGCGGTATTGACAATCCGGCACCTTAACTCTGACGCAATGAGTTACGGTGACGCATCCTTCTGTACAGATGTACGTGAACGGATCGCAATCCGGAAAAAACGTAATCGTCTAAAATAACCTCCTTCCATGAACTCAAATAACCTCCTAGGTATAATTTCCTTCTACCATGGATTTAGCGTTACAACTAGATCCGTTAAGGACTTGATATGACTAAGGGGCCGTTTATCAATCACAGATAAAGCCCAGGCAAACTCTAGGTAACTAGCAGCCTCAGATAACTTCTCGTTGGCTGTTTATCAACTCACATTTATCCGCAAGATACCGCTATCTGCTTGGTATCCTTACCTGAGACTCACCTCCCTCAGTTAGCGATTTATCTTGTGGGTAAAGTTATGTGAAGAGGTTATATAGCTTGTACTAATAATAATATAATCTATATAGCAATAAAATAAAGTCATATAAGATAGTCATGATGTATAATTTTAACGAAGTTGAATTGATGGATTCGGACTTTTCGGATGAGATCATTCAATTTTTGGAATATGAACGGAGACCGGCCACGCCCGGATTATTTTAATGAACTTGACGATGTAGATTTTCACACACGTTTCCAGTTGTCGAAAGAAACTACTATGTTTGTGCTGCGGTTGATAGAAGGTAAAATAGAATCCCACAGTGATAGGAACAACTCTATATCGCCTATCACAAAACCATCCTCCACCATCCTCACAACCGTAATAAAATATAAAGGAACTGTTTTTACAAATTGATCTAAAATATGTTTATATAACCCGCTCCCTAACCCACCGTGATGAAATTTTTGTTTACTGAGAATGATTTCTACAGAGACCAAATTAGGTATATCGAGCAAAATATTATATAAAACAAAGGGGGGGAAAGAATAAAATACATTCAGGAACAATCAGTTGAAAATAGCGTAAATACTACAGTTCATTCCCCCCCCATCATTCCTCCTCTCAAAAATCCGTCTACAAAATGAAATCTCCAAAACGAAACGAAATCAGCACATCTAAACGTCCAAACGAAAAAAGTATGATTTATCGGGATTACCCCCTCCTTACACCTCCATCAATAGTAAATTTGAAACTTCCAAGGTTTATTGCATAACTAGACTGAAATCGAGATCGAACAAAAACCAGTCAGGAAATCAAATCAGAATATGGAAACATTACGGTATATTTATCTCTATTACCCACTCCGTTCACCCCTTCCACAATTAACTTTTTATTTCCTAACATAATTTTCTTAAAAATAATTCGAAACCTTAATTCATCACATAGGAGATGAAACCGAAAGGACAGGAGTGTTGTTGTGTTGTACTATACCAATCTACTTTTTACCGATAGACGTCGCGTAGAACTAAAAATACCAGTGTTGTAAGGCTGTTTTGTGGGGAAATCATTGTTGTAGTAGTGGTACCCCTTTTTCCCTCAGACGAAATTATCTGAGCAGTTAGCTATCTATAGGTAGCAGCTACCTGAGGGGATAAAGTTGATTGATAAACGCGATTGGTTGTGGTAACCTCTAGGTAACTACCTCAGGTTTGTCTAGAAGTTACCTCTGTGATTGATAAACGGGCCCTAAGGTGCAGTAAAGTTTCTCGTCACCGAGAAAGTATTGAGATTATTATCTCAAAGTATTGAGACCGACGGATCTCATATAGTAATCGGGAGGACGTATTTCGTTTTTGTCCTTTTTTACCTTACTCGCTTCCCTATTTGATCGTTAAAGTACCTATCTAAGTACAATCAACCATTATAAACCCGATTGCGTACAAGTCCGCAACACACTGAAACATTTTCGCGGTTTTCAAGGATGTATGGAGGAGGAAATTTGCTGCGTGAAATGAGCTGATTCAAATAAATCAAGAGCTTTCCAACGACTGGCGAACGATTTCTGTACGATGCAAAATGGAGTTACAGTTCCGTAGCAACTATTTGGTTGTGAGAGAGAATCATTGGATCATTTCATCACCCGTCAAAAGTGTCGCTCCTTTAAAGTAGAGCTTCCATCATTTTAAATAATGATAATAACATTTTGCATCTTTTATTAATTTTAAAACGAAAATTATACCCTCCCTACCTTCAACATGTTAAAAGGTACAGTAAATTTAAACTATGACAAGAGGATGGATCCCCCTAACCAATGATAACAATAGAAAGACATATATAGAGCTCTGACGAGGCCAATAGGCGAAAGCGCTTAGCTAGAATAAAGTACAGAAAGCCTAGTACGCACTGGGATTCATTGTTCGGACTCTTTGTTGCAGACGCTCGGATTCATGTCTCAGATTCTTTGCCCCGCGACATTGTCGCTCTGCAAATCGTGTACGCATCTAGTTTGAACCTGAGCCATGTCGAACGAGGTCGCGCTTTCGGGGATTGCAGTAGCACTTTACTTAGCTCTACGGAGTAAAAAAAAAAAAAAAAAAATGCTACTAAAAAAGAGCCACCGCGTTGGTGGATGCGTGGACCCTTCATTAACACTCGGTTTTTTAACGGTTTTTTCCATATCGTGAGGCCATTATCATCTTTTGTGGAGGGGCTACAATGCTGCTGCAGCCTGCATTACATCATAGACAAGGGGGGAAGAGGTTCCGAGAGTGTCTAGAGTAGAGATGAGAGTGTGACCTGAACTGAAGCAAACTGTTTAGAAGACTAGAAGAAGAAGGCAAAAAATTATTACATGATGTTTTATTATATCTGCATTAGATAGCCCATCTGCGCCAACCACTAAGAAGGGTGTAATGGTGCTTCATGGGTCAATTCTAGAGCTCATTTCTGATCGGAAGTACTTGTTAGAAATTTATTTTAATGCTTTGTTTTTCTGAGTAATTTCATGTGGCAAATACCGATTACCGATTTTGTGGCAAATAAACTTGTCCTAAATAATTGCAAGAAAATGAGTCCGAGACGCAGCTCTGCGACAAAGAGTCCGAACAAAGAATCCCAGTGCGTACTAGGCTTAATACGAGAAGCTGACCTCTCATTCTCACCCTTAACAACTCTAAGAATAATATTCTCATTATTCAAAGATTTTGGTTATTTGTAAGTTTCTATCGATTTTTTAAGCACATATAAATCCAAACCATCCACCATCTTGTCTTCCACCTTCTCTTCTCGATTAGTTGTTTTTTCACTACCAAAGCTTCAAACGCTTGGTAGGAAACACCCAGGGGAATAGCCACAGCGGTTAATAGGTACCTAACTTGTATTTCCCCATTTATCAACCTACCACAGAAGCCCTGAGTTACCAAACAAAATGAAAATGTAAAGGAGAACGAAGTTGACACGGTATAGCAGAGCTACACAGCTCATAGTTCCCGTTTTTGCTGTCAGCCAGTTGCAGTATGAGACGTTCACGAACAATCAATTTGAGACACGAGACTCTAGACCCTGACCAACTAAACTAAATTCTTACTAAGGGATTGACTACTTGATGTTTAGTATTTCTGAGATGCGACCACTAATCTAAGCAGAAAACTGATCTGTGTAAAATCTCTTGGCGACTGGATCGCTGGGAATGCCATGCAGTGGGTAGTCGAACTAAAGGGTCAGGGTCTAGAGCAGGGGTGCTCAAACTTGAACTGCTGGCGATCTACCTCAATATTTTTAGACTACTTACGATCGACTCTGAGAGGCTGCAAGTATGTGTGATGCAGGGTTGTCGTACATACACGATACACCCTACCTACCTAGGTAGGGTGTACCGTAGCATATATAGATATTAGCTTTCCGCACAATTTACATTATTTTAGTCAAGGTTTGGGTTAGGTTTACTTAAGTTCTTCTCTACAATATCAATGAAAAAACTCCTAGTTATTCAAAATTGCGAGTTTATTCGTTGTTACAAAACAAAAGAGTTACATATGGTGTTAAACTCAACTAAGGAGTGACTTTGGATGTTGAAGCGTGGCACTGCATGTCCTCAGCATACTTTTCATCAGATGGTGCGTAACCACTGAGTGCCAATCGCAAGCATGATGACATATGATCGTCAGTTAGTCGATTACGATATTTTGACTTAATTATCTTCATTTCAGAAAATGCAGACTCGCACAAGTAAGTTGACCCAAACATTGCCGTCAGTTGAAGGGCGATTTGCCTTAGATTTGGATATTTATCTTCAGATATAAAACACCAGAAATTTGTATCAGATGCTGTAGCTTTGAGATGTATATCTGATATATAATCTGCACCAACTCATTTTCAACAGAACATGAGTTCATATTAAACTGACTTGCTACTTCAGTAGCTAATTCCTCAATGTTTTTACATGAAAAAGGATAACTCATAAATGATGCTATATTTGCCAATTTACTGCAATCATAAAAACGCATTTCGAATTGTCCCAAAATATTTGATAATTCAGCCTCATACGTATCATAATCCGTCAAACGCGCCGCCCGAAATGGTCTAGTACAGTCTAGTCTAGAAACAACGCGGCTTTTCTTTGACAAGTACCGCGCGTTCCTTTGATAAAGCCGCCTTTTGCCGCAAGCAGTGTTATTACGTAATAAATTTTTGTAGTTTAGTTACCTACTTATTAAAAAAAATTTTCTTCTCGAGATCTACTCAAAAAGCACTCGCGATCGACTGGTCGATCGCGATCGACCGTTTGAGCACCCCTGGTCTAGAGTCTCGTGACTCAACTTGATTGTTCGCGAACGTCTCGTAGTCGCAGCTGTCCTTGTGGCGGCCAGTGTGTGGACTTGCTGGCGAGCTTGGCGAGCCCTAGCATTGCACCGGTGTCGTCCGGCATAGGCCATTATGTAGAGGGGGCTAAGAATGCCAACTCAACATCTTGAGCCCGAGGCATTATGATTTTTAGTACTCTGTAAATCTGTTCACTCAACTATCAATGCAATATACCAACGTTTTCAGAACAACTGTAATCATTTACCAGATCTGTCACTTTTGATCATTTCGAATTTTTCTAGTAAATTCAAGTCATTTCTTCATTTTTGTCCAAAGGGAGGTATGTTGAATGTACTTGAAAAATCCGAAATTATCAAAAGTGACAGATCTGGTAAATGTTCAAATGATTTACATACATATTATAATATAGGTATAATATAAAATAATATATTTGGATATATTGAGGATATACCTCAATATATTTCACCACTGATAGGTCCATTTCTATAAAGCTTGGAATTATCCCTTCAAACTGTTGAAACCAGTAATTCTTCCCCTCCTTTCACTTCATTAGCTATAATCCCCCTTCACTTAGCTTGCACTTAATTGGTTGTACCTCCAGCCCCCTTTCCTTTCTCTTGACCAATGGGATTCAATCTCCCTTCACCTGTGACTATATAAGCTGTGTCCTTTCTAATGTGTGTTCAGTTATTGTTTGTTACTGATGATGGCCTAACCGTCGAAATCGATTTAACATTGTAACTCTTTATTTTTCGTGGAAATAGACAACGTTTTTTCACTAACTTCCGTTTTTGATGTCCTATGGACCAAGGTTTTCATTTTAAATATTCAATCAGTTATTCCATCAGTAATTTATATCCTTTCTAATAATCATGCTTCTGTTTATAATCTAAACGTACCTTTCAATACTAAAATTTTGTATTATTTGTAATTTATTGCAGGTTGCTGTAAAAATGGGTCCAACTATTGGCAAATGGAGTCAAGACGGCTTCTGATCTCTCAGTGAAACACCGTTCTTATCTACGCACGTTCCGTCATGAATGGGGAAGCCGAGTCATTACTGGACCAGTTTAAACTGCCATTGGTACCTCCGGACGATTTCTCGTTCCCGTTTACTCCATATGACATCCAAAAAGAGTTCATGACTCAACTCTACACGGCTCTAGAAGGAAGTAAGTTGGGAATTTTTGAAAGTCCCACTGGAACTGGGAAATCACTCAGTTTGATATGCGGTGCTCTCTCCTGGCTTAGGGATCACGAAGAAAGAGAATCTAAGCAGTTAGAAAATGCACTTAGTGATATCAATTCCAAAAAGTCTTCTCTGAAAGATGAGAACTGTAGAGACTGGTTGTTAATTCAGACCAAACAAGTTGCTTATGATAATATCGCTCATGCACTGAGACATAAAATAGACAAAATAAATCAAGATCGAAAAAGAGTAGCAGAAATCCGTTCAAGAGTCAAAGACAAAACCTATTCCAAATCTAAAAATCGGGAGAATTCTGCAAATCAAATCATGCCCGAAACTGACGTTTTAGATGATAAACTTGAAGATTGTGATATAATTTTAGAAGATAACCTCGATGATCTGTTGAAAGATGATGAGAATGAAGAAGAAACAAATAATGAAAATCCTCGTGTAAAAATTATATTTTGCAGTCGAACTCATTCACAGTTGTCACAGTTTGTTGGAGAAATTCAACGGACCGTATTCTCAAATAGTATGAGGGTCGTTCCTATGGGATCCCGGCAGAGTTGCTGTATAAACAAGTCGGTGAAGAAGCTCAAGAGTCTTTCCCTGATGAATGAAAAATGTTTGGATATGCTAAAATCTGCTGATAAAAGTACAAAAGATGAAACGGGGAAAATCACGAAAAAATCAAAAGGGTCAGGTAGCTGCCCTCATTTGAAAAATGTCCAATCCTTGAGTGAAGCTATAATTTCTGAAGTCATGGACTTGGAGGCAATAGTTGTTAAGGGAGAATCCTTGTCTGGGTGTCCTTACTATGCTACAAGGTCTGCCATACCTGATTCTCAAATAATAGTAGTTCCGTACAACACGCTACTCCATAAGAGCACTCGCGAATCCAGTCAGTTAGAAATAAAAAATTCCGTGATTATTATTGACGAGGCTCACAACCTTCTAGAAACCGTATCTCACATCCACAGTTCAGAAGTGAGTGGGCAACAGATGACCTATGCTCTTAGTCAGTTGATACAATACAAAGATAAGTTTCAAAAACGGTTTAGTCCCATGAATTTGCTACATCTGAATCAGTTAATTTTCGTATTAAAATCAATAATCAAGTTTGTTGATAGTAAAAGTCATACAAAGCCAGATGGAAGTGATGCCGATGCCTCATTAGCCACTGTGTCAGATTTCATACTTTCTGCTGGCATTGATAATTACAATTTGTTCCAACTGGTTAATTTTTGTACCAAAAATAAAATTACTCACAAGATTCGAGGCTTCACTGAGAAGTACCAACCAACTGTGAACCCTACTGTTAAACCTCAGACAAAGAAAGTGACTGGAATGAAGTCATTCTTGAAGGAGGTCGCTGAGCAAAAAAATAAAAACAAGAAAATCGAAGCCAAAACTCCACTACCAGACTCTGAAGAGAAACCTGCACTTTTAGAAGGTCAACCTTTGGTTCCTACTTTGGCGTTTTTAAATAGTTTGACTATGGATTACAAGGAAGGGCGCATTGTTATTAAGCGAGAGGCAACATTGGGGAAAAGCACTGTGAAGTATCTGTTATTGGATCCTGCTTCTGTTATGAGAGATGTCATACAAAGTGCTAGGAGCGTGATATTGGCAGGAGGCACGATGAAGCCATTTTCTGAATTCAGAGACAGGCTCTTTTTGGCATGTGGAGCTGACGAGTCTCGAATCGTTCAATTCTCCTGTGGCCACGTCATCCCAAAGGATAACATTTTACCAGTGGTAGTCAGTTCTGGACCGAGTTCTCAAATCCTGGATTTCTCGTTTCAAAAAAGGAATGCCTTACCATTGATCACCGAAGTTGGTCGTCTTCTTGTGAACGTTTGCAGTGTCGTTCCTGCCGGCGTTGTGTGTTTCTTTCCATCATATGAGTATGAGAGCCGTGTGTACAAGTTCCTCGAAAACGAAGGTTTCCTAAAGAAAATATTAGTGAAAAAAAGAGTATTTCGAGAGCCGAAAACGTCGTCCCAAGTGGATTCTGTGCTGAAGGATTACGCAGAGTGTGCGCAAAGAAAAGGGGGTGGTGCTTTGATGTTTAGTGTGGTTGGAGGCAAGCTTAGCGAAGGTTTGAATTTCAGTGATGACTTGGGTCGATGCGTTATAGTGGTCGGTATGCCTTATCCTAACATCATGTCACCTGAGCTGAAAGAGAAGATGTCCTTCCTCAACCAGACTGTGGGCCCTGCAGCTGGGCGGGAGTATTATGAGAATTGCTGCATGAAAGCAGTAAACCAGTGTATTGGTCGTGCCGTCAGACACCAGAATGACTACTCGACGGTTTTGCTCCTGGATCACAGATACAAAGCTACTAATCACATCCAGCTCCTACCTAAATGGATCGCTTCTTCCCTAAAAATCCAAAATCAATTCGGACCCGTTTTGGGTTTATTGGGCAAGTTTTTCAGGCAGCGAAAGCAGCATTCTATATAACATACCATCATATACTAGCTTGTTGTGATGGTCTTGTGTGGAAGTCATTAATAATGATAAGTACTGTGCCAAACCTCGTAATTATGAAATTGAATGTTCCCATGCTAAGTGCACAAAAGTTATGAACCAATTTGAAGTATGAAAACACTTAAATATGTACGAGTATATTTCCCGACTGCCTTGACTGGTTGAGTTGCATAATTAGTACCCTCCTTTTGTTTAATTGTACGTTTCTAGTAACTGCTTTGTAAATAATTATATTCGTATTTTATTTTATAATAAATTATTGTTTTAGAAGCTGAACTTTTATTGTTTTGCTAAGGGGATCTTATCGTGCCATTCTGGGAAGGGGGGAAATCGAATTTTCTGAATAATATTGTGCTGTATAAACGAATTACAGGATTTTGAGCCATTTTCGCCACTCCCACTCAAATTTTAACGGCATTTTAACTCATTTTGTGGGATTTTGTAGAATTTAGATAGGTCTATGGTCTGGAATCACACACACACGTACAAATGGAGCATTTAGCCCCAATATCCATTCCAAAATTACAATAAGAAAACCCTGATAGAATATCGTCCCTGTCAATAATGAATTTCCGAAACGATGGAAATTGGGGTATTTTTCAGCCATTCTCAAATTTGCTAGAGCAGGGTTTCCCAAATTTTTTTGTACCGTGCCCCCTTGTGGTAAAATGAAAGCCTCCCACGCCCCCCTTACATAACTAATGAATGGATGTGAAAAAAATGCAAGTTTTACGCTGAAAAAAATTTTTTACTTGCTATTTATACAAAACACGATTTGATAACATGTAGCTTATATGAAGTAGCCTTTCAAGATAAAAATAAGTTAATCTTAATGAGACGGATGGGCATGCATTTTCTTTACTAGTATTCTTGGTGAAGTTTTGGCAAGGGCACAATGTAAGTCACTAGCAACATCAAGTTTGTTCCGATTCTTTGTTATTATTGATACGAGTGATGAGAATGCTTTTTCACACAAGCAGGTGGTTGAAAAGGGCAAAAATAACCGAAGAGCTTCCTGTGACACTCTGGGATACACTTATTTGATCCAAAATGTTGACTTTTCCATTTTTTCGAAGTCATATTTGGCTGAAGAATCATTTTTCATTTCAAAAAATTCTTCTTGCAGGGCTGCTGGAACATGTTCAACGTTGACATGGAAAGGATCTGTTGAAAGTCTGTAAATATGTTCGTCAGCATCGTTAGGGAAGTATTTCCCGAATTCATCAGTGATCGTCTCCAAATGGTTTGACCTTGTTTTGACAAGTGTGATCCTTCAAAAACCTTCTTGAAGCGTGTTTCTTGTGAGATTGATACTAGTTTTGGGAAATTTGAAAAGTTGCAGGGGCTTGCTGATACTTTTCGTCTCCAAAGTTGTAGTTTCTCAACATACGTCTTGATGGCATCACGACGAGTTATGATATTTGAGTCTCCACCCTGCAGTTTTAAGGTAAGGCTGTTTAACGAATCAAAGAAGTCTGACAAATATGTAAACATTACTTGAGAACTAGGTTTGCTGAAGTTCATGCTTTGCTCATTTTGCTTCTGGTTTTCCAAGAACAAAGTTAGTTCATCTCGGAGCTCAAATATTCTTGCCAACATGTTTCTTTTTGAGAGCCAGCGCACTTCTGTGTGAAATAGCAGTGTTTTGAGGTCAGTTCCTAAATCTTCACAAAGAATTTTAAACAGTCGGGTATTTAGTGCACTGTTTTTTATGTAGTTCACAAACAAAAACGAGCTCGCTCCTGGAGTTGGCTCGATGTTGCCCCAAAGAATGGTCGAATGGTCTCACGCCCCCCCTGACCCGTCTTCACGCCCCCCAGTTTGGGAATCCATGTGCTAGAGAAACACTGTTGATAAATATCAGTTAATAAATAACAGTTTAACAATTTATCAATAAGTTGATAAATAACAGTAGTGGCATATATTTCCTTAGTATGGGACCTTTATTAATAGAGGATTCTATGGTTGCTCCATCTCTTTAAATTGCTAAACTCAACAATCTTTTCATCTTTTTCTATTCTAGGTTCCTAAGGGATGCCCTTTCGGTTATATGATGTTCCAGGGCCTAAATCTTCAAAATCTGTCACAGCTGCACAAAAAGTGTTCACCTGCGTCTTCCCCAGTAGGTACCACATTTGCGCAGTGGAGATCGTAACTTACGGTAAAAACACAGTGAAGCCTGGATGGTAGCAGTGAGCTATGCTCTGAGCTTTGTGATTCTTAACCTTGTTCCACGGACCACTACTAATTCACAATGTACCCAGGAGTGGTCCGTGAGACTTTTTCAAAAACTTGATACACTGTGTAAAAATTGAGTTGGTGAGCGAGGAAAAACGAATATTCTCACCTACCTAATTGCGATTTGTTTCTTGTCAGCTGTGTTATCATACAATCGACGAAGAAAATATTACGGTATATTCAGAATGTTGACTAATGACTATCCGAAAAATGGTACGTAATCCATGTAGTATCGAAGTGATCTCAATAGGCGCCTACCTACCTGATAGGGACCCAAAACGACAGGGGTTGAAAACTTCACTGTTTCAAAAACCGGAGTGTTCTGGTGCACAAGTGCTTAGTCTAGTATAGACTTTAGAACGCTGAAAAAATTCCTTCTGTTCTTTACTACCAATCTGCTAGCAACAATTCCCATCTGTTCTCGAGCACGTATGTGGTAAACCTACGAACGGCAGTTGCAACAACTGTTACCCACTACCCACATCGATGAAGTGGTCAATAACATGCTAGAGTAACCATCACATTAAAAAGTTGTCATCAATTTCAAATGTACTATAAAACCTTTACGAATTACAAATAGTATTAAATGAATGACCAAGTATACCTACCAATAATTACTTTTAAACGAAATCAAGTGGTACCTACGCGAAAAGTTTTGGTCCTTTTAGTGGTCCGCCAATTTAAAAAAGTTAAGAAATCGATTGTCTCCAATACCATAGCATAGGGGTAAGCGGAGATTGTTCTTTCGCGGTTTTAATGTGTTATTTACTACCCCCCTTCAACACTAGATTTCTCCCATTCACAACATCGCTTTCTCTTTGAAATTACGATTTGGACTCTACAAAACTGCCTTTTTTACTACGTAGCTATTATAAGTTTAACCAACCCAAGTACAATTACTATTAATTATGGGTTTTAAAAAATTGGGGGGCAGCAGTAAAGTTTTGGCCAAATGAAAAACTTCACTACTACCTCACACTTCCAAACAGTAGTGTCAGCGGGATAACCCAATACAGGTCTGTCTGGTGAAGCAGATATACACTTTGATCGAACTTTAAGAGGTTGAAATTGACTTCATCAACATATACCTACTCGACTGACTTTTGTTACACATGATGTGAGTTGACGACGGTTGCAGCCAGGCAATTTGGTCGTGTTTGGTTCTTTCTGTTTTTCCGAGAAAAAAAATTTATTATTGTAGTTAACTACCGTTTGTAAACTTCTGGTAAAAAAAGCCACAGTTCCTTTGAGCCTGACGGCTAAAATTAAAAAACATGAATATGCTTTAGCCGTACACGACTCACTCCTCGTCGATTCTCTGAACTCGACCCCCCATCGGCCTCTGAACTCTGTTTATCATTCTGCCATCAATCCTAAAACATGGAATCATGTTTTAGCTCCTCGCTCTCACTTTATTATAGAAATGATCACGACCATTGAGCTCTTGTGAGATGATGATCTCCTAATTGAAACTCGCGAGTAAACATTCACTTTATTATAGAAATGATCACGACGATTGAGCTCTTGTGAGATGATGATCTCCTAATAGAAACTCGCGAGTAAACATTCACTTTATTATAGAAAGAGGCTAAAGAGGCTACATACGAAATTACAGCTTCCTATAGTGTAAAGTATAGAAATTACCTATTAAAATAATTTAACCACCGCTTCACAAATCTAACCGTTCTCGCAATATTCGGATCACCTGCTATGAATCACATAATCGAAACACCAGCTCAATGAAATCATCAGAAATTAACAAGCAGTTGCAATCATGTTCACAATATCAATAATTGAGAATGATCACCTGTGTGTAAACAATTATTCATATAACCATGCTCATAACTCAGCTTGTTGGCCACGCACTTCGCAGTAGTTAATATAGTATGGTTGGATAAATCGAGAGCTTTCGAACGAATGGTCAACGAATTTTGTGGGATGAAAAACGACGAAGTATCATATCCCTAGCAACGACTCGGTTGTAAGCGGAAATCATCATAATTATTGGCGCTACTTTCGTTGCACTCTCGTGGGACATTTTTCGGTAGTTAGGTCACGGCTAAAGCATATTCATGCTAATATAACCAACGAAGTAATAATTTGACTGCCCAAAATCCCCTTTAATCAATACTCAGTGATGACGAATGAAACCTGAAATCCTGGAAACTCATGAGTGTTACTGTCCCCCCCTACCTAACACAAGTAGAAGTTAGGTTGTTACGAAACAATGACAATCCAGGACTGGCCAGGGTTACTAGCTGCAGTAAGTTGGTTCCTCTTTATTTAGAGTAAGGATTTACATTTTTAAGATTTTTCCCAACCCGTGAAAAACTAGTTTTTCAGTCAGTCCCCCATATCTCTTCTCTATGGGACCTCAGGAGTGTTATCATTTTTGCGACCAAGAAAGCCGATGGAAAATGGCGGGAAACAGTCAGAAGTGAAGGTAATATTGTCCAGTTGAAGATGTGAGACTGCAGTGGAGTGCTTGGAGTTGCATCAGTTTTTACAGTAAAAGAAGCCTAAAAACAGGGGTATTTTTATTTTCAATCATGAGTGTTACACTAATTACTAGTGTTGTTAGTGCTTAAACAAAATAATCCGATATCAAGAACCCATACTGCTTGGTGACAGGTTTCAAACAGTAGCCATCCCCGAGTTTTGCCACTTCATCATCCTGTGTGACGCCATTTTTACTGGAAATTCTCATGAGTGTTACCTCTCAGGAGTGTGACCAAGGATGGGTAAAAAATTATGTAAAATACAACATCAATGAAAAACTCACTGTTCATCTATGGAACACAAATCTGCAATGTACAATGAGTAGTATTTGCCGATGTAACCTCATTTTCGAGCACTTTCATATTTCACGTCACTGAGGTTCTCAAACGACCCAAAGCGGCAAATGAAATGAGAATGACCCCCCTAGTCGTTCTATCTCGCTCATATTTGACTGATAGTTGGGGGATGACAATTTAATCATCCCATGTCTATTTCAACATGATTGTATCATCAATAGATATTGCGCATGCGCCAATACGAAATCCTTGTAACAAGCTTATTTTCCACAGTTTTCATCCGATCTGGATGAAATTTTCAGGGATTGTGCGGGCTAGGGTTTATATGGTGTTCCATCAGTTTCATTGTTGCCGAATCAATACTTCGCTGTGCGCATGCGCGCAAACGTGAATTCCATTATGCTCCATTTTTTCTCGCCCTATCCGTCCGATTTCGCTCAAATTTGGATGATAGTTGGGGGATGGCGATTTGATCATCCCACACGGTGGTCCTCGATCGGATTTGACCTCAAAGTGCTTGCCCTTCAAATTTTCTTTCGAAATATGATTTGGGAATATGTTGGGATTATAATTCAGCAAAAACTGAAATCAAACATTGAGCCGTTTTTTTTTATTCAGTTTTTGAATTTTTAATTGATACTTTAATCATGAAAATACGCTATAATCGCCAAAATTCAGAAAAAATATTATTTATGTGTCAATATACAATAGAATCTATCTAGTTTCATAGTTCTGACCTATTTTGTGATCAAATATAATTAGAAAAACAAAAATAACAACATTTTATTGAACAAAATAATGATTATATTTGCATGAAGCTCTTAATAAATGCCTGTGAGTATGCGTGTGTGTCTATGTGTACGCTTGTGTGTGAGTTTATAATGATTCATTATATAAATTTTAACATAAAATATATATCTAAATTGAATAGAAAATAAAAATAATGGCATTTTACATATGCAGAGAATTATATTCGCATACAGCTCTTAATAAACGTTGTCCATACTCAGAATTGATTCGCAATACTTTATATTTGGCCCACGTCATAGAAAAATCATGATGCACAGCCTCCATAGCCTGTTTACTGTAAAAGCAGAGGCCATTTCCGTGTTTGGTACAAAATTCTTCCAAATGAATGAAAACCGTGTGAACTTTTGGAGTGACTTGAATATCCAAGGATAAATATGATGCTTTGAATCCATTGATGTATTCAATGAATTTTGAATCCAGCCTGACTGAGAAAGATGCTTCGACAACTTCATTGAACTTCTGGAAAGCATCAACGTATTTTTAACAACCCAAGCTATAGTTTGAACGCAACAAATCAAGTTTCTGTAGCAAAACGCGGCAACTATTTCCTTTGAACGAATTCCTTGATGCTTTCCAGAAGTTCAATAAAGTTGTCGAAGCATCATTCTCAGTCAGGCTGGATCCAAAATTTATTGAATACATCAATGAATTCAAAGCATCATAGTTATCCTTGGATATTCCAGTCACTCCAAAAGTTCACACGGTTTTCATTCATGTGGAAGAATTTTGTACCAAACACGGAAATGGCCTCGGCTTTTACAGTGAACAGGCTATGGAGGCCGTGCATCATGATTTTTCTGCGACGTGGGACAAATATAAAGTACAAGGAATCAATTCTGAGTATGGACAACGTTTATTAAGAGCTGTATGCGAATATGATTCTCTGCATATGTAAAATGTTAAAATACCATTATTTTCATTTTCTATTCAATTTAGATATATATTTTATATGTGTGTAAACATAGACACACACGCACATACTACTCGCATACTCACAGGCATTTATTAAGAGCTTTATGCAAATATAATCATTATTTTGTTCAATAAAATTTTGTTACTTTTGTTTTAGCGAATTTTTGAAGAAAATTAAGCTATTGCTCTCGCCTCAAAATTTGTAGAATGTGAATTTTTGAAAACTTTTTATGCAGAAATCCGTTTCAGGCTATTCTGAATCATATTCTGAAGTTTAACGCATTTTTTTATGTATGTATGTATGTATATATGTATATATGTATATATGTATATATGTATGTATGTGTCATTCCAGACGATAACTGTCCGTAGAATTGTGCTAGAAACTTCAAACAAATTTTAAAATGTTAAGGGCACAAAACGAAAGTTCAAGTTCGTTGGCCAGCATGATCGGATTACATCTTCGGGTTGAAATTTTCAAAAATGTAGTCAAAAATTTCAAAATAGCCTGTTTTTTGCGATTTGTTGTGCGAAATAATTTTTTCAGCATACTAACATGTGGTATATTCGGAATCAGCGTAAAATTTCCTATAAGAATATGTATCAAGTTTTCAAAAATTTCAAAGTTGAAAAATCAGTCAAAAATCGAAATAATGCCGTTCGCTAGTTGTAAAAATCGGTAATATTCTTCAAAAATTCGCTCATGGGGTCTTGCTGCATGACTGGACTTTTCTAATTATATTTGATCACAAAATAGGTCAGAACTATGAAACTAGATGAAGATTTTATTGTATAATGACACATAAATAATATTTTTTTCTGAATTTTGGCGATTATAGCGTATTTTCATGATTAAAGTATCAATTAAAAATTCAAAAACTGAATTAAAAAAAAAAAAAAAAAAAAAAAAAAAGCTCAATGTTTGATTTTAGTTTTTGCTGAATTATAATCCTAACATATTCCCAAATCATATTTCGAAAGAAAATTTGAAGGGCAAGCACTTTGAGGTCAAATCCGATCGAGGACCACCGTGCCCATACCAATTTCAACATGATTGTATCATTAATAGCTACTGCGCATGTGCCTATGTGAAATCCTTGTAACGACCTAAATTTCCACTGTTTTCATCCAATTTCGTTGAAATTGTCAGAGAATGCGCGGGTTAGGTTGTAGATGGTCCCCTATCAGTTTCATTGTTGCCAGATCAATACTTCATTCTGCGCAAGCGCAAACGTAAATTCCATCATGTTCCATCTTTTCACTCTCTAGTCTTTTGAGTTCCCTTCAATTAGGATGATAGTAAACGAGGAAGCTATAGGCCACACCCAACTTGGAAGACGTTTTTTATTGTTGAGATGAGAGCTTGCAAGCATCCAGACCACCATACTATACACATTATTCATAGAAATTTGCCCAAGTACATTTTGGTAATTTGTAAAAAATTAAATTTGTTATTTCATGTGTTGAACTGGTGTATTTGAAATAAGTGATGTGTATATTTCGTTGGTCTGGATGCTCGGAAGCTCACATCTCAAACATTTAAAAAAAAATATCCTAAATCTATCCATTTAGTACAATATGTAATAATTTGAAAATATCTGAATTATGTGTATAGTTTGGTGGCCTGCATGCTCGCAAACTCTCATCTCAGGAATAAAAAAATATATCCTTAACCAATCCTTTTAGTAAAAATAGAAAATCCTCCTGAGTCTCCCGAGATCGAACAAGGCTATTTTATCTATAAAATTGAACATTCAAAAATGTATGTACAGAATTATGCTGGAATATGTAGGTACTTGAATTTCATAAATACCTATGTGCTAAAAAAATCGACAAAACTTCCCAAAAAATCAAAAATACACTTATGAATAGCAGATTATAATAAATATCAGTTTTTTAACCATAAAATTAATAGTTAAAAAATTGCTTTACACTCTAAGCTCAAATTTCAAAACAATAACATACAATACAAAATTAGTATCCTAAACTCTAAATGTTATTGTGATGATAGCAGCGACGATGGAAATCCTTCAAAAAAGAATATAAATTATTAATTCAAAGATCAACTAAATACATCGATCGCATTGACTCTCTTGGACTTGATTTTCATTTTTTTTTCTTTTTAGCGAATTTTTGAAGAAAATTAAGCTATTGCTCTCGCCTCAAAATTTGTAGAATGTGAATTTTTGAAAAAAATTTATGCAGAAATCCATTTCAGGCTATTCTGAATCATATTCTGAAGTTTAACGCATTTTTTTATGTATGTATGTATGTATGTATGTATGTATATATGTATGTATGTATATATGTATGTATGTATGTATGTATATATGTATGTGTCATTCCAGACGATAACTGTCCGTAGAATTGTGCTAGAAACTTCAAACAAATTTTAAAATGTTAAGGACACAAAACGAAAGTTCAAGTTCGTTGGCCAGCATGATCGGATTACATCTTCGGGTTGAAATTTTCAAAAATGTAGTCAAAAATTTCAAAATAGCCTGTTTTTTGCGATTTGTTGTGCGAAATAATTTTTTCAGCATACTAACATGTGGTATATTCGGAATCAGCGTAAAATTTCCTATAAGAATATGTATCAAGTTTTCAAAAATTTCAAAGTTGAAAAATCAGTCAAAAATCGAAATAATGCCGCTCGCTAGTTGTAAAAATCGGTATTTTATTTCATGTCAAGATTTGATGATGTTATGATAGGATACCGTTAAGATTTCAATTGCCTTCAATACTGACCACATTCATCGAAATCTATGAATATTTACCTACATTTGTCTTTAAATCTACAAGATTAGTTTAATAATAATAAAGTATGAGTACCTCCTAATTATTCAATAATTTGATTCCATGTTTGTCCATCAAAATCATAAACTAAAATTTCTCTACACGATCAAAAGCGACTGAAATGTCGAAGATTTCTTCAAAAATTCGCTCATGGGGTCATGCTGCATGACTGGACTTTTTTTTTTTTTTAAAGTCTGCCTTTTTTTCCATTTATTAGCGAATTTTTGAAGAAAATTAAGCTATTGCTCTCGCCTCAAAATTTGTAGAATGTGAATTTTTGAAAAAAAATTATGCAGAAATCCGTTTCAGGCTATTCTGAATCATATTCTGAAGTTTAACGCATTTTTTTATGTATGTATGTATGTATGTATGTATGTATATATGTATGTATGTATATATGTATGTATGTATGTATGTATATATGTATGTGTCATTCCAGACGATAACTGTCCGTAGAATTGTGCTAGAAACTTCAAACAAATTTTAAAATGTTAAGGACACAAAACGAAAGTTCAAGTTCGTTGGCCAGCATGATCGGATTACATCTTCGGGTTGAAATGTTCAAAAATGTAGTCAAAAATTTCAAAATAGCCTGTTTTTTGCGATTTGTTGTGCGAAATAATTTTTTCAGCATACTAACATGTGGTATATTCGGAATCAGCGTAAAATCTCCTATAAGAATATGTATCAAGTTTTCAAAAATTTCGTAGTTGAAAAATCAGTCAAAAATCGAATTAAATGCCGTTCGCTAGTTGTAAAAATCGGTAATATGGGATAGGTATGTACCTCAATAACCAATATGTTCGATATTGGATATAATTATCAAATAGTAGAGTGAAGAAATAACATGAAGGAGTTAAAGTTCAAGAATTTACCTAACCGAATCGTTGATAAATCAATAATAATTGGGATTTAATGCTAGTATTAAATATTTTCAATTTCTTTCTTGTTGCTACGGAAAAGCCAAGTGACACTTCCCCATAATTTAGGCTGTCAATAGATGCACAGAGACTACAGTTTGTCTGTCAATTTCTTGCTGTAGGATACTAGATTCGAATGTAACTGAGAACTGACTTTATATCACTCGTAATATAAAGCATCATCATCGATTGGCTGTGGAAATACGTTTCTTCCATATGACGTCGGTATGTTATTTTATTTTATGTCAAGATTTGATGATGTTATGATAGGATACTGTTTAGATTTTAACTGCCTTCAATACTGACCACATTGGACATCGAAATCTATGACTATTTACCTACATTTGTCTTTAAATCTACAACATTAGTTTAATAATAATAAATTATGAGTACCTCCTAATTATTTTTAATAATTTGATTCCATGTTTGTCTATCAAAATCATAAAGTAAAATTTCTCTACACGATCAATAGCGACTGAAATGTCGAAGATTTCTTCAAAAATTCGCTCATGGGGTCATGCTACATGACTGGACTTTTTATTTTATTTTTTGTATGTTTGTGTGTGAAAGTAGGGATATACTTAATTCCTTTTAAATATTGTTGTATGTAATAATATTATCAAAATAACTGTGGTACAAGTTTTTCTTGACATTTTTTTGGTAATTCTTTGTTCCTAATTTAATTTTTACAAACTGAACAGTTGTAATGAAAGTTGCTCAACTGTGCGATTAATTTTCACTGTTTGCCGCTAATGACCCTTCCGGTTGAGACGCGGCTTAAATTTAATTAAAAAAGTCCAGTCATGCAGCATGACCCCATAAGCGAATTTTTGAAGAAATCTTCGGTATTTCAGTCGCTATTGATCGTGTAGAGAAATTTTAGTTTACGATCTTCACGACTAGCGAATGGCATTATTTCGATTTTTGACTGATTTTTCAACTTTGAAATTTTTGAAAACTTGATACATGTTCTTATAGGAAATTTTACGCTGATTCCGAATATACCACATGTTAGTATGCTGAAAAAATTATTTCGCACAACAAATCGCAAAAAAACAGGCTATTTTGAAATTTTTGACTACATTTTTGAAAATTTCAACCCGAAGATGTAATCCGATCATCCTGGCCAACGAACTTGAACTTTCGTTTTGTGTCCTTAACATTTTAAAATTTGTTTGAAGTTTCTAGCATAATTCTACGGACAGTTATCGTCTGGAATGACACATACATAGTACATACATAATATAAATACATAGATCCATAAAAAAATGCGTTAAACTTCAGAATATGATTCAGAATAGCCTGGAACGGATTTCTGCATACAATTTTTTCAAAAATTCACATTCTATAAATTTTGAGGCGAGAGCAATAGCTTAATTTTCTTCAAAAATTCGCTAAAAATAATTGTTTTTTTAACTCTTTCTATTAACTTCGATTCTCTTCTTGCTTGCTTGCTTGCTGTCTTTCTTTCTTTCTTTCTTGAGACAAAATTTCAAATCGATTTTTAACCCACTTTCCGATATCCAATCGATCTGAAATTTTGCACACGAGTTCATGCTGGCGTACATTTTAATCTATCAAATTTTCGCGAAGAAAAAGTTAGTTATACTATAAATTTTCGAAAATTTGAAATTTACTATGGGACACCTTACAAGTGTTGTGTATTGTAGGGAGGAGGAGGAGGGAGGAGGAGGAGGAGTGAGGGAGGAGGAGAAGGAGGGAGGAGGATGAGGAGGAGAAGGATACTATTGAACGTCTGCATAAAATGACAACGAATCCAGGGTCAATAAAATATTAAATGATTTTCCTTGTCAATTTAATTTAAGTTATTATCAATGTGATTTTGAAACAATGTGATTTTGTTTCAATTTACTGTTGCCAAGAAACTACCAAATATTGAAACAACAATAAAATTAACTGAGAACATGAGAAAAAGAAAGAGTAACATTAAAAACTTGTTTTTATGGGTTCCTTTTTCACTGTTCGAATTCTCATAACACATAGGTTACTGGGAGTTGTGATAATATAGAGACTTTACAATATTTATTTGAAACCAATGTAGAACCAATGTAGGATAAAGATTGACTGAGTCCAAATTAATGTGCTTATAAATTGTTGGCCAACGAACTTATCCTTTCTTTTGGAAAGCTTGATTTTTCGGCGCAAGAATGGGATTTTTATCTCAATCCTTATCAGAGTTATCGTCTGAAATGACACATACATATATATATATATATATATATATATATATAGGTAAGTGTGTGTGTCTCATTCCAGACGATAACTCTCCTTAGGATTGAGATATATATATATATATATATATATATATATATATATATATATATATATATATATACCTAGGAGAGTTAACGTCTGGAATGACACATACAGATATAGATATATATTTTTTTAAACCGCTAACATCAGGAAACGTTTCAAGGTTGGCTCAAAACGGATTTCAATTAAGAAAGTTTTCAAAAATTTTGATTTAAAAATTTTTTGAACTATTGCTATTACTTTTGTAGCTTCATTTTCTACAAAAATTCGCTAAAAAAACACGTATAGAACATTTAGGAAAACTTGGTGCCTACCTACCTACTTTGGTAGGAGAAGCAGTGTAATCGGTGTAGGGTTGAACACCTGCGGAGAAAATTTCTCAATTGTGGAAAGATTACCATACCTACCTACCAAGTTGAAATAGGTACCTACGCAGATAAGTTAGGTATACGCCTTCTCCTACTCATTATTACTCTCACTTCGTCATTATTATCATTGCAGACCGCCAGGCTAGTTTGGCTTTTGATTGTACAAGTGACTCCGTGGCGCAACGGTAGCGCGTCTGACTCCAGATCAGAAGGTTGCGTGTTCAAATCACGTCGGGGTCATATAATTTTTTGGTCGATAAAGCCAGGCGTGTTCCGTTTCTTCTCTCTTTTATAACATCTACCTCCGGTGCGGATCAGCATTTTTCCAGTCATGCATGATTTATGCACTTAGAGAGCAAAGAAATTGTTAACTACCTACCAATTTAATGACAAAAAACTCGTTCTAAATAATATTCTGCAATTCAAAAAATATTTTGGATTTTTAGATTTTTTTTGCAGTTTTTATCGATTTTTCGGCAAATATGAATGACATTTAAGTACACAGAAGTTTGAAAAGCCATCGAATCGAAAATTCAGTTCCCCGATCACAGAACTTCGTTCAGAAAAATCAACCGATTTTGTCGTTTGAGCACTTGAATTGAAGCGTGAGAACTAAGGAAGACTCCGTCAGGGGAGATTTGCGATAAATCATCATCCAACAAAGCAATCATCACTCGAAGAGAGTAACCCTCTGCTGTGACTTTGATTGATGAATTGCGGCTTCTAGTGACGTTTTTCTCCCAAAACGCCTTTAAACGGATAGCTAGAGATTGGTTTCACTTGAAGATTTAAAAAAAAAAAAAAAAAAAAAACAAAAAAAATGAAATAAAAATTCATGGAAATCGGTGCCTGATTCGAGGGTTTATGACGTCGGGAAAATAACGTTGATTCCTTATGGGAGCAGAAAACATGGCCATCACCACAGCCTGCTCTTAATTTCTACTTACATTTTTATGCATATATTTTTAACGTTGCCTAGGGCAGGTCTGCCGGACAGGTTACTGTAGTAAAATTGACGTTAAGACCGAATCCGTAAAAAAAAGACCATAGGTTTATGTCTGTCTGTGCGTGAGTGTGACAAATTTTGTAGACGCTACCCAGGCCACAATTCTTAACCCTTTCCGGACGAAACCCGGTCAGGACCCGGCTAGGCAATATCCGCATTTGGACGGAACATTTTGAGAGAGGGATGTCTCACAGGACGAATGCCGGTCCTTGCTCGGCGACCCTGTTACCTCGTAGGGGACGAATGCTGGTCACTGCTCGGCGCCCTTTCTTGTCTTCACAGACGAAACCCGGTGGTAGCTTGGTATTTTTTAAATATTGGGGGCAATTCAGTAGGTTTTACTGAAGGTTTTGACAATAGATCGCAGCACTTTATTGATAAAATGAACCCATTGGGAAGGAATATGAGAAACCTTTCTGTGACTGGTTACTACTTGAACTTCAACTTTTTATCATTATTTTCTCACTGCCCACTGATAACTCTTGTCCTCGTGTTGTTTTCGTGTGCGGTATCTATTGTACCCAGTTTTATGTGTTTAGTAATTGTGCTTTTTCAGTTCGTAAGTGGTTTTTTCGTCATGAACGATGAACAAATTGAAAGATTGTTGCTTCAAATGGAAGAGCAAGACGACCAGATATATTTTTGTTCTGGGGAAATGATTACAATAAATAAAAATAATAATAATAATAATAGGTAATCTGTGCTTTTATTTGATGAATATGTCTTCAAACGTGATGTACCGTTTTTAGGTGACCTATTGCAAAAAGCTTATCGTCCTTGAAAGACATAATGGCGTGTAATAAGTCGTCCTGTAAGGCACATGCATAATGCCGGTCCCTGACCGGGTCCCGTCCTTGTGGACACGATCGGAATTCAACTTTCGACCGCAAAGGGTTAACCTATTTTCTAGATTCTTTCTTTCTTCGAACCCAATTTGTCTAGTTGTCCAACAAAACCCAGACATTTTGAATGCCGTTATGGACTGGAGGGGGTAAAGCCGAAAAAACGTGTCTTTTCGACAAATTATGTCGATGCCATCTGGGCTAAAATTCTCAACTGACTTTCGTGATTCTTATTCGATTCCAACCTTAGGAATTTCGGAGTTGCTGTCGAGGTGGGGTGTGGAGGGGATAACTACCGATCTTTCAAGCGCTGCCCAATCTACCAACCTCGTCCGATTTTCGTGATTCTTTTTTTTCAGCTATGAATTTGGTATAGTTTTGGATCGCATATCAGAAGTTTCAGATTTCATTATGTAAGGGGGTGAACGGAGGGGGTAAAGGAGCGATTTCCTACCTGCCGAAAATCGCTGCCGAATTCAGTTGCGGGTTTCTGAATATCGCACTGTATTTTCGGCATCTGCGTTTTTCGGCATGAGCGTTTTCCTAGAAGGCGAGGTTCAGCGCGGAGTGGCACGCGCATGTGCCAGTTCAGTCTACTTCAGTCTGTTTCGGTGGACACAGTTGCAATGCCTCTGTCCAAAGCAAGAGAAGAAAGGTTTGTGCAGTTCTATTATGTTCACCGATTGAAGACTTGGACGATGAAACTGACATAGTTCTCGCACGTAAATGTTGCGTACTGCACAAACCAAGTACAGTGAAACTTGGATAATTCGAACCTCAAGAGACCAGTCAAAAACTTCGAATTAACCAAAAATTCAAATTAAAGAAGTTTTTAATAAATTACATTTTAACAAACTACAGTACGAAGTAAATTACAAACAGTAACATTGAATGCTGTATTGACCAACAGAATATAGAACAATAAATTGAAGACACCTGGAATGGTACTGTATTTAACTGCAACCATAAGAAACAATCTATTGTTTTTCAAAAAAGGATGGTATTTTGGCCTGTTTCCTTGAATTAAGTCTTTCGGCCATTATAAAAGATTTCAACGCATTCAAAGAGTTGAATTATGAATCACTTACATTCACAGTGCACACTTGTGTCATACACCCAGTGCTAACTTTGAAATTTTGCTTTCCCAATTCTTTGGCGAATCGCTCAGCCTTGGCCTGGTCCTGTTTTGGGACGGTCGGTGGGTGGGAGGGGAAGGGGATTTATCAGACTGTACGATGGCACTGACTTGCATGCATTTGGTCTAACGCAAACCTTTTGCCGAATATCGTTACCAAAGAGTATTTTCTCGATAAATTTACAATTATTTTAAGTCGCAGCTTAAAATTTGTACCTTAATTAGCACGCCAAAAATTCGAATTATACAAAATAAAATTCGAATTATCCACGATTTTTCAGCATTGTTTTAATACAAAATGCTAGGGATCAAGAGAAATATTCGAATTAAAGAAGATTTCGAATTAAAGAAGTTCGAATTATCCAGGTTCCACTGTAATATATTCACTACTAGGGAGAAGGAAGGTGTATTCAAGCTGCTAATTACCAAACACCTGTTTGGTGCGTGGTGCGGGACAGACTGCTCTGGGAGCAGTCGCCTGTCTCGCATTCCGCTGCGACGTACACTCCTTGCCGAAATCGGCAGTTAGGAAAATGAGTGTACCCAGTCCTGTGTGTTGAGTCGGTGCCGAATACTGCAGCGTAAAATCGTAGCGATATTCGGCAGGTAGGAAATCGCCCCTTAATAGAAATGAATCATGTTGTTAAAACAAATCTCGTCAGATTTTCATGATTCTTTTTTGTTTAATTATGAATTTGGTCTAGTTTTAACCTTTTGCGGACGCAAGGCTGTCAAGGTGAATCAAGCGTTGCGGTCGTATGGCATGTGTCACATGCCAGCCGCCATTTGCTAACTAGGACGAAGCTTATTCTGTGATGATGAGTTAGCCTGGACGTCATGGTATTTACATCGATATTGGAATTTTTGAACACTTACAAATATTGTTTGTGTTCCAAATTGAGTCAAATTTTTGAAATTTCCCCGACTGATTTGTAATCTTGATGAATGGCTGGACCCTATGATCAAGTTAATTTTTTCGTAACTCTTCTAAAATTATTACTATTTTACTCTTAAAAATTAGGTAAGATTTGGCACTCGCTTTTAATAGTTTTTCAATGGACCATTTTCATGGGTTCTGATCGGTGGAATACTTTCATATTTTGATCAAATCGTGTTACTTACCTTAAATGCACGCTGCAAAAATTTCAACTACCTCAGCTCAATGGCTTGGGTAGAACATTATTTGGAACGCGACGAGTACACCAAGGTCAGGACCCGTATATTCCATTTGGTCTGACAAGAGTACTTTGGGGTATTTATCCGTCAAACCATTATTATGAACTATGACAAATGAATTAAAGAGCATTAAAAATAATAAATAAGAACTATTCGATTTATTGCACTCAATAGGTAAGAACTTGGAAAATGATGTAGCAAACTCGAGAAAATAAATATTCAGATAAAATAAGACTTATTTATTATATTGTAAGAACCTATGTGTTAGTCACAAACACATAGGTTCTCGCAATATTTGAACGACTGTTTGAATAAAACAGTAGGAAAAGAAAAAAATTATGATCAAGACCGTAATATTCCCAGCTGGAAATCCATTCCACGAGTTTCTCATTTGGCAATTCATACGGAGGGAGCCATTCATGTTTGCCGCCCGAATTATTGAACCATTTCGTTGCCTAGGTATCTCAGATGGGTAAATACCGGCCAGAAATTACTTAGAAGTTCGTAAGAATAAGTAATTGAGGATAAAAGCGGCGGCATGTCTCACATGCCATACCTACGTCTAAATCGAGCTGACAACAAGCGTATGTCACACATGCCATACGTCCACTAGCCATTCAACCTCGTCAACAGATGACGTCCAGGCTAACAATGGTCGTCTGGCATGTCCCACATGCCATACGTCCGCGAAAGGTTAAAAAATACATCAGGAATTTCAATTTCATGCTGGAATTTTATAATGGACCTGTATTGTCGGTCGAGGGGGTTAATGGAGGGGGGGGGGGGGATAATTCAGACAAGTCATGATAGGCTCCGTTAGCGAATTTTTGAAGAAAATTAAGCCATTGCTCTCGCCTCAAAATTTGTAGAATGTGAATTTTTGAAAAAATTTATGCAGAAATCCGTTTCAGGCTATTCTGAATCATATTCTGAAGTTAAGGCATTTTTTTATGTATGTATGTATGTATATTATGTATGTACTATGTATGTGTCATTCCAGACGATAACTGTCCGTAGAATTGTGCTAGAAGAACTTCAAACAAATTTTAAAATGTTAAGGACACAAAACAAAAGTTCATGTTCGTTGGCCAGCATGATCGGATTACATCTTCGTGTTGAAATTTTCAAAAATGTAGTCAAAAATTTCAAAATGGCCTATTTTTAGCGATTTGTTGTGCGAAATAATTTTTTCAGCATACTAACATGTGGTATATTCGGAATCAGCGTAAAATTTCCTATAAGAATATGTATCAAGTTTTCAAAATTTTCAAAGTTAAAAAATCAGTCAAAAATCGAAATAATCGAAGATTTCTTCAAAAATTCGCTCATGGGGTCATGCTGCATGACTGGTCTTTTTTTTCTCTTAACTCTCACCAAAATGGTATTCATTCCATTCATAGGGACGTCCCTACAATGCATGCATTACATTTTAATATTTGTGGGTTTCACGAATCTTGAAATGTAAACCAATATAGTTTTTTTTGGGGGGTTAACATTTTGAGTTTCTTGGATGATTGCAAAGGTTCATCACTGGAAATGATAAATATAAAACTATTGTTATTGCATAGACCACCTGGTATAATTTAGTACTAAAAAGAATCATATTGGACACAGGTAATTCTTATATGACAAGGTTGTAAAGAACAGCGCATGTCAATATAACTGGACCTTCCGATCCGAAGTTATTTTCTGTTAACTAGTAAATCTCAACGATTTTACGTTAACGGTAACTTGAGAAATATTAGGTACCTAGATGAACCTATCGGTTTCACGAAGTGAGGTCTGTCCAGCAACGCTTGATAATAATTCCTATGAGAGAAAGAAACCTTTCCAAGGTTTAGAGAAACAATTCCTACTTACTTTATTTTCTAGATTTGTTCTGTGTGACCTCAACCCATCTAAGAAATAAACTTCAACTACAATAGGAACTAATATAATAAAAATACTAATACTACATATACTATAAAAATAATATATACTATAATAATAAATACTATAATAATAAATACTATAAAAATACTAATACTACAAACTAGGTAGGCACTACTACTACGAGGCTGCTACAAGTTGATTAGGTATTATAAATTTATGAATTGAGGGATTGCTGTTGTAGCTTTCCCTGAGGATGGGTCAAGTTGTGTCTTGAATCGTTGCACAAAATAAATCGATGAAATGAAGTGAGGTTTGTTTTTCTAAATAAACCTTGGCTAAATTCTGACGACTAGCGACTAAATAGGTATGTGCCTACCGAACATGCAGCAGACTAGTTCCATAATAGATTATAATTTATTTTGTGTGAGTATTGCCGTCCATTTTGTTCTAGAAGAATGAAATTAATTTAATTTTCATGCGGTTACTAAGTAAAAGGACGGAACATATCCGCTCTCATGCATTGAATTTAAGCCTTGGTCAAAATAATGCAATCGAGCGCCGGGCGTTGAAAGGGGAAGACCAAACAATCCGCAATACACTCCAACATGTATGAAGCATCTATGATGATTTCAGGCGCAGACGGGTAAAGCCAATCAGTTTACTTATCGCTAAATGGGTATTTAGTTGATTATAGAACTCATTATTTTTGCTGGACTCTTATCTCAAAGGATTCCAAAAGCTTTGATGAAATTAACCTGAGTTAAAAAATATAAAACCGGAAGAAAACCATGAGAAATTAATGTTCAAAATAATTGGCATTTTCAATCGCTTCTTGTCACACATCCAGAGAGTGGGCTGTGATTCTGACGCGAATTCATCCTCAAAAAAACCTATGCGTACCTTACAATTCGAAAAATTGAGGATGAAAACCCTCGTCTCACCCTCTTTTCCAAATTCAGAACCTGAGTGAGCAGAATTAACTCTTCTGGAATTAGATATTTGCCAGGAAAACTCTCTGATCAGACTCTTTCCTGCAAATCTAGAAGAACTAATCTAGAAGAACTTACTGATATTCATCTTTACATAGATATCGAAGGATTTCCTTCTTTATTTAAATTACTTACCTACCCAATAGCTGATAAATATTATCCCATGATTGGGATAATATTTTGCTTCCGAGACTGCAAGGCAGCGGAAGCTTTGTTTTCACTTTCGAAATGAAAAAAATTTTGTTGCTCCAAAATCAAAATTTCCACTCGCATTTTGCGTTTCAGAGCCTCCTGAACAAATTTGGTTCCGTGTCTGTCTGTCTGTCCGTCCACATTTCCTTGTAACAGCCATAACTTCCACAATTTTGATCAGATTTTAACCAAATTTTCAGGAATCGTGCGGGTTAAGCTCTAGATGGTCCCCTATCAACTTCATCATGACCGAATCAACGGTAGCTTCTGCGCAGGCGCTAACGTGAATTACTTGTGACAGTCATAACTCGGTCAATGTTGAACGGATTTCGGTCAGATTTTCAGGGATGATGTAGGTAAGGTCCCTTGAGGTCCCATAAGACAATCATCATAATTGCATTAGCGGTACGCTCTGCGCATGCGTGAACGAAATATTCTTGTTACGGTCCTTGCAACACCCGCAATTTCCACAATTTTGATGCGATTTTCTTCAAATTTTTAGGGATTGTGCGGGTATAGCTCTACATGGTCCTCTATCAGTTCCGTCATGATCGAATCAACGGTAGCCTCTGCGCAGGCGCAAACAAAAATTTTCTTGTCCCATATTAAAATCAAAATTTTTCTTATTAATTTCATTTATTATATGTACCATTCAGCTTCCAATTTCCCACCTTATTAATTCCCTGATGTCAGAACCGGTCGTTTCTAGTTTTCTGGAATTTAATGGTGACGTACTGTGAAGGTCACGAGGAAGCTCATGTGCTATTTCCTTGGCAGTGAAACTATCCGGAACGCTGTATTCTTCTAAAGGCCGTAGGTAAGTACTACACTTGCATTTTTTCAGCTTTTCTCACATTTTTAATGCTCGAATGTGAGGAAGGCAAAGTGATTTTTTCCAAGGTCAGCTGTGAATGTTGAGGAGGAATTAAGTGCAAAAACAGCGCATTCGGGATGCAGTTTTAATAAGTCTGTCAGGTTAGGGCTCCTAGGGGTTTTCCATTGGATTGTTACGTTCCCAAGGGTTACGTTTTAGCATTTTTCTTGTTGAGGTAAAAATTAGAACATGTTCTAATTTTCCCAAGTGAGTTTAAAAATGCTCCACCAGGATGCGCAATGGTTGAAAAAGCTGACCTTGGAAAAAAAGCACTGCTTCTTCTTCACGTTTAGGCATTAAAAATGCGGAAAAAACCTGTTGGGTTTCTTGGAGAGAAATCATGAGCTGCTTGCGAATCTTCGAATTAGCTAGTCGATCGCAAAATTCCATTAGTGACCGGTAGAGAGTGGGAGCGGAATACATAAACTTGAATGTGAAAACTATCTTCTTCTTCTTTATATATAATTCCGAACGGTCTTTGAAATTGTGAAGAACTTCGCGGTCCGATTTTAGTGTTAGACTGCTCATTCGAATCAGCACGGCCCCAAGTTTGTTGTAAAGGTGTCGCCGTTCGTCTCTATACCCGCCTTGATCGTGTTCTAGGCGGTCCTTATCAACGAGAGTTGTTTATTAGGCTGTGGCGGTGACAACAGTTGCCATCAATTCACGGTAAGTAAGAAACGTAGTGTGGTTACTAACATCTAGGAGAGTTATTTCTGAACGAAAAAATTGAAACTGAAGAACTTAGCGGATTTTATATATAATTCCAAACGGTCTTTATATATGACACCCTCTCACAATCAAATAGAACCTCTTCAGAGCTGCCTGTTTAAGAACGTTGAGATAAAATATAGCTCCTATAGCAAAGAACTGGAAATGCAAATAACCTCATCTACGAGAATCACTCCACCCCAAAACGATGTCAACCAGGTAACATATATTTATACGAGCACCACCGATCTTCCAAACGTCAACACTGCCAACATTTTAGTGATTTGTGTTGGTCCCGCCGATGTGTGCACAGTGTCGCGCAATGACGAAGAGTTGACACTCTACGAAATCCCGGTTAGGGATAAAACCGGAACCGTCAATCTTATCCAATGGGGGGAAACAATTCAATTTCAACTCACATGACATCGTGGCAGCACACCTCATTACAACCAAAAAATTCAAAAATATATTCGAAGCACAAATTGGACATGACACAACACTCGAAATTAATCCGGATTAAAAGTGTAACCAGCTTTGCTGGAGTGGTACCAGACACATCAGGATGAAGACAGCTGTACTTAGCATCTCCTACACACAACTCAACACCAGTTCGACATCTACGAGCACTACCGATCAAGATACAATCAACGACATAAAGAAGGAGATCGAGACGCGCAGATTCACACGCGCAGATTACAAAGAAACGAAGAAGACTCGAGATAGAATGACACCATCATCTCACCATGCCCAAATTCTGAATTCCCCGATTCAACTTTTTGGCGAGGACCACCTCAACTGGTGATATTAATTGTATTACATTACTTACATTTTGATCGGTATTTCCTCTTTTTAGGGCCGGTTTATCAATCACATTTATCCAATGGATAAGGGGGATTTATCTAAGGTATAGCGTTATCCTCCAGATAACACGATATGGGGTGTTTATCAATCCCTAGTTAAACCTTATCTGGCGTTTAAATTTATCTGGTCCCTGGATGGCTGGATAACTATTATAACTGGAGGTTAATGAGATATCTAGAGCTTTCTAACCTCAAACAAGTTTATTTATTTACAAAAATCGTATTTGAATCAAGTTTGATTGTCTTTATTTTTGTACCTTCCATTGGATATATTTGGGAATTTGTCTTCAAACAGCAGCAACGGCGAAGATTTTATCGTAGCATAATTCGTTGAATGACAAGAAGACCGTATATAGTAAGACCCCATGTAGATCACCTATTAAAATGGGTCGAGTGCACATTTTTGAGGTTTTGGTTGTACAAAGATACCGTTCTTTACTTTATAACACATTTCAAAGATGAAATTAAGTCCACAACTTACTGATCACAATAATTCATTCATAATAATTCAGGTTGCAAGATCGCAACTCATACAGGTATTTCTCTCTCTACAAATGAAGCAACAGCAAAAATATGGTGTCTTTTGTCTTATTATTTGCCGAGATAAAACTGTCGATGATGACACTGTTGTTTTGTGGACGTCAGACGGTTCTTCTAATGGTCGATCCATGAAGAAAATGTACCTCCTACTCTACTCTGTGGTAGTTCCATGTGTAAATCGCCCTTATTTTGTCGCCTGCGGACACCAATGAGGATGCTAACGGCGCTATCTGCCAGACAGAATTTATCTGAAGGATAATTTTATCCGCTAGGTATTTCGGCATTGATAAACGACTCACATTCTTTATCTGGAGTATAGCGCTATACTCGGTATAGCTATCCTGCAGTTAATGTAGATAATTGATAAACCGGCCCTTAATCATTTAATAACATCGCCTTAGCTTTCAACAGGTCACATAACGCCTCAAATAGGTAGGACTTATAACGTTACTATAATGAGCTGAGTTCCTGTTAGGTACTACTGTTATACGGACTATATTAGGGCTTTCCAAGCCCTAACAGGCCTCTAGTTTGATATAATTCCAATGGTATTTTCAGCTAATATAGCTCCGATGGAATTCGAACTTTGCGAAATTATTAAATAAAATAAATGAACTATTGTCCGTGAGGAAAGAATAGTGAAGCATTGGTGCATGCTTTATTTCATCTCCCAGATTGCTTCCGAGTCTACTTGTAGGTAGCGCAAGCATTTTTTTCACTTGGAAGATGAAATATTATTTGTCTCCAAAATCGAAATTTACACTCACATTTTACGTTTTGCCTGTACGGAACAACTTTCGTTCCGTGTCTATCTGTGGGTGTGTGTGCATGAGTCTTTTGTGTGTCCAAAAATCCTTGTAACAAGCTTAATTTTCGAAATTTTCAATCGATTTTTATGAAATGTTCGTAGAATGAGCGGGTTAGGGTAAAGATAGTCCCCTACCAGTTTCGTTGTTCCCAAATCAATACTTTACTCAGCTCCAAATCTCCAATCAATGGTCCTTTGGGACACCTCAAAAACAGTTGCGAGGTACTAAGGTGCACTGATCTGCTGAGGGGCCTCTGATGCTAATTTATTTAGTTATTAGAATAGATACGGGCGTAGCCCAATTACAATATACATGACAAAAAATAGATTATATAACAAAACAGAAAAGTTCATGACATGGATGCTGGAGTTCATGAAATTTCTTAAACTTAACCAAAATTACAAGGCACAGGAAAAATACATCAACAATTAACACGAATTTCAATTAAGAAGGTCACAGGACATGAGAAATCAAAACCGAACTAAATATTAAATTAAGGACAAAACCTGCTTCTTGAAGTAACTTAAACTGGAAGTGAACAGATGTAAATCTTCGGACAATGGAGCTAAATATTTATTTGTCTCTAAATTCTAGTAATAGGGCTATTTAATAAATACTTAGTGTGGGTGTGAGGAATAGAAAAAATGAAATGGTGGCGCATGTTGTAGTTGGGGACATCTAAATCTAAATTAAATAAGGATAAGAGTGAGGGACAGTCGATTTCACCATTGACCAGCTTGACAACGAATGCTGCATCCATCCACCTTCGTCTTGTCTCTAACGGAGACAGACTACTTATGCCCATTCTTCATTCTTACATCGTTTCATGTAAAGATTCTCCACTGATCGGCACTCCCACTCTAAATGCCAAAAATCTTGGAATTTATTCCCTTCTCGACCTGTATTTTTTTTTTTTTTGGACATTTTTAAAAAATATTTGGACATTTCTATAAACCGTAAAATTGCGGGGTCCTGGAGCTATTGTTTAAAATTGTGGGGACCCTTTCGGGAGGCACGTTGCGCCTAGCTGTGATCATTTACTACCTATATATATATATATACGGGGTTTAATAATAGCTTCGTTCTCAGTGTGCTTTCTGCCAGTTTGGAACGGTTCTGGGCAAGCGCAGTCGAGTTCTGTCGTTCACAGTACCAGAACGGCCAGTTCCAGAACCAGGCACGTAGCCAGAGGAGTCCATGGGGTCCGGACCCGAAATTTTTTGATGAATTAAAAAATTATTCATGGTTAGGGTAGTATCTATTATTTCAATAGCACGAACTACCAACAGAGAATATTCGTCTGATGTTAAATTCTTCAGAAATTATTTGTATAATACTCATAGGTTCTGCTAATAGCTCCAATACGTATAGGTAAGATTCCTGAGATAAGAAGTTAGATATTTCGGTAAACGGACATGGGTCATGTATACGTCCTTATAGACGGATCAACGCCTCTAGCAATACACCTGAACGACCCATGTAAGCCTTGCCGTGTAGCAACTCTTCATACCTTTCAGCACTCCACATTTTTATTATGGTGTTCAGAAGCCTTCTGACATCTTCCCCTGAAGAGATTCCTTTCTCTCTCTGGAGGACAGTACTACAGAGGAAGAAAGTTCTCTCCGAATCTCGTATTCCCTCGGCTAGCCCTTTCCCGACATCAGCAAGGAGTGACACGCCGACCGCTCCCTGAGGTAACTCGTACTGCTTTCCTTGCAGACGCATGGCTCTCTGCTATAGCATGTCCCATCTTAATGTGGTCCAGCTTCCTGGAGAATTTAACATCCCGTCCCGAAGTCTCTTATGAAATAGTTCTGAATAGGATCAGCATTTGGTATTGATATTATACTTTGAGTACCTACCACGGTTGGTATTCAGGCTCGCAATATTTGGATGTCTGGAGCGCAGGGCCGCCACATCTCCAAGTCGGGCCCAGGACCAGATTATGGCCACGGGCCTCCCCCCCCTTTCCCCCTTTCCCCTTTTTTTTTTTTTTTTTTTTTTTTTTTTTGTCGCGCCACTTTTACTAGAGAATGGCTATGATAATTGTTTAAAAAAACTATTAAACCTTCTCTAACCAAAAGAAAAATCATTTATACTTCCTACCAAGGTTCAGTGTTCGAATAAGAACACTTGAGAGGCTGAACTCTTACTACTTCACAACGTTTTATTCAACATTTAATCAAAAGTAAAGTGTAACTTAAGGATTGAAAATTCAAGTATTCATACTCTAGTAATAACCAACCAATTACAAAACCATAAAAATGCCATAAATTACCTTGAAACAAAAATTCTATATCCAATCAGTCAAAGGATTTTTATTTTAACTACTTTAAATACAATTGTTTGTGAATAAAGGGCGTATTCAGAGAAGTTCCAATTTACTCATTCCTCAATTATGATTGACTAAATTTCATATAATCATTAATCAACACATACAATTAACTTTATTTTAATGTTATGGACGGATTAAAAAGGAAAGTAGCTGTATACAAGATGGCTGAAGGAATTAATTGAAACAATGATTATGTTTGAAAGAATACATTTATTAATTTTGGAAAAAAAATAAAAATCTACAAAAATATAATTGTTTTATTACAGTTTATCTACTTGTAATGAAGCTATGCAGTAAAGAATTAGATTTATAACAACAAAAGATACAAGAATTATTTAGTGAAAAACTATCAAAAATATGAATTAGTAAAATGAGAAATTTGTTTTGTTGAGATTGCATTCAGTAATTGTAATTATAATTGTGGAAAACTTTTCAAATATAAAAACTGTAATAGGCTACAATTTAATGTTTTATAAAATGAAACATATTAAAACTAATAAAGTGAAGTGAAGAAAAGTGTATTTGCATTTGAAAAATTCAAGACAAAACACTTAAAACTTTCTTGCCTTTTCAAGTGAAAATTCTTTAATAACCTTAGAAAAGTCAAGTTTGGATGCTACCTTGTGCTTAGTGCTGAGAATGGCAAGGGAATTCAACCTTTCTTGGCCCATGGATGCGCTCTCCCAAGTCTTCAGTCGAGTGCCTACTGGTAAAGACGGTAAAGGGTAATATTTTGGGCCATCGCAATCATCGGAACTGTTTAAGAGAAACAGTCTGGTGTGATCAGGGCCCGTCAAGTGTAATACACTCTGTTTTATGTAGGCCTACAAATTCTAAAATACTATTTACTAAATACAGGACCGGACCGGGCCCCCCCGGGCCAGGGCCCGGGGCAACAGTACCCACTTGCCCCCCCTATGTGGCGGCCCTGCTGGAGCGTATATGTAGAGTGAGTTCTCTTGTTGTAAAGCCTCTAGAACAATGGGGACATTGGGTTGCATTGTCTCTTTGGCTATTCACCAAGGTATCACCCATGTGACTGAGCTACATAATTACCTTGCTCCAACTATATCACAACAATAACAATAATTAAGTTAACATTTTTGGAATGAGTAAATGAGACAGAATTTGGCACTCAACTTCGAAGTAGGAATCTGAAGAAGTATGTCTGGTAGCGTGAATCTGTCTGGTACGTTTGCCATAGGTTTTTGGTTTAAAAAAAAAAAAAAAAAAAAAAAAAAAAAAAAAAAAAAACCGCGATCTAACGCTTCGAAAATTGATTTTCTTGCGGAGCGGAAATTCACACAACACATCACCATCCGTTCCGGGATTAGAAAATTCATAAATTTACTTTATAGATTTATCATGATTGTAAAAAATTGTTTTAAATGTCACCTAAAATCTTTATTATGTACCTACCTATTAAATATTTTTGCCTTATTAAAGATAGTATTTCATCATGTTTGTAAAACATTTTTTCTCCTGTGACTTAAAATTTGTATTTTAAAATTTATTGAAATGGGAAGAGAGCCGGTGGGAGAGGGGGGGGGGGGGGGGGGGGGGGTCTGGACCTTCCCTAAGGCAAAATCCTGGCTACGTGCCTGTCCGGAACGCCAAGAACGCCGAGTTCGGCGTTCGCAGTGTTTTGAGAACCCAGTACCGAACAGTCCCCTTTTTTCGGGAAGTAGTTAACGCATGCGCATTTCACAATTTTTGGGACCTCGTGGAGTAAACAACTCTCTTCTTCTTCATCGAAATCATACTTAATCATACTTTAGTCTCTATACGTTAGTATAAGTACCTATTCTATGATCGAAATGTCAACTAGCTCGTCAAGTTCGGAAAGCGATAGTTTTGAAGATGGTGTTTCATGGTTTGTAGACTATTAGGACGAGATTGAAGTTATAGTTGGATCTCGTCTACATCCACACAAACTCAAAATTTTTCGAGTATACTCCTCAGTCATCGTGGAATTTTTTTTTGTATTGCCGTGGGTTAATAGTTAAGTAATATTCGCGGGCATCATAAGTAATAAAAATATTCACGGGCACTAATTATTCTGAAAAGGAGCACCAGATGGTAACACGAGTTAACTGAGGTTACAAACAACAACACAGGTCATTCCCCTTCCAAGTTCTGAAATCGTTTGCAGTGCAGAACGCGGTTCCACAAGCTCCGAAACGCCCCAGGATTTCCCGTCCCAGTTCTGATGAGTTCGAGAACTGTCAGAGCGCGCGCTGAGAACGAAGCTAATAATTATAGAAAAACGCTGCAAATTATTACACAAAGGTTTATTATTTATGTATTAGACAGCCCTTCTACGTAGATCTTTGGTCCATAATTATTAAACGCCGCTTATAGTACCTATATTTAGTATCGGAACTCGGAGCTTCGGACCTCACAAATGGATTCAATCCATTACAGCAGCGGAATCTCACAATTTTACGCTTTTTAATATAGTTTATAAACAAAACAATCTATTACCAAGTCATCTTTCCAACACATAAAAGTGTTACCTATACTGTATATTGATATCATTTAATTGGTAAAATTTCAAAAAATGTGCTGACAAAATCACTGAAAATGGCTAAGAATTGTTAAATTGATATTTTTTAGCATAAGATTGGTAAAATAAAGTTTATCAACTCTGAAATAGAACATTCAACAATTTATGTACGAAAGTATGCTAAAAACTTGAACTCCATTAATTTTGTTTTAAAAAATCTATAAAATTGCAAAAAATAGCCTAAAATCCAAAATCTCTTTTTGAATAGAAGTGTATAATTTAGAATACTTTTTTTTTCATTAAAAAAATAGCTAACATTTTCTTTTCACTCATAAATCTCCAATTTCTATACAACTTGAAATATAAAAAAAAAGACACTTTTTCACCTATTTTTGGCTCATAGCACCCATGGGTGTGGAGCGATCGAGCTGGCGAGAAGTTAGGACCAACTAGGCCCCAAGTGGAGTTTATGTGCGAAAAAACAGATTTTTTAAGTCAATTCTAAGGCCTTTTATGTCCCGGACGGCGAACGGCGGACGGACATTTCAAATTTGGATTCTACGCACCTTGAAACGTAAAGTGACAAAGTTTGAGGGGGGGTTATAAAAATTTTTTGCTATACGATCACATAGGCTTATTATTGGGAATAATAAACCAAAATGATCTATCTAATACAGATATAATAAACTGTGTACTAATTTGCGGCGTTTTTACGCTTCATCTCAATTTATTATTTCCCCCAACCGTTGGAATCCGCAATGGAATTTTTCAAGTTTATTTAAAACATTTTAATAGCATTCATATTTAGGATGCGAGGTAGCTATGTGCCACACCCTACTTGGCAGACGTGATAGCGTTTGGTAGATTGGAGTAATGCTCAACTCTCAGGGTCGCGTTGGTCGCAAGCTCATCTCTTGATAAAGATTTTATTAAGACTGGCTTACTTACCTCGATCCTTAGGGCGGAGAAAGCTGCGAGCTCCGCTTCGCTCCCTGTCACTCACTCCCGCGATCATTTTTCATTTCCGAGGCTGCGAACCACAGAATGCAGTTGGGCTGTCTGAGAACTTGGCCTTTCTCTGTTGGTATTCAACTTATAAATCCTACATGCTTTGCTGCAGACTTTCTTCCAACCTTATCAATACGGAGACTAGTCTACCATTAACTACATAGGTAGATACTTAAATGTAAACACGTAGATTAGTAGGGTAAACCTGTACATTTAAATTCGAACGCGAATGGTGGTGTGGCCGCCAGCAAACAGGCGTAATAAGTAGCTGATTAAAATACTTACTATAGTCCAGGGGTGCTCAAACGGTCGATCGCGATCGACCAGTCGATTGCGAGTGCTTTTTGAGTAGATCTCGAGATGAAAAAATTTTTTAATAAGTAGGTAACTAAACTACAAAAATTCATTACGTAATAACACTGCTTCCTCAGTTGAATTATGATACGTATGAGGCTGAATTATCAAATATTTTGGGACAATTCGAAATGCGTTTTTATGATTGCAGTAAATTGGCAAATATAGCATCATTTATGAGTTATCCTTTTTCATGTAAAAACATTGAGGAATTAGCTACTGAAGTAGGAAGTCAGTTTAATATGAACTCATGTTCTGTTGAAAATGAGTTGGTGCAGATTATATCAGATATACATCTCAAAGCTACAGCATCTGATACAAATTTCTGGTGTTTTATATCTGAAGATAAATATCCGAATCTAAGGCAAATCGCCCTTCAACTGACGGCAATGTTTGGGTCAACTTACTTGTGCGAGTCTGCATTTTCTGAAATGAAGATAATTAAGTCAAAATATCGCAATCGACTAACTGACGATCATATGTCATCATGCTTGCGATTGGCACTCAGTAGACCATTTTTCAACTTTACATAAATTTACAAAAATTCGAAACACAGTTTTCAAATATCACGCAAATGAAGCCCTAAACCATAGTTTTTTCTTGATTTTTGTCCATTTGCTTTTGTGCTCTATGTCTATGCACCCCTTGACAAGTTCTCAATTTTCTATGAATTTTCACAAATTTGAAAGAAAAAAAATAATTATCACACAAGTGACACCTTTATTTAATTTTTTTCATTTATTTAATGTTTTGCAATACATTTTGTACTGTATACTATACAGTATACTATTATACAGTGTTAGTATACTGTATGACCTTTTGTATAAATCTCATGTGCGTCAGTTGACATTTTCCAAATTTCCCATTAATTTCCAAAAATTAACAATCTAGTAATGGAGACGAGCTAAACCCCTCTTCATCCCTTTGTGACATCAGTGACAAAATCCTCCACCAACGACCAACTCCTCATTCCTCTATCGTAGCAAACTCAGGAATGATCGGCATAAATAGCCATTGTACAAATTAGATAGAAAGGTAAGGAATGTACTTCTTCACTAACGCCTGATGCTTTCTTCTTAGGCTCCTTATTGGTACATCCATATGCTACGCAAACACCCATTCTCGTGAACAAAAAGAAAAAAAACGACACTAACAAGAACCAAAGAAAACGAGGCCAAAAACAGCACGAAAACAGTGGCAAAGTGGCGGATACTACGTAGTAGGCAGGGAGGCCCAAGAAAGTTGGGGAACCAGAGGGTGGGGGAAGCGTGACACATCGTGCGGGCGCACAGGGCCACTCTAGTATCTTCTATTCTCGTTGCTCATGACACGGAGGCCTTCGAATACCTCCTTGATGTCCTTCCTCTGCCTCGACTGGACATCATTCGTGATTCCTGGCTTAACTTTTACCCAGATAACCCAGAAACTGGGCTACTTTACAAGTGTATTAGCTATAGTTTTACTCTATAAGTCCCTAGTGCTTCCTTTGCTGGAGTAGACAGTCCCCTATCAGTTTCATCCTTCTTGACTCAATACCTCACTCTGCGCATGCGCAAACATAAATTCTACCAAGCATAATTTTCTCATCGCTCAAATTTTGATGATAGTTGGGGGAGACAATTTGATTATCTTATATCAATTTCAACATGATTGAATTATTAATAACTACTGCGCATGCGCCTATATGAAATCCTTGTAACGACCTTAATTTCCACTGTTTTCATCCGATTTCGATGAAGTAGTCAGAGATAGCGCGGGGTAGGTTGTAGATGGTCTCCTATCAGTTTCATTTTCGCCAATTCAATACTTGGCAGACCTTTTCAAAATTTGAATAATCTTACTTAATAATGTTTCACCACGACTGGAATTATTTATTGTTCTCTTAGAAATGGTTCTAAGTTGTGTTTTTTTTTTCTTTTCAATTTATTTTTTTGACAAATGATCGATTTTGTGTGATTTCTCTTCAGTAAATACATTTTTTTTTTCAACTTTTGTTCTTCAAAATTGAATTTTTCTAAATCACATTCATACAGTTCACTTTCGAGTGCTGCTCAAACTTTGAACGCGTTTTTCTCAAAATGAGGTTTTCCAGGAGACCAGATTTTGAAAAATCATATCTTTTAGAACTAATAAAGATACCTAAAAAAAGTGTTTTCAGCAAGATCTGAAGAATCCAGAAATGGCAATAACTCAATTTCAACATCCGGTGAGATGAGGTCTCTTTTCCTAGAACGGGTCACATATATTTACACTATATAAAAACACTCGTATAACAAATACCCTTGTAATCTTAAAGTTAAGGTGACTCTGTCATGTTATTGTATGGAATGTTGACTTGCTGATGGAGCTTAACCAGCAAGATGAGCTGCAGGCATGTAGCTATACAGTAGATATACAGCATCTAGCAAACTATAAACATTCAAGTAATAAGTATTCCTACTTACATATTTTTCTTTAATGTTTGCATGTTTGGTTGTTCATGAATGTATACAACCATTTTAGTTTTCAGGTGGTTCAATACTTACATCAAGCTGCAGTAGTGAGCTTTACCATATTATATACATCAAAATTACCTGTATATACTTTTCTACATGTCTCAAAATCTCTATCTTGTCTTGAGAATAAAATACGTTTCAGTCGCATTTTGGTGATACCAAAAATGGTAGCTTTTGGTACACTCTCTGGTAGCTAAACCAACAAGGTTGAGATCTGAATGCATATTCGAAATGAAATGCTAATATACTCATACAAAACTATGGATTAATGAAGAAATTTACAATAAAACATAATTAATGTTGATTTGTTTTCCAGGCGCCAAAAGATTACTACGATTCGTGAGGAATTTAGCTATAAAAATATGTTTTACCTTTTAACCATAATGTTATGTTTCCTATGAACCCTCCTGTTTCTTTACTTTCCAGAATCCTGGATTGCATCCATGTATACTACAAAGAAGCCTGCTATTTATATTTGGCCTAATGAAGAGCAGATGTTTTTTCCACTCGAAATGCATAGCTGTACCTAAAACGAAAATAAAGAAGGAAGAAAATTCAATGCCACCACATATTACCCTCAAGACCTTCTTGACTTAGGGTCCATGCTACATAGCTTGTAACTACCTATACATATATGTATTACGAATTACATTCCTACCAGCTTTTAAGCAATCCTATGATAAATAAAAGTATGTCTTTGATCTCTCCACGAAAAATTCCGATAGATATCATTGGATTGAAAAATTTGACGAAATAAAATTAGAAAAACTGCTTATTTATTGGGAATATTTGATTAATATGGTACATAATAGAGTTCTCTAATGGAAAGAAGAGTATTTTATACATGCTTTACAAAATATAATTACTGCAGAAAGTAATAGTTACACACACAAACAAATTATGACTAGTTATGTATTGGTGTGCCAAGCGGCAGGGGATAAATTAATAGGCTTTGTCTTGAAACCACGTTCAAGTTGTTTCCTGGTATAACATTCGGTCAAATGCAGGTTGAATAACTACAAACAAGGAATGGTCTATTTCAACGAAATAGTAGTTTTGGATTCTAGTTACAAAAAGGCGACATATACGTATACGGAATTAGATATTGCATACTCGTACTCCACGAGGGTGCTGTACTTGCATGCTTGGAATTACAAGGGCAGTCTAAAGACACTCGTGTCTATAATTATTTCAATGTACAAACAACATATGCTTACAAAAAATGACACACTCAAACAATAACTTATTAATAAAAAAACAAAAAATTAAAAACTTAATTAAAAAAAATCTTTGGACAAAAAATGGAGTTGGTTAGCATTTTTTGGGTATTTCGGAGGTGTTAGAAAAATAGGAAAATAATTTAAAGGGGGTAGAGGATTAGGGAGGGGGTAATCGTTTCCATCACGTTTTGGACGATATACTGCACTGCTTTCGTACCACTTTTCTAGCTTACGTTGCCGTTTTCCAAACCATACGAGATTGCCGAACACCGAACCGGTGTGAGATTGAGTTTACTTGAAGCTCGCCTCAAAATCTCCTAGAAATCATACTTTTTACTCTTCGCAGTTGAAGACATTTTTTGAACGGCTCTCGGCCGTAACGGCGCTTCCACAAAAAAACCAACTTGATTCGTCGCGATCAAATTGGTTTTTGGAGTTGGGAGTCCAAAATTCGTTTATGGCATGGAAAAAGACTCGCGTAATTGATTTTTTTGAAATTTTTTTTGAAATCGTGGCGATTGCAGTGGCATCGATGCGGTGATGGGAACGACGGGGTTGTACGAAAGGGGAAGTGGTCACGGACCATACAGATTTGTTACGCGGCATCTTTGGAGTGCTAGCGCCGTGGGGCCCGGCTTAAACCTTCCTAGACACCACATAAAACTGTCACAACATTTAGTATTTGTTTTGGGAGCCCCCGGGCCTTAAGCTCTCGAAATTATGTTGTATTTTTCGCTTTTGATGGATTCGGTTCGTTTGGTTGTTTCTTTCATCGTCAAAAGACATAGAACCGTTAGCGCGGGAAACCGTAGGCTGTCATTTACTAACTGGCGACTTTGACGAATTCGGCGTTATCGTATCCTCCGTGCATGTAAGTGGTGGCCATGCCTTTCCTGTCGATTTGCCTCACTCGGACGAATAGGAAGGCCGCCACAAGGCAAGCGACTACTAGGACTACAAGGAGCATGATGAGGCCTGCAACGAAACTAGGCAAGCTCATGCAGATAGTCTCGGCATCTGGGTTGGTAGCAGCGGATATGACGACGGTTTCGTTGTTGGATGTTCCTCCGGCGTTCAGGGCGAAGTTGACGTCTCCTGGCGCCACGACCTGGATGATTCTGCTGGTGTTGACGTCAGTCATTTCCTGGGCCTCTCTCTTGTAAACATGGCTGACAACCACGTTGAAGGTTTCAGGTGATCGCCTTCTCCTGGCGCCTTTAAGTTCTTCTGGAAGCCCTTCAACAGACCTTGGTCGACCTCCGAGGGTCACGAGGTTGCCTTCGTGCTCGTCGCTTACACCTCCTTTCCTCTTGACCGTGGTGTAGGCCGAAGCATGTCCGGGCAATGGAGGAGGAGGTAAGTGGATGTCATTGTTATTGCTTCCGCTGGAGCTACCACTTCCAGAGCCGCTGGAAGGCCTTTCTTGCTTCTGAGGAGCAGGAGAAGATGGATTAGGTGGATTGGAAGTGGATGATGGAGCTGCAACTTCAACAGGTTTGTTCTCTGAGTAAGCACCAGCAGGCCCAGATGGGTGTCGTGGATCAGGGTAAGCAGCTGGAGCTCCATATTCTGGCAATGGCGGTGGTCCATACTCACTACTGATAGAATTGTGTCCCAAACCATAATCTCCTCCAAGTCCGCCACCCAGTTGTCCGTAGTCATTGCCACACTTAGGCTCAGGACAGTTATATCTACACACTTGAATCACACACTGGAAGTGCACATTCATTGAATCTGGGAATTTGAAAGCCTGGAAGTAGGCGAACGACACTACAGAAGCGCTTGGACCGAAGTTCTTGATTTTCTGGAATTTGGACATGATCTTAGGTCTCACAACACAGCCATGCTGGTCGACCAATTGAATGGGTGCCCTCTTACCATCATGAGCAACGCAGTTCCTGACCAACATATCGAATTTGTTCTCATCATCTTTAATAGCAAGCACCATTGTCATCGTCTGTCCGATTTTAACAATACCGGAAACTTCTGAAGCCCAAGGACCTTTGCCGACCTGAATCTGCATCCAACACTGCAGGTTGTCTCCCAGGAAGTTGGCTGTGACGGCGTGGAGCATATCGACTTGGAATGGTCTGAAAGTGACAGCCTTTTCGTAATAGTCGTACCACGTGCAGCGGAGTTTCCTCGCCTGATCCCACACTTCCTGGACGTACGGGTCGTACTGAATGATGATCGTGTTCTCCACGTAGCTTCCGCTCGGAGTCGAATAACCGCTGCCAGTGTTGTGATTGGCTGACGAAGACATGCCGCATGAGTTGAGGAAGATCTCAAACGTGGCGCTCAAGTGACCAGTTCCCGGCTTCAAATGGACGCAGTGAGGATCACTGTAGAAACCTGCCAACAATAAACGAACACACGCATTAGAAAACGTTCTTATTGTCAGCCCAACATACAACCCTCAAATTATTTAAGAATTTATTTCAATGTCTCTTAGATTCATGTCAGATTTAAATGTATAACTAGGAAGTTACAAATTATGGCTACTTTCGTATAAACTACAAAGTTTCTAGCAAATTTTCGTTGAAAATGAGACTGTTGCAATGGCTCGGAAATTTTTAAAATACATTTTTTTGAAAGATTTCTTCAGTGACATCCGTTTTTAGGCATATTAAACGATTCCTAAAGTTTGAGCTTTTTCACATATATAAATACCAAAAAGTCAAGCTTTCCAAACGATAGGATGAGTTCGTTGGCCTAAAATTGTTGAGCATATTAAATTGGTCAAATTTAAAAAAATTTACTTAAAAAAATCACTAAAAATGGCCAAAAATTGTTAAATTTATAATTTTAGCAGAGTTTCAGTCAAAACAAAATTATCAACAATTAACTAGGACATTAAAAAATGTTTGCACAAAATCATGTTGAAAACCCTAATAAATTTCATTAATATTTGCTCAAAAATCGATAAAAACTGCAAAATAACCCTGAAAGTCCAAAACCTTTTTTGAATTACTGAATTTTATTTAGTACGATTTTTTGCCATGTTTTTTTAACAAATGTCTTTATACTAAAATTGCTCAAATTTCAATACAATTTAACATATTATAATACGATGAATAATTTAAGAAAATTCGCTCATACAATCATGCTGCATGACTGAAGCTTTAATTTATAATCATGGTTTCAGTATTAAGCAGGTCCTTCTAAACATATCTGATATTCAATATCAGAACACTCTGATATGGGAGGTCACTGTTCGCCACTAAAAGGGTACATTTATGTTTCACAATTTTAGGAATGGATAGCCAAGGTGTACTTAGAGTTCCCAAAACTCTTTGCACACATACTTTCTCGCGATATTTATTTTATCATCATCAGAACAGGTTTTTATTAAACTAATCAACATTTCTAAATTATGGCCAAATTTAGTTCCCCAACTTAAAGTGATAATGACTATTCTAATGATTTGTTAGTGTGTTAGTGTTCATATTTTAATTTTGAAAACACTGTTGTATACTTTTAAATCTAAATTCATACAGACTATTCTCATTGAATGTATTTAAGTCTGAATGATCATTTCGTCATTCATTAAGTCATCAGTTTGTTAATATCATCGATGTTGTTCCTTTAAATCCCAATAGACCCTAGTTTCTTGAATTATTACAAAATCGACATTTTGGTTGCTATTTTTGGAATCTCTAATGCACCACATTTAGAGGCGTATATATTGTAAAAATTTTTTTCTTCAGACATTGGTTCGTTGTATAATATCCTGATTTTGATCATATTTTTTGGGGGAAAAGTGTGAGTACCTATTTACCAAAAGCATATTATAATAGGTAGGTAGGGGCTTAGATCATATGTGCTGGGAACACTTATTGCTAAGCATGTTTCTGAAATGATCGAATTTTTAGAATGAAAATATGACCATAAACCATGGATAATGTCAAGTAAATTTACTCATACTGATTATAACTATATCATGTATTATTTAACATTAATTTAATATTTCTATCAAATTATTAGTTTGGCTATCGTGCTTCATACCCCAAAAGCTGTGCCTGAGGTGGACTAGAAAACGAACATAACCAATGTAGGATTATGTTTAATTCGGCATATAGGAGGAATACTAAAAAGGATGGGTGGAGGAAGGTGTTTCTTCGTCTTTTGGTGTGACGCAACTAACCTACACCTACAAATTCATGAAAGATCTAGAGAAAGAATACCAGATCGCACTGAAGGATTTCTTTTGACAATCTCTTTTGACAATATTGTTTGATGACCTAACCGTTGAAGTCGATTTAACATTGCACCTCTTTATTTTCGTCAAAATAGATTATGTTCCTAAGGTAACCTTCATAACCTTCATATGGTAAGATAACCTTCATATGGTAAGATAACCTTCATAAGGTAAGATAACCTATAAGGTTAGATAACCTTCATAGGGTAAGATAACCTTCATATGGTAAGATAACCTTCATATGGTAAGATAACCCATAAGGTAAAATAACCTTCATAACGTAGTTGATTGGTTTAACCTAATTTTATACCAAAAAATTAAATTCAACTACGTAATTTAAATTCCAATAATATCCGATTCTTTTCATCTCATTTAACTCATCCTAAAATTACCTATTGAAAGCAATAAATTGCCGTTAAAATGACAATTTGCACGGTATTTCATTAGGAAACGGGAAGAACACCCACGCTAATTGGCTTCGTGTTCGGAAAGTAATGTGAAGCATCGCACTAGATGTTTTATCAGGTAAGGCGACAACTGATAACACTCGTGATAATTAATGTTTGACGTCTTGTAGTGAAAGTCGGGTGATCACTGGCTTTTCACTGAGTGAATGTCTTTTCGAGTTATAGTTAATAGAAAGTTCGGTTCCTTCCACTAAACCAAGTGTGAACGGATTGCGAGGCCGTACGAGTGTTTACACGAGCATAAAAATGTCAGTTACGTTTCCTCCAGTGATTTCACGGATATTTCAATAGGAGAAGAACTTAATCTGCGTACGGATGACTTTCTCGCGGTACGGCGTACAGAAATCTCTTTCAGACGTGACCGCAGGCGAAAGCGTGACGTATAACGTAACGCGCCGGATGGGATTGTTTTAAATTAATTTTATTCCGGGATGGAGAAGACATCGTTACGTAAATTGCTTTTTCACAAAGCCCACACGAGTGACTCCCACATCCATCAAATATATGCAGGACGTACTTGGAAACTTTCAAAATTGTAGGAAGAGAATCTAATTTGCAAAAAACAATACTTCTAGAAATATTACGAAAAGACACTCAAAACTTGAGCAAAATTTACTCGTATTTGATTGAGGGACTCTAAATTTATAATTACCGTCACCAGCGGATTAGATAAAACATACGAAAAAACATTGTACACCTATATAAACTTGAACAATTTTAAATTTGATTTTCTCACACTGATAACTCTGAATTAGATTTTTTATCTCAAAAAAGAAAACAATAAGTAGGTATTTATTTTTAAAAAATTTTGAATTTTGTCTCCCTGAAGAAGTTCTAGTTCATGGAGAGAAACTTAAGAGAATAATAAAAAGTTCCAGTCATGCAGCATGATCGTATGAGCGAATTTTCGTAAGTCATCGTATCATATAATATTAGATTGTTTTGAAATTTGAGGTTTTTTAGTGCAAGTAAATTGTTAACTATTGATTTTATTGCAAAAAAGTTCAATGTTCAAACAGAGGTTTTAAATTTTTAGGTAGCTTTTTTTCAGTTTTTATAGATTTTTCAGCAAGTTTTATTGAATTTTAAGTACATTTTACAGCATGATTTTGTACATAAATTTTCTATTGTTTTATTCCATAGTTAATAAACTTTATTTGAGCAATAGTCTACCAGCAATTATATGAATTGAACGATTTTTAGCCGTTTTTAGCTATTTTTAGTGATTTTTTTAGTAGCCTCACTTCACTTTATTATAAGTATAATGGCCCAAATTGAGTTACATGATTATCACCTAACATGTTGTTGCGATTTGTTATATGTTAAATCAACTGGATTCACCGGCTGAGTCATCCCCGAATTCCTTGATAGTATTACCTACGTTGCAAGTTCGTGTTCCTATCAGCTACAATCCAAAAAGGTGCGATATGGTGGGTCGGAAAGGAGTGGATTTTGGAGTAAACATGAAAATAAAAAATAAAACAGTGACGTCATTAGAGAGTTCCTAAACGATAAGTCAATTGGAATAAGGTGGTTTGGGATTTAATCATCTCGGGCGAGCCACAGCTGACGCAAACCTGATACAGTCAAGAGGGTCGAATTAGTGTCGTATCTTAAAGTGACGCTACTTATTTTCAAGTAACGCTAAACCTTCAAGGGGATTTTTCCCGCCTATCCCGTGTGTTCAGTTTCCAGCATTTCCAAGTTTCCTAGTTCTTTTCTTATTCACGGAAATGTTATGAGAAAGTTTTTTTGAGAACCGCCATTAAAACCAACAAGAAATGAATATCACTGTTATCGGTGTGTAAGGTTACTTTGCCATAAGGAGGAAGAGATAGGTAGGTTCGGGATAAGGCATCTTATGTTTAGGTGGAATATAAGGTGTCTTATTGAAGATAAGGCGCTTTATCTCTCCGCACATGCGCAGTAGCGCTTTCCGTTCACGATAAGGCGCCTCATCTTATCTCCCTATCTCTTTAGGAGTTTGGGGCATTTGCTAAAAAATTGTCGTCTGGACCACCTGTATCAAACCGTTCGTTTACTACCAGCTAGCGAACTTTCAGAAGTTTTGATGTCATTTTCTCCTGTGGTTTCGCATTCATCATCTTCAGGCCTGAAAGAAAATCGTTAGGGTTCTTTCTAGCAACTCCATTTCGCCTCTCCGCCCTGCAAGATTTCAGATAACGGTTACTAAGGACAACACAATTTCGTATTATTGAACAAGGAAAATAGTTATGAGCGGAGAATGTGAATTTTCTTGTTTTGTTTCGATTTGTGAAACGAAATGAAAGTTAAACTAAACGGCGCAAAGAAAAATGTAGGGCGGAAAGATAGAGAATAGATAAAGCGAGAAAGACCCGAAAAAACTCAAAATACTAATATCACAGACTAAGCAGGAGGAGGTAGCCGAAAGAGTAGGACAGGTAGGGAAGCCACAACTTTTGAAGTAGACCAAGCCAAAAAAATAGTTACCCATACTATCAACAAACAGTAGTTATACAGAACGAAATCGCTATTAGTGTGAGATTATACAGTTATATACAAGTACAACTGGAAAATTATAAAATACATGTCTTACATCGATTAGGTACTTTAAATATTATGGTAAATGTATACTTACAATACTTCTGTATGTATAAAGTGTTATATTAGTCAGAGAAACAGTCGAAATTGCAATGCCTGTTCTCTGAATTGTAAAAGCATGCTAAATTACTTGAAAAATGAATTTAGGTAGTACCCACATTAATTTCGGGAGGTTTTACAAATAAAATCATTAATTGTTTTTGTCATGAAATTATAGATTTTTTTTGGATTGAATTGAAATTTTAACTATCATGTTTTACCGCTAAGTTGTGCGCTCGATAATGCAGCATAACGTCATAATTCTATTGATTTTAAAGTACTCATTTAAGACTCTTAATAGACCTAGGAGGCTGACATTTGGTATGAAGCTATATAGGCTATATATATATAGGCTTGCTGAGTTCGATTGACAAAGAGAGGAACCACACAGATCAGCTGAGTGAGCTAATTTTTCTCCTGGACTTTGTTTAATAGTAGTTTTCACTTAGCTTTCAAATGGGTTTTATTATTGATCACTCACTTTTTTAGAATCGAAATTCGTACTTAATACATGTTTTGGTTTCTTCGCTATACCTATATTTAAGTTGCAACAGTTTTTGCATAAAGTAGAGCTCGAATTTCTGGAAGAAATGTTATAAGAATATTGAAAAAACATATAAATTTTCTCATAATGTCAGGATATGATGATGGGAATTTAGTTTTATTGAACTTAGTGAAGTATCAAGCATTGTATTTAACGAATTAGTTTGAAAATTTGATGTTCGTGATTGAACGGAACTTATATTTGAGCAGACTTGAATTTAAGTAGACATAGATTTGAGGAATCAGATTGAACTATCATTGTTCCTAATAAAATGGAACTTATATTTGAGGAGACTTAGTTTGCCTAGACAAAGACGTTATGAGTTAGATTGAAGTTTTATTGTTCCTAATAAGACGGAACTTTTATTTGAGCACACATAAATTTGACTAGTCAAAGATTTGAGGAATCAGATTGAACTTTCATTGTTCCTGATTGTACGGAACTTATATTTGAGGAGACTTAGATTTGGCTAGACAAAGATGTTAGAGTTAGATTGAACTTTTAATGTTCCTGATTGAAAGGAATTTATATTTGAGAGACATAGAATTGCCTAGATAAAGATGTTATGAGTTAGATGGAACTTTTTATGTTGTTGATTGCAAGGAACTTATATTAGAGGAGACTTAGATTTGGCTAGACAAAGATGTTATGAGTTAGATTGAACTTTTAATGTTCTTGATTGAGAGGAATTTATGTTAGAGGAGACTTAGATTTGGCTAGACAAAGATGTTAGAGTTAGATTGAAGTTTTATTGTCCCTAATAAAACGGAACTTACATTTGAGCACACATAGATTTGACTAGACAAAGATTTGAGGAATCAGATTGAACTTTTAATTTTCTTGATTGAAAGGAACTTATGTTAGAGGAGACTTAAATTTGGCTAGACATTGATGTTAAGAGTTAGATTGAAGTTTTATTGTTCCTAATAAAGCAGAACTTTTATTTGAGCACACATAGATTTGACCAGATAAAGATTTGAGGGATCAGATTGAACTTTTATTGTTCCTGATTGTACAGAACTTGTATTTGAGCAGACTTAGATTGGCCAGGGCAAAGATGGAGTTAGATTGGACATTCAATGATCCTGATTGAAAGGACTTATATTTGAATAGGTACACATAGATTTGACTAGACAATGATTTGAGGAAGTAAATGGAACTTTTAATGTTCTTGATTGAAAGGAACTTATGTTAGAGGAGACTTAAATTTGGCTAGACAAAGACGTTATGAGTTAGGCTGAAGTTTTATTGTTCCTAATAAGACGGAACTTTTATTTGAGCACACATAGATTTGAGGAATCAGATTGAACTTTCATTGTTCCTGAATTCGACTAGACAGAGATTTGAGGAATCAGATTGAACTTTCATCTTTCCTGATTGAAAGGAACCTATATTAGAGGAGACTTAAATTTGGCTGGACAAAGATGTGAGGACGTAGATGGAACTTTTAAGTTCCAGATTCAAGGAATTTATGTTAGAGGAGACTTAAATTTGGCTAGACAAAGATGTTAGGAGTTAGATTGAACTTTTAATGTTCCTGATTGAAAGGAATTTATATTTGAGAGACATAGAATTGCCTAGACAAAGATGTTATGAGTTAGATTGAACTTTTAATGTTCTTGATTGAAAGGAACTTATGTTACAGGAGACTTAGATTTGGCTAGACAAAGATGTTAGGAGTTAGGTTGAAGTTATATTGTTCCTCATAAAACGGAACTTATATTTGATCACGCATAGATTTGAGGAATCAGATTGAACTTTCATTGTTCCTGATTGAAAGGAACTTAAATTAGAGCAGACTTAGATTTGCCTTGACAAAGATGTTATGAGTTAGATAGAACATTCAAATTTTTTGATTGAAAGGACTAGGCTTTATATTTGGGTAGGTACACATAGATTTTACTAGACAATGATTTGAGGAATCAGATTGAACTTTCACTGTTCCTGATTGAACGGAACTTATAATGTAAGAAAACTTGGATTAGTCTAGACAAAAATGAGGGTTAGACTTGGTCAGACGAGACTTAGATTACCCTTGGAGAAGATCATTCCGTAGAAGGGGCGGTCGAACTCGATGTTGACCCTCATGTGTGTCTTCTCGCACTGGACTTGGAGGTGTTTGATTTGCGGCATGTCGGGGGTGGCGAGGGGCCAGGGGTCGTCGGGGCCGGCGCCGCCTCCGCCGCCTGACGCCGGGGGCGGTCCGTACGCCGGGGGCGGCGGGGGTCCGTAGGCGGCGGCCGAGCTGCTCAGAGACGGCGGCCCGTACACCGCCCTGTGCTCCACCGGGAGGCTCGACGAGTCCAGCAGGGGGGCATCGCTCCTCGCACTCTGCACAACACACAAAATATCCACCAACATTAATATTACCATTTTTATTTATTTATTTTTATTATTTATTTATTTATTATTTATTTATTACGGGCAAAGCCCAATCTCACACCGTAACCAAAAACGTGGCCTTTTCTGTTATATCCCCGCATATTTCCGTTGATTCTCTACTGTTCATTTGAACTTAGTTTTAATAATCTAAATATAAAACTAATATGAGTATTCATAAAGACAAAGTTGAATATATCACCGGATGTTTCATCACAAAATAGGTGCCTACAATCTTTTCTTGAAACCTTAGGCACAGTACGATTCTAATGGTAAACTAGCAGCTTGTGAGTTTCTATGTATTTATATAAATATAAAAAATAACGACTGACAAGAACGAAAAGAGATCCAGCCCTGGTTCCATTCAATGTAGCTGTCCATAACTTTAGAGGGTTTCGTCGTAAAAATACTTGTGGGTAATATTGGATACTGCGCTCAGGTGGTCGAATCACGTCGGGTACCTTTATGGGAGACTCAGGAAATTTATTCCAATATTAAAAAATGTTATATCGGTAATCTCTAAGGAGCGTTTGAGGCTATTATACCTGTCACCTGTACAGTCGACCCTGCAGTACGCAATCTCAATCTGGGGTGGAGCCTGTCAAACTGTGATGATGAAGCTAAACGTATTGCACAGGCGCATACTGAAGGTTATGCAGGCTAAACCCCCAAGATTTCCATCACATGAACTAATCAATGAAGCTAAGGTCTCAGCTTTTTGTGAAAAATCTTCTTCTCCTATACCATAAAAATCCAAATATCATATCGATTTCGACCTCCCACCAATACCCAACTAGGTTCATCACTGAACAGAGGGTCGTTAATCCCCGCCCCGCCTTAATTCTTACCACAAGAAGTCCGTTCTATTTGATCTATCTATTATATAACTCCTTACCATCAGATATGAAGTTTCCAAATTCCTTTTCTCGAACATTGTATAAAAAACGAATATATACCTGGCTTATTCAGCTTGGATTCGAAAATTGCTCCACTTTATTACGTAGCGCATATGTGCAGTAGCATGGCACTATTTGAAGCGATTATTATTACTTTATTATTTTATTTTTTCTTTCATTATTATACGAATATTGTTTTCTTTACATCAATATCTACATGTCTAAATATCTAACCTACTATACTTAACACTTGTCTAACTAATAAGAGGGTGACACATCAGGATTTATGTATATTTCTTAGAAGGAACTGCTCTACTCTTGTCTGGCGACACGGGCTATGCCTAATGCCAGACAATAATATTTGGGTTATATTTGTACTAAATTGCAATTTCGTCATATTTGTAATTGTAAATTGCTGTTTATTTAAGAAATATATCACCTCTCTCTCTCTCGTTCTCTCTCTCTCTCTCTCTCTCTCTCTCTCTCTCTCTCTCTCTCTCTCCATATTGACAGCACTGTCAATCGCTGAGGGGAGCAGTGAACTAGTATCTAATTGACATTTGTATTTTCTCATGTTATCTTTGATTATTTCCAAGAAATGATAGCATAAATACAAGCTACACAAAAAGCTGATACCATGGAAACAATCGAATTTGAAAATGTGGAGGGCATGGTGAAGCAGAATAAAACGCTTAACCCCTTGGCAAAATCACAAGAAACAGCATCAAAGAAATTACAACACGAGGTTCTGTTGCGTAACCTTCTCCAGATTTCACCAAAACCGCTTGAAAGCTTTTCCCGCCTTTATACTTTACTGAGAAGGTATTTTGCCTCAAAATTCAAATAGATCAAGCCCGTAAAACACTTTTAAATGCCTTATTATTAAATCTTCTTGGTGAGATGTCAATCACTGGTCAATCCACCCTATTTTTATTATTTTAGTTTTATTATTTATAAGTTTAGGTGTGTTACTTAATTTTATTAATTTCTCTTCAGTAGCCGCCTACACTTATGCAGACACATTACTCGTACATACCTACCTAACTCATGATTCGTTTAATAATTTAGACAGATATTCTGCCTAGAAGAGCTATACCTACAACACATAGATAATAAACCTCTGTGTTATAATTTGCAGCGTTTTAAAAATAAAAGCATCAAATACCATGAAGGACACACCTCTGAACATAATGGAGGCGCCTAAATCAAGTTTATCGAGTGAGATGTCCCGAGTCCACTTTGCCACGATAAAGCCTTCAGGTTAGTTCCAACCCGAGTTCCAGTTCACCGAACCCGAAGGGCTTCATTAGGTTTCCGATTCGATTCAACTCCCCGCTCGCGTTTCCTGCTGGTTAATCAGGCAAAACCGCGGTTTTTGCCGCAAACCTCATTATTAGCTTTTTGCTCCTTCGTTACCTCTGACCGCGTCCTTAAATGCCTCAATCACACAGCCATTTCCGATTTGAGCCATTACAGAGAGGGCTGGAATGGATATTTGGATGGTTAAAAAAAATAGAATTTTGAAAGTGGTTGGTATGAGGGGAAGTGGATGTGGAAGTGGAAACCTATTCTGTTACGGCCCAATAATTATATATAAATAAAACTGCACAGCGAGAATGATGATGATCAAAAAGATCATCGGCTCAACATAACCCTAACATATTGGTTCTAAAATTCAAGCTCTAGATCTCCTGACCAACAGAAAAATCTTAGTTTTCCAAAATTTCAAAACATATTCGTTTAAATTGCGAAAGAGAGAGATTTTTGCAACCTTCTCCGCCCGCCTCCTACTTCCAAGGTGCGGGCGGTTTCTGTCTTTACCTGTGCTCCCTCCGCTACCTCCGGCCCGTCAGGCCGCAATGGTCAGTCTGTCAGGTCGAAACGGGCTGCCCGTCAGGCCGCAATGGCGGAGTTTGGCAGGCAACTTATTTATACTCAAAACCACTTGAAAAATGAAAGTTTAACCTGAGTTGTAAGACTTTCGACAATGGTTTGTTTGAAAATTATCCTCTTCATAAGCCCCCGAATCGAACACCATTTCTTCCAACATTAATTTCTTGAGTGTGAAATCTTGGACTAATATAACATTTCAGTGGAGAATTTTTGCTTGTAGAAATACTATTAGCGTTCACTAATATTTCAATCAGCGCTAATAATTTGCAGGCCATTGTTCAACAGTTTGTTTGTTTTGTTTATTCAACACTAGCAAAAATGACTGATAATATTAGCGACTTGCAGTACTTGTAACTTGTATTGGGTATTACTTGTAAAAGCCGATTGTGCAACACAAGTAACAAGTTATTGGTACTTGTAACTAATAATATTAGTTACTAAGCTATTGCTAACAGCAAATGCTACTGAAAATGCTGCTGCAGTGCTATTGCTCGCAGCTATTGTGCAACAGGGCCCTGGCAATGCAAATAATAAACCGAAAACAGTCACGTGAAGATCGAGTGAGATTGGAAAGTTCTGGTCGTTCTGTTTAGCTAAGCGACGCTAAAAGTCCTCACATCTTCGGCGATGGACCACAAAAGGACCTCAGGCGACAACAAGCGATGGCGACTGTGAAAACCCCCATTGAGAAAAGGGAATGCGATTCATTTTCCACGATGGCTTCAAACTGGAAAGCGAGAGCGACGTTGTTATGTACGGGAGAAGAGTGAGAGTGAAGTTTTTTTCTTCTTTCCAAAACCGAAACGAGCGCGGAGAATCCGATCTCCACTCAGCTGAAGGCCGACGCCTCCGCGAAAAAATTGCCAAACACGCCGAAAAAAAAAGCCGCAAGTTCGTCCTTGAGGTCCGTTAGAATATCCTGTCTGGTTGTGGACACCTGGACACGCCTACTTGATGGCCATCCCTAATATATTACCCGGATAATTCCGAAGGAAATCCGGAAAATCGCGATATTCATAATTATATCACTCAACTTTCTGTTCTTTTTGAAGGAAATGTGACGTTAAGGTATTTATACGCTGATTAGAAACTACTGCGATGCAATTTCCGTTAAATTCCACATAATCAACTATTATTCAATGGGTATTCATAGAAACGTAAACATAAAATACTCACTCTTTTCTATTCAGCCCATCATTTCAATCGTCTCTTGATGTCCAGGGAGTCTCCCCATCAAATTTCAACTTCCTAGGGTGAACAGGAGAGAATTTAGCTCACTCAGCTGTTCAGGAAAGAGCCCACATCATTCCAATCGTCTCTTAATGTGCCACAGAGTCTCCATATCAAATATGAACTTTCAAGTTTCTTTCCACTCTAATAGTGGTTGTAATCATGTTTACAAAATTAACTGAGATCTATATGTAAACAATTATTGACAACCACGCTTTACTTCAGATTGTTGGCCACACACTTCGCAGTGGCTAACATAATACGGTTTAGTAATTGGTTTTATTGCAACGTTTCTGCCTCCAACGTTACAATAAAACCAATTAAAAAACTGGCTGTATATCGTCATTCCTAACAAGAAAAACACGTACACTACTTCATTTAGCTATGCAGCCATAAGGTGAAAACTCACCTTAACCACATCAATGTATACGGTTTGGTAACTCGAGAGCTTTCCAACGACTGGCGAACGATTTTTGTTCGTTGAAAACTTAAGAAGTTTTATTTCCCCAGAAACGGCTTGGTTGACCTCAATCCTCACAATTTAAGTGCCTAATTTAATGTTATTCACAACTCTTCTTTGAAAATTCGCTCTATTAGCCATGCTACGCGACTAAGTACTATTTTTGATAGTTAAAATTTCATTTCAATTTGACAATTTCATCCTGCCTATCGTGCTCCCGAAATTAATTAATTAATTAATTTCAAGAAGACAGGTTAAATTCCGAATTATAAAATTATACAAAATTTAATCCTGGACTGCAGACCAATAAATAAGAGACAACATTCAGTAACTACGATTTAAAAAAAAAAAAAAAAATTGTCATAATAAGTAAATACCCACTATAATTTGATGAAGTTTAAATTCATAATGCTTTATTTTTATGGAGATATTGTGTAAGAGAGTTTGGTTTGGTTGCTATTTTCCTCTATATTTAATTCTCTAATTTGTCTACTCTCATTTATGATAGGTATGTATTAGGGTGCCCACTATTTTGAGAAAGGTGGAATTTTGATGACCTCCATCCGAAATTTGGTTTAAAATGTCAAAAAAAAGACCCCTGAATTTTTGTCAAATTTTTTTCATAACAAAAACCTACTCCGATAGCTCGATTTTGGTTTTGAAATACGCTTTTATCGCCAATATCCTACTTTTGCAAATCACTTTTACAAAATTCTTTGAAAATTGTGAAAGTTCGTATACTTACGTTTTTGGGGTCGCTGAACTCATATATACAGTAAAAACAAGTCGACAGCAACAACTTTTGACAGTTTGGAATCTCAAAATTGTCAAAATCATGTCCATAAATGACAATTTTTCAAAATTCTATGTAAAATTATGAAAATTTGTATTTTTATGTTTTTTGAGTATTGGGTATACACTTGTAAAATAATAAGTCAAATACATAACAAACATAGGTATTTCTTTTCCGTTCATTATGAATTTTCTACATCAAAGCGACCTAAATACCAATGAAATAAAAACACAAAATTAAAATATTAAACATTTGCTTTTTTTGTTGATTTTAATGAAAATTCTTACAGAATTACGTAAAAATATGAATTTTCATAATTTTACACTGAATTTTGAAAAATTGTCACTTTTTGACATGATTTTGACGATTTTGAGATTCCAAACTGACGAACGTTGTTGCTGTCTACCTACTAGTTTTGACTGCATATTCCCCAAAAACGTAAGTGTGCAAATTTTCACAATTTTACAAAGAAGTTTGTAAAAGCCTGGTCTTGGCAAAAAAAGCGTACCGTCAACTCATACAACTTTGTGCACCCCGTTCAACATTGTGCCAATCTCGTTTTTTGAACCTTATGCTCTCTAACGGTAACAAACTTGAAGTTATTAGCTCGAAAAAATTCCCACGAGCAGCGGGATGGTAGAAGAGGATGCCGACGCTTCCACAAGTCTTCCCTGTGGATTTCAGTGCCGGCAAGGTAGCTCTTTCTCTAGTCCACTAAAAGGGAATTGTTCAGTTTGTGCTGGGAGTCTCCTTTGGATGAGTATGCTGCGGATTTCTGAATAGTCTGGTAAGTTCATATTTTCATCCCTATACTGTCAGCTACCAATTACAGTATTTGGCGTTATCAGAAGTTTGTTTGTTTCTATGATATGACCAGATATGTTAGAAACGGGAACTTAAGGGTACAACTTTGTGCCACCGTTTTTTTATTATTTCTGCAATAAAATTTAAGGCTTTCGCGTTGTATTTTTACAGAAAATGGGTGCTCAGAATCGGAGAAAGGTGGCTGGACGAGTTGAAGATTTGTTGGGATATTTTTGTATGAACTGTTAAGATTTTATAATAAAAACGAACAGAAAGTTGCCTTGCATTGATTTTTATATTCACCTTGTTTAAAAAATCGAAAAAACACTAAAAATTCTTAGGGCAAATGTTTTTTTGTATTACGTTGCAAAGTCAACATGCTGATTAACAAGATTAAAACCGCCACAATGAGCCACATTAGGTTTTTCATTTCATTATAGGCTAAAAAATATGGTGGCTCAAAGTTGCACCTTCCTGGGGTAATGAATGTGCCACGAATAAATAGTTTCCCTTCTATTCGCTGAACAGATGGAATTTTTTCCTTAGCGACATTTGATCACTGAGATGTGTAAGTATCTTGGGTAAACATTCCAACGAGATACGACGACAAATAAAGTTCTGACGCTCAAAAAACCAAAAAAGTGGCACAAAGTTGTATGAGTTGACGGTATTTTAAAAACCAAAATCGAGCTACCAGCGTAGGTTTTTGTTATGTAAAAAATCTGAAAAAATTCATTTTTTTGACATTTTAAACCAAATTTTGGGTGGAGGTCATCAAAATTCTACCTTTCTCAAAATAGCGGGCACCCTAGTATGTATTGACTTTATTATTGAATGAATAATTGAGTGAATAAATAATGGTTATATCTTTTATGTGTAATAAACGACCAGTGAAATAGGGGCATAACTTTTCCTTTCTCTCGAGTTTTGATGGAACGGACGCAAACGGCGGCGCTGGGGAGACGACAGGTGCGCGGGATCAAGTGCCCCGAGGGCCCGTCGCTCCCATCCGGCTCCGGTGCGTGGCGGGAAGATGGCGGTGCGGGGCGGGACGATGACGGCGCGGGGCGGTGCGGAGCGGGAAGACGGCGGCGCGGGGAGGGAACCCGCCTTCCAAGTGTGCCGGCCCCACACGCCACTGACCCACTTTCTTTCTCCCGATCCCTGTGAAAGTCTTCTCCTCTCACGGTCACGGTCGCCTCCTCTCACTTCCACTACGTGTCCGCCTCCCCATCTGCCCGCCGCTCCTACCATCTTCCCGCCGCGCCGCCACCTTCCCGCCTCTTCTTCCCGCCAAGCGCCGCGAACTTCGCGTGTGGCGGATACCTCAGCAAACATCACGTCCAACGCCTTCCGACGTTCAATCAATCAACCCCTTTTTATAGCATTTCGCAGTCAAATTTAGTTTGTTTTACCACACAAATTTAGCTTTTCCAAACCAAATTTAGTTTTTCTACAACCAAATTCAGTTTTCCTCAAATCAAATTTGCTTGTTTCTCAATCAAATTTAGTTTTTCAAAATGTCAAAATCTTCTCATGTCTATAAACTAACTCGAAAAGCTCAAATTGAGGGGCTGGAATAAAAATCAGTTTTTTGAAATAAAAACCCAGTCAATTTTGTTGCTACTAACACATAATTATGAAGATTGGAACAAACAACACATTTGTAAAGAACCCAATTAATTTTTAAATTTGAAAATATAGTCCCAATTCGGTAGGTGGATGATGATGGGCGGATTCTAGGGTGCCCGCTATTTTGAGAAAGGTGAAATTTTGATGACCTCCGCCCGAAATTTGGTTTAAAATGTCAAAAAATGACTTGTGAATTTTTTCAGATTTTTGGCATAACAAAAACCTAAGCCGGTAGCTCGATTTTGGTTTTTGAAATGCACTTTTTTTGCCAATATCTGACTTTTGAATATAACTTTTACAAATTTCTTTGTAAAATTGTGAAACTTCGCATAATAACGTTTTTGGGGTCGCTGAACTCGAATGCGCAGTCAAAACAAGTCGACAGCAACAACTCTTGATACTTTGGAATCTCAAAATCGTCAAAAATGTCAATTTTTCAAACTTCATTGTAAAATTATGAAAATTAGTATTTTTACGTATTTCTGTTAAAATTTTCATTTAAAAAAAAAAAAAAAAAAAATTGAGTTTAGCGACTCAAAAAACTTAAGAATGGATCTAGTCTCCAGCCATGCCCAAACGAGACGTCCAGTCCACATTTAAAACTTATTCATTCGACATCCAATCTTGATTGAATGAAATCTTAACATCTTAGATCTTAACATCAACAAGAAAAATAACTTAAAGGCTTATTCTTAATAACGTAAATGCAATGGACTTTTTAATATAAAGTAGGGTTAAAAGAATATGTTGACAACCATTTGAAACAAGGGAAGCATTTATTGCATATCGAATCGCATTTTATCAAGTGTAAGTTTGGGTCCACTAAAGCCCCTTTCCGGATCCACGCCTGCCCATAATTAACTGAGAATCACGATATATATGAATGATACTGTTAATTCTCAACCTGTTTTTTTTTCACGGCAAGTCCCGGTTCTCAGTCGGAATCGGGTCAGGGTGTTATCTGTAGGAACTCACTCTTTACCATCCTCGTTTTATATACATATATCCTCTTCAGTTAATCAGCCACTAATCGCACATGTTTAGGTGGTTATTGTTTCAAGTGTAATTGCACCACCCACATTCTATTTACCGAAGCGGAGTAGGGGAGCGCGTGTTGCCGTCCTAATTATTCTCAGAAAACCACCATTCGGTTGATAATTGACGAATTACGTCGTTAAAGGTTCATTAAATGCAAAGCACCTCCGTCGAGAGCGTTTGTAAGTGGATCACGTAGTTCTTGCTCTGAGAACCGTACGCTGTAAGGTACGTATACTTATTATAATATACTACGACCTCCGTTATTACTACGTGGTCTACTGAGCGGCCGTACTCAAGTTCTGTTTATGAATGAGTCAACATATCTTCCAAAGTTTCTATTCAATGATGAATGAATAATAACAATAACAAAATAATAACACCCCATAAGGAGGGACCATTCAGGTTCTACAGGGATGCTGGACACACTCTCTTATTCACTGATGGCTCAAAGACACCTGATGGTGTTGGCCTTGCAACTTCCAAGTCGCTAGATGCCTACCACATGTTGCGTCTGGGTCATTCTCATTTCATTTGCCGCTTTCATACCCCCGAAGACGAATTCTCACAATTCTTGACCAAAACTAGCGATTTTGGGGAAAAAAAGGGTAGTATAAGTATAAGTCTCAAAATCCCCTTGGTGTAACACTCATGAGTGTTACTGTCCCCTCTTACCTAACACCCAAGTAGAACTTAGGTAGTTACGAAACAATGACAATCTAGAACTGGCCAGGGTTACTAGCTGCAATAAGTAGGTTCCTCTTTATTTACAGTAAGGATTTAAATTTTTAAAATTTTTCCCAACCCGTGAAAAACTAGTTTTTTAGTCAGTCCCCCCATCTCTTAGCTCTTCTCAATGGGACCTCAGGAGTGTTATCATTTTTGCGATCAAGAAAGCCGATGGAAAATGGCGGGAAACAGTCAGATGTGAAGGTTATTTTGTCCAGTTGGAGATGTGAGACTGTAGTGGAGTGCTTGGATTTGCAGCAGTTTTTACAGCGGAAGAAGCCTAAAAACATGTTGAGTATTTTTATTTTCAATCATGAGTGTTACACTAATTACGAGTGTTGTTAGTGCTTAAACAAAATAATCCGATATCAATAACCATACTGCTTGGTGACAGGTTTCAAACAGTAGCCATCCCCGAGTTTTGTCACTTCATCATCCTGTGTGACGCATTCTAACGAGTGTTACCTCTCAGGAGTATGACCAAGGATGGGTAACACTCCTCATAACACGGTAACACTCCTGAAATTTAAGCTCAATTACACTGCCTTCAACATAAATTCCGTAAAATCTGAATATTACGTTTGAACGTGATTCTTTTGTACTTATTTGAGCCCCGACAACAATTTTGCCAAAGTCATCCATTTTACAGAAATCAATTTTTGAAATCTGGTAACACTCATGAGTTAAAATACATCAATGAAAAACTCACTGCTCATCAATAGATCACAAATCTGCAATGTACAAAGAGTAGTATTTGCCAATCTAAACTCATTTTCAAGCACTTTCATATTTCACGTCACTGACTTTCTCAAACGACCCAAAGCGGCAAATGAAATGAGAATGACCCATCTGCATTCACAGTAGAGCTGAGGGCAGTGACGCTGGCAGTTCCACACTGCGAGCTATTGGGAGTTGGAAATGATGTGATCTATAGTAACTCACTGAGTACCATTGAGGCGATTAGGGACACATATTCATATGATCCTCTAATACAAAGCCTGCGTGTGTCACTACACTGCGCCACGACATTGGACACAAACATAACTTTTATGTGGGTGCAAATCCATGTGGGCATTCACGGCAATGAGTGTGCTGATGCTCTTGCAAGGAGAGCCATTGGTGATGATTTCATCGACATATCGTTTATGTGCATTGAGGATCAAATCTCCTACATGCCTCACAAAGCCAATTCTATCTGGCTCGGGCAATGGCAGGTCTGCGTGGAGTCCTTCAGGACCTTTTGCCGATTGATCTTTTCGTGACCCACCTACCAAGGAGGGACCGAATAGTAGTCAATCGGATCGCCACTGGCCATACCCGTCTTACTTACAGACACCTACTAGATCCAGTAGCTCGTGATGTTGTGTGTGGGAGATGTGGGGGTGATTTGGTCCCTGTTGGTGTACCTGAAGGCCACTGAGCCTTACAACAAACTGTAATATTCTGATCTGTGATATATTTATTTATTTATTTACGTACATCTAGTCATACCTTTATTTAACTAAGATGTATAGTATTGATCATTATATATTTATAGGTAATATTTATGTATTTGTTAGGATCATCTAGTCGTAGTTTAGTTTTTATTTTAGAACTGCAGATTCGGCACTTTCCGAAGAAAAGCTGAATCTCTTTTTGAGTATTTGTGACCAAATTTGAAGTGGTTAAATACGTCTGGGTGCTTCTTTTCATAAGTTAATATTTCGAGAACGTACAGGCTTGGAATAGTTAGTATGCCTTCACGACTGAAATGGCCTTAGCAAAGATCCAGGTGGGATGCTATGCATGATTCGAATTGCACGCTTTTGCATTACAATGAATCCTCATTTCTCGTATCTAATTCTCATAGTTCAGGAGCCAAGGCCGAAAATGGGTAGTAATTTCCAGAAAAGGTTTGAGATTAAATTTTGAAAATTTGTTCCGTTCTGAGTGAGAAATTCTTTGTCAAATATCAAAAATGGTGGACTACCAAGTGGCGGCCGCATAAATATGGCTTAATTCGCCCATTTTAAAGTTTTCCTCTAATAATTCCTAAACCATTCATCCTACAGAAATTTTATACCTACGTAGCAAAGTTGTAGAGCATAAAAATATAAATTGACCGAAACCCAAAATCTTATGAATTATCTCCCAAAATAAGCGAATTACAAATAATTTGGAAATCGAGCTAATTTTGGGACAGTCCTTTCCTACCCCGTCAAGATTTTTACCGTTCAAAATCACCTAACGGCCTTATTATTGGCCTGATTTAAGTCTGCCAAACTTCATTCAATTCAGGATTAAATACTCTCCAAAGTTCACATCAAGCAAGTTTTAGCTGAGACCTTCCTAATTCATTTCCTTAGCTGTCGCTGCATTTCATTAGCTTTTTCTAAGCTGTTGGTTGTATGTAGTTGGTACTTAACGGTTCGACTCTTCACAACAGCCAACGAAACTTATATTATTTCCCTAATTTCAGTCATTCATACCATTAATAAGTAGGTCACCTAAGGTGTTACAAAAATTAATCACAGTCTTATTTTATATTCTCACGATATACTCGTAAGATTTGAATATCGATCAATAAGAATAGAAGACGTCAATGAACGAAAATTTGTAGAAAAACGTAGCAAATTATTACAGTAAAGTTTCTATTTTCATGTTTAGGACGTACCTCTGAAACTGGGCTCCGTTAATAGAGAGGCGACCTATTGGAATTGTAGGGAGTGTAGGACAACCCAAGCATTAGGGTAAAAAATTAAAGAATAAATAAACAAAATAAAAATAAATAAATAAATAAATAAATAAATAATAAAAATAAATAAATAAATAAATAAATAAATAATAAAAATAAATAAATAAATAATAAAACTGATCGTATACTAATCCGTTTTAGACTATTCCAAGACCGAATCTTTGAATAAAAAACATGTGTTAGTGTGTGTGTATTGTGTGCGTGACAAACTTTGCCGAAGCTGCCTGGGCCACAGTGATTCTCAACCGATTTTCGAGATTATTTCTTTGTTCGATCCCAATTTTAGTCTAGTTGTGCAATAAACCCAGAATTTTCGAATTTGATAATGAAAAAGGAGGAATAGAGGGGGTAAAGCCGAATAAAATGTGGTTTTTTCGACAAATTTTATCGACGCCACCCAGGCTAAAAGTTTCAACCGATTTTTGTGATTCTTATTTTTTTGATCCATCAAGACTTCGATCTAGTTTTGGAAAGTGTATCAGGATATTCAAACTTCATCAGGGGAGGGGGTGAATGGAGGGGGTAATAGTGATAAATCGAGATGTTTCAACTGTTCTCATCAGATATCTTTATTCTTATTGTTCAATTATGAATTTGGTCTAGTTTTGGAAAATATGCCAGGAGATTTAAATTGCATGATGGAACGGTGTGAACGGAGGGAGTTAATAACTAAATTGTAATATTTTCCATGACAGTTTCTATTATTTGTTCGATCAAATTTTTAGTCCAGTTATGCAACTTTAGTTTCATATTTACTGTCAGTGGAGAGGGTAAATGGGGGGTGAGGGAGGGTAATTCCGATAAAATCATGATATTATTGTTTTCTCTTTCTCTCTCTATTTTTTTAAATTCTCACCAAAATTATAGCCAATCCATCCGTAGGGACGTCCCTGCAATGCATAAATGCATAACACGCAATGCACTGACGTCATAATCCTGGAGCTTTTGTTTGTTGTGATGCTGGATTTTTTGTTCCTTTTTTACTAACTAAAAAGCAGGCATCATGTAATTTTAGCGAATTTTTGAAGAAAATTAAGCTATTGCTCTCGCCTCAAAATTTGTAGAATGTGAATTTTTGAAAACATTTTACGCAGAAATCCGTTTCAGGCTATTCTGAATCATATTCTGAAGTTTAACGCATTTTTTTATGTATGTATGTATATATGTATGTGTCATTCCAGGCGATAACTGTCCGTAGAATTATTGTGCTAGAAACTTCAAACAAATTTTAAAATGTTAAGGGCACAAAACGAAAGTTCAAGTTCGTTGGCCAGCATGATCGGATTACATCTTCGGGTTGAAATTTTCAAAAATGTAGTAAAAAATTTCAAAATAGCCTGTTTTTTGCGATTTGTTGTGCGAAATAATTTTTTCAGCATACTAACATGTGGTATATTCGGAATCAGCGTAAAATTTCCTATAAGAATATGTATCAAGTTTTCAACAATTTCAAAGTTGAAAAATCAGTCAAAAATCGAAATAATGCCGTTCGCTAGTTGTAAAAATCGGTAATATTTGCATGAAACATCTTCAAAAATTCGCTCATGGGGTCATGCTGCATGACTGGACTTTTACTGTGTGTAAAAGCGTTTCAATGCAAAAAAGCTTCAGGATAGGCCGGTTCGGAGCTTAAAATCATCTATTTCTCAGTTACTCGTGCGTTTTTATGGGGAAAAAAAAAAAAAACTCCAGGATGATGACGTCAATTCTAATGAGCGTTCGAATGTAAGTGTACAGGTTTACCCTACTGGGATTGTAATCCAATTTTTCTACATGTCCCACTCAACAGTAAAAACCCATCGCATCTCTACAGCCATACCGAGCGAGCGAGAAAACTAGGCTAATCTTTATATATATAATTCCGAACGGTCTTTGAAATTGTGAAGAACTTCGCAGTCCAATTTTAGCTCATTCGAATCAGCACGGCCCCAAGTTTGTTGCAAAAGTGTCGCCGTTCGTCTCTATATCCGCCTTGATCGTGTTCTAGGCGGTCCTTATCAACGAGAGTTGTTTATTAGGCTGTGGCGGTAACAACAGTTGCCATCAATTCACGGTAGTGTAGTTACTAACATCTAGGAGAGTTATTTCTGAACAAAGAAATTGAAACTGGAGAATTAAGCGAACTTCATATATAATTCCAAATCAGCACGGCTCCAAGTTTGTTGCAAAAGTGTCGGTATGTAAGAAACGTAGTGATGGGGTCTTTTCTGATCAGCTGAGTGAGCTAAATTCTTTCCTGTTCACTGAAGGAAGTTGAAATTTGATAGGGAGACTCTCTGTGACATTAAGAGACGAGTGGAAGTGATGGGGTCTTTTCTGATCGGCTGAGTGAGCTAAATTCTTACGTGTTCACTGTAGGAAGTTGAAATTTGATAGGTAGACTCTCTGGGACATTAAGAGATGAGTGGAAGTGATGGGGTCTTTTCTGATCAGCTGAGTGAGCTACATTTTTTCCTGTTCACTGTAGGAAGTTGAAATTTGATAGGGAGACTCTCTGTTTATTAGGCTGCCACGGTAAGTAAGAAACGTAGTGTAGTTACTAACATCTAGGAGAGTTACTTCTGAACGATCTTTGAAATTATGAAGAACTTTGCGGACCGATTTCAGTGTTAGACGGCCCCAAGTGACGCCACAAATAGGTAAGACTTATATCGTTACTAGAATGTGCTGAGTTCCTGTTAGGTACTGCTGTTATACGGACTAGAAAGCCCTAACAGGCCTCTAGTTTCCAATAAGATCGGAAATTATCTCGACTTAAGAATGGCCACCTAAACATAAGGCCCTGGGAAGATGACTAGCGTTGCAGCGAATGTCGTAACCAGAGCGGTCATAATAGTTTTAAAGAAAACCCCAAACATAAAAGAAACGTTACGCCCACTTGCTCCCTGACCGCCAACTTCCTACGCCCGCGAAAGCTGCTCTCCCACGCATCCTCAACTCATTGTTTGGATTCCGTAACTTCTATTTGTAATATTTCGCTACTGAAATGTTTTTTTTCAAGACACTCGACTTGTTCCGGCTTCCGGGACAGAAGTAAATAGAGTTCCTTTAAGAGTCTCCAGTGAAAGTTATTTAACTTGCTCCTTTCATCGTTTCTACACCTCGGAACCACTTCGAAGTCGGAAGCAATTTTTTTTATATGACAATAGAAGGGAATTCTTTCTCGTCATATGTGAGGGTTTTACGGCCGAGGTTTACGGTCGTGAGGTCGTAAAAATTCTCTTCTCACTTGCTAATGTTACGTTTACAGATCCTGGATGAATGAATAAATAGCAATCTTCGTTAAACTCTGTTATTGTTGTGGTTCAACAAGCAAAACTGTTCACATTATTGCACTCAGTCTTTGCTGCAGAATCGAGCGATCGCTGAAATTTTATCACATAAAAACAGGAGGAAGGCTTATTCCTTTTAGCGAATTTTTGAATAAAACTAAGCTATTGCTCTCGCCTCAAAATTTGTAGAATGTGAATTTTCGAAAAAATTTTATGCAGAAATCCGTTTCAGGCTATTCTGAATCATATTCTGAAGTTTAACGCATTTTTTTATAGATATATGTATGTATGTATGTATATATGTATGTATGTGTCGTTCAAGACGATAACTGTCCGTATAATTGTGCTAGAAACTTCAAACAAATGTTAAAATGTTAAGGACACAAGACGAAAGTTCAAGTTCGTTGGCCAGCATGATCGGATTACATCTTCGGGTTGAAATTTTCAAAAATGTAGTAAAAAATATAAAAATAGCCTGTTTTTTGCGATTTGTTGTGCGAAATAATTTTTTCAGCATACTAACATGTGGTATATTTGGAATCAGCGTAAAATTTCCTATAAGAATTAGTATCAAGTTTTCAAAAATTTCAAAGTTGAAAAATCAGTCAAAAATCGAAATAATGCCGTTCGCTAGTTGTAAAAATCGGTAATATTTGCATGAAACATTGTCCAAATTCAGATTGAACTACTCTTATGGAAGTATCCCTGTATAACCAATCCTAGAACCATGCTGTTTAAAACGTAGGTAGTAGGTGCTTGTTAAAAAAAAAAAAAAAAAAGTAATTACAACTGATGAGTTTACTCTGTGAAATATTCCGTCCTCCGATTCTCTCGGTCGCTCTCTTTAATGTTTTACGCTCAACTATTTTAGGACTTGATGTAGCTTTAATACTGACTGTGGCTTAGAAAATATCAGCCATGAAATTATGAAGAAGTTCTATTTATGTACGTACTAGATGAGATACTGTTAAGATTTCAAGTGCCTTCAATACTGACCACATTGGACATCGAAATCTATGAATATTTACCTACATTTGTCTTTAAATCTACAAGATTAGTTTAATAATAATAAAGTATGAGTACCTCCTAATTATTTTTAATAATTTGATTCCATGTTTGTCTATCAAAATCATAAACTAAAATTTCTCTACACGATCAATAGCGACTGAAATGTCGAAGATTTCTTCAACCTTTTTCAATTTTCTTTGTATGGAAATTTATGGTAAGTGCGACAACTTTCTGGGTGTACTTTTGCCTGCTTGAGAAAAATTTATTTATGTCAAGATTATTTCAATCAATTTAAATTCAAGTCTTTTGACCTGAAGGTGCTCAGAATTTGAGCAAAAAGCTTTGTAATTATTTAAATATATTCTTAAAAAGTACCATCCGAAGACCCTCACCTCAGCTCAAACATTGACGATTTTAAAAAAATGAAATTTCTAAAAATCTTTAAAACTTTACTATTCTTTTAAAAAAAATCCTGGAAACTAGCAAATCTCATGAAAACTGCTTCATCTAATATGTTTTCCAACGGTATTATCAATTTTACTTTTATTTTGTTATTTAGGGGAGAAAATAATGTTTTAATGTTAAAAAATGTGGGTTTTTCAATGAAATTGTTGGTTTTCTCGAAAGATGACCCTCCATGAACCAACGAGTATGGGGTCGGTTTCTATGTTTTTTTTTTCTAGCTGGAAAGAATGGAAACTCTTGCAGGTCTCTGAACTACGTTATAATCGAGTTTTACACTTTAATTAACTAGTTTTACCCCATAACACACATACATTTAATCGTAACAAACAAACTAAACATTTGCGATTTTAAGTGTAAAACTCGGTTATAACGGAGTTGGAGAGATCTACAAATGTTACCATTCGATACAGCGTGAAAAAATACGGATACAGTAGGTTAACGGAAACGTAGGTTCGAGAAAACCAACAATTTCATTGAAAAACCCACGTTTTTCAACATTAAAACATAATTTTCTCCACTAAATAACAAAATAAAAGTAAACTTGATTATACCGTTGGAAAGAGTATTAGACGAAGCAGTTTTCATGAGATTTGCCAGTTTCCAGGATTCGTTTTGGAAGAGTAGTAAAGTTTTAAAGATTTTCAGAAATATTCTTTTTTCAAAATCGTCAATGTTTGAGCTGATGTGAGGACCTTTGGATGGTACTTTTTAAGAACCCAAGTACACTATTCTTATAGTAAATTTAATGCTAATTCCGAAAATGTGGTCAAAAGTTAAAATTGAATGAAGTAAAGTGGAGAAATTTGAGTTTAAAAGGAAAAAAACACGGTTTTCCTGAAAAACCTTTAAAAAATCATATCTTGAGAACGGATTGAGATAAAAATATGCAGTTGGCGGCATTTTACTCCCTTTTTGATGTATTTTTACCCAAATTTTTTTTTGCATCTGCGAGGGAATCACCCTGTATAAGTGGTAAACTAAAGGTTTTTTGTTATATTTTTCAACCCATCAGATTTTGTTTCATCTATCCTTATTTCAAAAATTTTCATGTACTTAATATGTGTTATAACCTATTTGTTGTAAATACGATTATGAATGAATAATTAAAATGATAAAATCTCATCATCCCTTAGATGTCTAAAGGTTCCCTGTGATCTTGCAAGAGTTACCTACTCACCGTCTGCACCAGATCTTAGCGCACCCAGAAAGTGAATTAGACCACCGAAAAAAAAACTTGCTCCCATCAACAAGCCCTCCCAAGTCATAACATTTTGACGTCTTCCTTCAACATGTCGTTTCCATGTAAATATTTTCTCCTTTAAAAAATTATGAGAACGGAAGGGAACTTGTTATGGGAGACGTAACCAGGAGGATGATGGGTGACGGGGCTCACCGAAAATTTTGATTAAACATTACACCTTTTTTGCGCCTTAAAAACCGAACCCCGGCCCTGCGGAAGGGGGAGGGAAGCACCAGCCCTTAAATCTCCCCGGGGAATGAGAAAACGACCCTTAATATCGGGTCATTAACTTTTTGTTCCGTGACATGTAAAAAGGGTTACAGAATGCGGTTGGTTGCTCACAAAACACCAGAAAGAGAGAGGAGAAAAAATCTAAACACGTCTGCCGTGGGGGCTCGATCCGTCTCTAAGACTCGAAATTAGAGGGTTGCTACTCTCCGACGAAAAACCTACTTTTCATTGGGTTTTGATGTATGCTCTCAAAATAGGAATCCTCGGTGTAACGTATATCTTCAGAGTATCGTATACCGTACCAGAGTTTCATTTGATTCAACCATCTGAACATCAATACGTATTAAATCTCTAATAGAGAGTTCCTGGTTACCACGGTGTTCTAATACGGTGTCCGCGAATCTAGGGAAAATCGAAATTTTGCTAACATGCTGGCTGTTACTGCGGTACAAGCTCGGTGTTTCATGCGTCTTCACACGTCGTCCTTATCAAATATTTTGTTACCTGACGCTGATTCCGACATTCGACTTCTTGTACTTTTCCGACATTTTTGACATGAATATGTCTTTGCTCTGGGGGGTCAGCCAAAAATTTCCGTCACACAAAAGTTGATGTCACAATTTCTAATGATGTTCACGTACAACCCAGCCGTTGCTAGGAGAATGGAACTTCCGCAGTTTTCATCGCACAGAAATCGTTCGCCACTCGTTGGAAAGCGCTTGATTTATGTGATAAATGTTCACATCTCAAGCTACCAATTTCCCCCTCCTTACGTACCCGGTTACATTCAGAAATTAAGTTTATTGGACTATAAACAATAAATTTTCTCCACTTTATTTCATTTACTCCATCATTTACTGCACTCTATAGGAAACATTTTCATCCCCTTGACAACAGTCGACTGTTAACAACAACTCATTATAGTTGCTATTATGAACATAAAAATGATAGCGTCTGTATTGGAGAAATAACTTTAATAGTATGTATAGTTTGCTTTTTATGCCTCCAAGAATAATAAAATAAATTCTTTATCCTACATTTCGTCACCTACAGTCCAAAGTTAAAGGATTTGTTTACAACTCTCGAGGACAACCGTTATGAAATCCCCAATCAAAGACATATCCATGTAAACATGGTATATGCTTGTAAAGCAGATAGTGGAACTCGTTTACGAGTTTCTGAATCATTTAACTAGTTTGTTTCATCATCCTAATTTCATTGATGATGTTGAAGCGAGGCGGTGAACAAATCAACATCAATTTCCTGGAGAAATTCATTTGTCACACGAGGTAGAAGATTCAGCGGGCGATTCATAAGGTAGTTTTGGGTGAAGAAATGGACATGGAACAGCGGATAATTGCGAGTGGGATAAGCGGAAACATCGATGGTGACTTTAGAAAGAAGCGATGGAGAGTGCAAATATCCATTTGCTAGCTTGTGATAAAAAACAATGTCGGTTACCACTCAGCGGTGTTAAAGTTTAGTTAATAGCGCCCAGAAATCAACCTGTTCTAATGGTATCTTAAATTTGAATGCTAGGAACGCCAAGAATTTCATCCGAACACGTTCCAAAGGGTGCCTGTTAACTTCATAGTATGGTGATCACACTAGGCTTGCATTGTCCAGTATTGGACTAACCAGTGATTTGTATAAGAGCACAATAGCCTCAGTCGAAGTAAGATCTCATGTGCATCTCTTGAGAAATCACAAAGTCCTCGGAGTTTTCGAGGTAACTACATCATATTGATGTAGTTACCATTGATGTAGTTTGAAGTAGTGTACATCTTGATGTAGTTACCATATTGGTGGTTGAACATGAGGCGAGAATCAAAAAGTACTCCCAGGTCTCTTGTCACACCAAGTCTGCTGACGGGAGCTCCATCGACCTGGCACAAGTACTTCAATTGTTTGCGTGATCTTGTGTAAGATATAACAGAGCACTAGCTGGATTTAATGCAGAGTGATTGGTAGAACACCATGCAACTAGAGAATTTATACTGCACTGGAGCAAATGGGAGTCTGCCACAGAAGAGATAACAACTTTCAAATCGTCAGCAAACATGAGGACACCAGACCCCTCCGAAGAAATCATGTTATCCACACTACAATGCACTAATCAGTCCTGCAGATAATTGTCCGACTATCACTCGGATTTCCTGGTGAACTGCTTGGTCCAGTTTTTAGGATGGCAGTGTACTGTTTTTAGGCTTCCAAATAAACCGACTGACAAGAATTCAGCAGTCACCAAGAAAATGGTGAAAATATCTGGCATTCATATTAAAATTAGGGTGACTGAAAGGATAAATACTTGAGCAGAGTACTCTTTCGGTTTTGGTTTGATGAAAATAACAGAAGAAATAATGCGTATTTATCACAATATTTGACACGCGTAAACTAGACAGGTACTGTATACATTCAATATTGTTATTGAAATAAAACCAAAAGCTAATTACAATTTCATGCCTTTCCTTTCCTTCCAGAGCTAGCAGAAGGTACTTTATTTTTGCCGTATTTTAATTAATCTTTATTTTCTTTTTAAAGCTTTTACTGGCAGAAGTTACCTACTACTTTCCATCCACACCTTTGCCCAAAATAGGTATAGAAAATGTCTGGGTCAAATATGGGCATTTGATAACTTTGGTTAGCGTGATTCTCAAAAAAGCCCAGAGTGCGTGGTCATGTTATTTAACTTGGATTCGCGTAAACCGTTGAAATTGGCGGAGGAGAACATAATTAGGACTTCCCGTCGGCAATTTAACTAGCGGTTAAGTTTGTGTACTGGAAGGAATGCGGCATTTACTGCTGGGCGGTAAGAAAAGAAAGTTTATGCTTCATAAAAGTTAGGTTCTTAAAGAAGAAAGCTGCTTTCCTTTTCTAAAAGGCAATATTAGGTAGGTACATTCAATAAAGTCAGTTCGAAAGCTAAGCTACGGTATGTTGTGGTAACAGCACATACAATTATGATATTTGGGAACTGTGCACACTATGCAACTTGTGCTGTGAATATGTTCAGGTTATATCGAAGAATTCTTTTCGTTTATATTACATCGGGCTTACAGCCACAGTCGTAGGTTTTTTTGTTGTAAACTCTCAGCTCGAAATTAAAGAAGTTTAATGTGGAAAAACCAAATTAAAACAGGTTTACTGGTTGCGCATAGTTGAGCATAATGATACGGAGATCATAAATCCTCCAGAAACTTTATCAGCACAATCTATGAAAACTTCATCGAAATCGAAAGAGATTTGAGGAAGATATACCTACACGTTCAAAGGGCTTCAGGTTTGGGCATGCGCAGAGGGAGTGGCGGCTATGATTGGTCAATCGTGGGTAGGCGACAGGAAATGAATTTTTTTTCAGTATTATTCAGTAGGTACACTCTAGAAACAAGAAAGCTACTGAATATCAGACTACGATGTGATTCCGACAATAAAAAATTATGAATCTGCCGTGTTACATAATTAAGTATCGTTAAGAATACGAAAATCACGTTAAAAACGGTTAAAATCACGTAGGTACGCGCTGGAGAGTGGTGTGAAGCCTCGCACTAGACATAAATTCACTCGCACACAGATAGGTGTAGTAAGGGTTCATTTTTGTTTGAAATTTTTCATTTTTCAACACCTTTTCCTAAAAACACTAGTCTAACTGATTGAAAATGATTGAGCCTATTGAAAATCTTGGACTACAGTCAAAATACCGATACTGAGGGGAACATATCGATATCCCGATATTATTGGAGGTGATATCGATAATAAAATAAAAAAGAACGGTAGAAAAATATCGATATTGAAGTCACGTCCCTACCGCTTGATTGAGAACGTGAGAGTTGGGAGGTTCGATACTTCTGAAGTACGTTACCAGAACTCATTCAAGTACTTGAGGATAGTATTCGATATAACTCAAACATCGAACGAAAAGCACGTATCGATATACATGAGTAATCGCAAAATAATACATATAAGAAAGGTTTTTAAAAAGTAGCAAAACAATTGTGCATTAAATCAATACAAACAGAATCTTAACTCTACCGTCTTACATATAGAATTAGAAATATTAAGATGAATCTTAAAAAAATGTTTTTGTAAAATAGATTTCCATCTTTCTTCTCAAAATACGCCCTTAAATTGCTTTTTGGTGAAAGCATTACTTTAAAAAACCAATCGACCTCTAACTGAACTGAAAACAGTAAACAGACGACTGACAGGTGTGAAAACCAAAAATTAACTTTCTTTACTAATATGAGAATTATTTTTTTTTTTGTTGATTTTTGGAGATGGTCAATCTTGCAGTTTTTTCCGGCTTGGGCCCCACTGTGCGCCGTAAAAATTTCGTTGATTGTCGGGAAATAATTTATCGTTAAGTTGGTAGCACTGTTCAGTACAGTAAGTCTGGGTTGTTTGGAAAGTTTAGTTTCGACTTCGAGTGTCACCAAGAATGGGAATACAGTGTTGGGTATAATCTTGTCGTCGAATACGAATACGATTGTAATCGCGATAATAATTAATCGTTAAATCTGCGATTATATTCGTATTCGTGTAATCGTATTCGTCTGTCAGCGATTACACGAATACAACCCATAAAAATGCGTCACGGTCGTCAATTTCAATAGGGCGTCCCTCCTATAATATGCGAAGCCTGGTTAATATTACCTAGCTTCAGAGGGACGTCCTATTGAAATAGATTTGAGACAAATAGGCTCGGCTCAAATTGTTGAATTCGCTTATAGGACATCCCTCTGAAGCTAGGTAATATTAGCAAGGCTTCGCATATTATAGGAGGGACGCCCTATTGAAATTGATGACCGTGACGCATTTTTATGGGTTGTATTCGTGTAATCGCCGACAGACGAATACGATTACACGAATACGAATATAATCGCAGTTGACTCAGAATCAACGAATAATTATTGCGATTACAATCGTATAATAAGATAATGACCAGCACTGAATGGGAATCAAATGATTGCGTCAAAATGAGATCAGGCGTCGATGCCCAATAACGCGCGCTCTATACCGGCGCCCACATGGCTCCACCAACGCTCGCTTTCTCTTGAAAACTTTTTGTCTGCCTCCACCTTCATATTTTCAACTCCCTTCTCAATACGGAGTCACGAACTCGTATTTTTCTCGGTTACCCCCGTCACGAAGTTGTTTTTCTGCAACGAATCAAATATCTTTCTCAAATCGCTCAGCTGAGCGGGATGATTAAGACTTCGGGAGAGTTAAGGTCGGATACCGCCTTGACCTTTCTCTTTTGCTTTGCCGTTACTCGAAAAGTGTTTCGTTTTCTAAAAACGAAAACTAGATTATAAAATGCGCCCAACGCTATTGGAAGTATGGACGGCTGCACATATAACTTTTGCTTCCTCACTGCTGAATGTAGGGAAACTTTGTGTTCGTGATTGAAGTCGAAAAATGTGTGTCCCCCAAAATAAAAATATCCACTTGCTTTTGCGTTTCAGATGTTGCTGATAAAGTTTGGTTCCGTATCTGTCTGTCTGTCCGTGGTAAATCCTTGCCACGCCCAAAACTATACCAAGTTTCAATCCGATTCCGATGAAATTTTCAGGGATTGTACGGGTTAGCTCCTAGTCGGTCCCCTATAATTTTCAATGCCTTCGAATCAACAGTAGCCTGTGCGCATGCGCAATAGTGGATTTCTAATAACGTAGATTTCCATCATCTGCTGATTCGATTTCGTTCAACCTCGCGAGGTAATTGAGTATATTTTCAAGAAAAATGCCCTATAAATTATATTCCGATTGGTAGAGAAATAACCATTTACGCATGCGCGAAACTAATATCTATTGACACAGCCAAAACTCCGAGTGTAATGGAACGATTTTGATGACATTTTCAGGGATTGAGCGATATGCATTGTAGACGGCCCCCTATAACTTCAATTGGCGTCGCATATATAGTAGTCTGTGCGCATGCGCAAACGTTAATTTATTATAACGTCGATTTTTTAATCATATATTGATCCGATTCCTTTCAAACTTGGGGAGATGGGTATATCGCACCCGTCCTAGAATAAGGGTACAACTCAAAAATCGCGATTTTTGAGTTAGTTGTGGTTCTGAGAAGTAGAAACGGTCTAGTTTGTCTGTAGAAGGTGGAGATATGTGTAGGGCACTCTAATTCCGCTAGAGAGTGCGTGTGTCTTTCTTCTATGGAGGGAGTAACCAATTCACGTCCTAGGAAGAAAGACACAACTCAGATGAGTTCACATAGTCTGTGTTTCGTTTTGAGTTGTTTTCTTTTTGTGTGGACAATTTTAACTTGTGTCTTTCTTTTCTGAACATTTTGGATCCTGACTGGTGAGATTTCAGTGAAAAATTCTTAAAAAATCAACAAAACCGTTCCCCCCACTTTCTTCCCACTGACAAAAAAATTATTTATTCACCATGGGGCGTTAGAGTAATAATGTAGGAAACAAGTTTCGCAAAGATAAATTATGTTCATCGTGTTCCAAAGAACGGGTAGCCAATGGTGTGGAAGAAAACTTTGAATGCGATTTGCCGAAAATGACAATTTTTGAGTTGTACCCTTATTCTAGGATGGGTGCGATATGTTCCAGAAAGATTCCCTATGAATTGTATTGCGATTGGTGGAGTAATAACTATGGCGCATGCGCAAAACTAAAAGTGATTGACACAGACAAAACTCCATCAATGGACCGATTTTTATCAAATTTTCATGGATTGTGTGGTTTAGATCCCATAAGTTCCCCTATAAATGTCATTAGGTATGTTCCAGCGCTACCAGTTCATGAACTGGTCATGAACTAGCTCGGCGCAGAAGCCATGCGCATATGAACTGTGTTCCAGCGTGTTTCAGTTCGTGAACTCAGGTCAGACACCGTGTTCCAACGCGACGAGTTCATGAACTCATGTTTTCTCAGTTTGGGAACTTCTCGCACTGAATTGAGATGAGGGTTGAGAACTCGAACTGGAAAGGTAACAGGTCGTTAACGTTATAACCTCCCTAAAAATCATTTGATGACTTGAGTTTCACGCGAGAAGAAGAGTTCAGTCCACCATCCAGTGTTCGTTTTGTTCTCGTTTATATTCGTACTTCTCTTGTGACAATCATCTCTCGTGATAATTTTCATCGTACAGGCCGTTCCAGCGCTTCAGTTCATGAACTGAAAAGTTCACGAACTCACCCCCACTACTCCGTTTCTTCCAAGAATTAGTTCATGAACTGTGTAGTGCTGGAACATACCTATTGCCGTTGGATTAATAGTCTGTGCGCATGCGCAAACGTTAATTTCTTATAACGTCGACTTATCAATCATTTCAATGCGTGAGGACGCTATACTGCCCATCCAACTTGGCAGACGTTATTTCTTTCTCATGTTGTTTTAGCCCAGTGTATTATCAAACTCAACTTATTATCACTGGAATAACGTTGACGCGGTGGCTAATACAACTTCGTGAAAGCGACGTAAATACCCGCTTCAAAGAAATGGAAGGCTGCTTTTTTTTTTTTTTTTGTTTTTTTTGTTGCCGCAATGAGCGGGTTCTCTGAACAAGTGCGGTTTCATTACGGTAAAACCGTCCGCGAAAACAGTAATTACCGACAATCCCGAGGTTATAATGACCGATTTGCCTCCACCTTGCGTCCATTAATGCAACTTTCACTGGAGATGATGAAATTCTAAGTAGGAATGTCGCGTGAGGTACCTCGGAAGAATTAAAATCGTCTGCCAAGTTGGGTGGTCAGTATAGCTTCCCCACGTTGTAACATAGATGGATAAAATTATTTGAATAACAGAGTGAGTCGAAATGATAGAATGCAAAATATAACAGTATCGAATACGTGTGTATACATGCTAGAATGCAAATAAGGGCTATAATTCATGTTTACATGTGCAGAAATCATCTAAAGGTTAACTCATACAGTAATTGAAAATTTCACCGTAATTGGTTTATCATTCTCGTAGTACCATCTTAAATTCGTTTTGCGTATGCACAGTATTTACCTATTATTCAAGAAATTTTTTAAAAAATCAAGGGCCAACATCCTGGACCCAACAACCTCTCAAATTTGATCAAAATTGGACCAACAGATGGTAAGAAATTGACGTTATGAGATGTTAATGTTTGCGCATGCGCACAGGCTACTAACTTAGCTTGGGTTTATCAAACTGCAATAAAATGTATAGGAAACCGTCTAGGAGCTAACCTGCACAACCCCTGGACATTTCATCAAAATCGTTCCATTAGACTCGGAGTTTTGCCGGTGTCAATTGATATTAGTTTCGCGCATGCGCAATGGTTTTTCATAAGGAAAGTTTGAATGAAATCGGACCAATAGATGATAAGAAATCGACGTTATAATAAATTAACGTTTGCGTATACTACTAGTTATGTGATGGCAATGTAAGTAATAGGGGACCGCACAATCCCTGAAGATTTCATCGGTGTTTCGCCTGTGGCATGCGCAATGACAACATATTCGGAAGGTCGCTGGTTCGAGTCCCGGTCATCACAATATATTTTTTTGATCTTTTTTCTTACGATAAACGACGCGAAATGTACATAAATTTGTTAATTTGTGTTATGCGGGTTAGTATACCTGCCCCGTGTTGGCCCCTGCGCCAGAACTCACTTATTCCCCCTAATTTTGTCATAGCGAGTCTACTACATACATACTACATTAACCGAAATGTTGAAATAGGTAAAATCAAAGAAGTTAACAAAGACGAAATCCCCTGCAGATGCCACGATCTGATCGGTAGCCACATTGTCTATGCTGAAACTGAGTTTCCTAGACCAATGAATGTGTATGATTTACTGGATTAAGCTCAACTGCCCATCTTTTGCAGTTCGCCGCGAAGGCAATTGGCTGTCACTTTGCGCTTAGAAAAACATAAGTTTTTCCGATCTCTGAAATGCCAGATTGGTTGCAGAAAAACAAGATTTTAGTACCAATGCAGTAAAATCCACATATTTACAAGACTCCTTCCATATTTGAGAAATAAATCAATTACGCCGAGTTAATTTTGTCAGATGGGAAAACCTACCTCAGAAGAAAGTATCAGTAATATGTATAACATAGTATATCTTCTTACTACACACAGCAGAAATATAAATAAGTAATACAAAGTTAATCTTACCTGTAAAGAAGAGAATGCGAGGACCAATATTGGCACTAGGAGGGAGGAGTGTGTCCGCATAACGGCGGAAATCGTCCTTGGATCACCTTATCTGCAAAGATGACGAATCGCTCATTAAAGTTTGACAAACATTTACATTATTATATTGTTAATCGGATTCATAACATAGGAAATATTAGAAATGCTACGTACAATACGATATCTACATGTCTCACACCAAAGCTGAAGAATTAGAGGAGAGTTCTGTACCAATTTCTACAAGTCTTGGAAAAATAAGCTGGGTAGAAGTTACAGTAAGATTGGCGTGGTGATTGAGAATGGTAATTTTTCGGAGTATCTTGGGTTTGGAATTGTTCGGCGTGGGCGTTGTAATATTTGTACAATACCTACTAAAACAGCTCAAGGACGGTTGTCAAAATTTTGGAAACCAATTCACAAACTGGTACTTTACAATGTTTCTGAATGTAAATATTTAATTGATTGTACCTATACCGGACAGATGTGTTGCAAAAAAAAAATAAAATAAATAAAAATAAACAAATCAATAATTTAAATACGACGTAAGTAAAATCCTGGTGCCCTCCCCCCCTCCCCAAACAACAGTATAATAGCTATAATAATATAATTGTACAGTATAGCTGTAATTGTGTAATATATTGATAATTATCAAGGAGGATTGGATATAACTGTCCAGGAAAGAGAGGTATCCAGAAAATTAAGCATACTGAGTTATAGGGTGTAAGTTTGCGAACAATTTTCACTAAAATTACATGACAGCTGGGGATGCCAAAAATCGGTATTATTGTGTATTAATTTCAAGTGGTAAAATTTTAGGATTGAAATATTTAAAAATCATCATCCCTTTTGTAATACCGGCAGGTTCAGTAGAGGCTGTTTTTAGTAGTATTTTTAGAGTTTCTGAAGTTTTTGCACTGCTATGTTGTTTTATAAAGGGAAGCTGTGTCCTTGGTCGTTTTGCTTCTTGTTCCATGGTTATTTTGCTTGGTATCTTATTAAATGATGACTCTTGGCCAATCCTTGGCATCTCTGTTGGAGTAAATTCCTTCGATTTTATAAGCAGACTATGTTTCTCTTGATCATATCTCTCTGGGAATGCATCTTTTGGTGAGAACGCTTTGGACAATGTCAAATCACATGGAGGATCGATAAAACTGAGTTGGAGGGATTTGTTCTGAGCAAGATCCTTTAGCCATTTTGCATAATAAGTTTCAGAAAACTTATGGTTTGGGTTATGACTATGTAATAACAGTATCTGGGAATTGAATTCAATCCGATCAGAAACAAATGTTTCAAAACTGCGATAAACTAGTGAACAAGGCCAACAAAAAGTAGTAGTACCTAGTTTTTGCTTCAGAGTCCTACGATTTGATCATTCAGCATCAATTTCGACATGATTGCGCCATTAGCAGTTGCGGCGCATGCGTGAATGAGAAATCCTTTTAACAAGCATAATTTCCTGTTTTCATCCGATATTGATCAAATTTTCAGGAAGTGTGTGGGTTCACCCTTTCAGTTTCACTGTTCTCTAATCAATACTTCACTCTGCGCATATTCTTAAGTAAACCTGCAATACTATTACTATCAATTTTCGTGGTTTCAGACTTTTTTTCCATCAAAACCGTCAGAATCGAAACACTACGTTGCTAGATAAATACTAAATATCTTTCGTCTCATCACGTCACCACAAATTTTCAATACTATTGCTTTCCCTTTCATTTCGAGAACTATTGGAGAGGTTTTGTATTTCTCGTAAACACGAAAACGAGCTATGTTAGAGTGAGCACGATGAATGCTAACCTTTTCGCATTGATTTCTTGTAGCGTTTTCGTAAGCCCGAGAGAAATAGAACTCTCATAGAGACGTTAACGTGACTCTTGTAGTGAATCGCTGCTCCAAAATATAAAGTGAAGTAAGAAACAACGACCGCTTACCTCTACATCATATAAAAAAGATTCTGCCGTGAAGCTGAAAAAGAACACGAATCTTTAAAACGTGTAAAATGAACCTTGAAACGAAATCTTGAGAGTGAAAAAGCTGAAATCTTCAATAAAACGTCGATAGCAAGAACAACAAGAACAAAATGCCGCTAATGACCCTTTTGGTTGAGATGCGGGGAAAAACGCGAAAGAATTATTCTGCTATTCTGCCATTATACACATTTCGTACTGTGAAACTCATGGATGTAAAATAGCTCAGTATCTATCACAGCCTTTCCAATATACACATTTCGTACTGTGAAACTCATGGATGTAAAATAGCTCAGTATCTATCACAGCCTTTCCAATATTTTCTTGAAATTTGACTTGTCGACGTAGGATGGTTATGCAGTGGTACTGTGAATTCAACTGACTGAAACTAAAATGACTAGGACTTGCTACCAGAGAATGTTATACACAGTTAAAAAACGATTTAAATTATAATCTCATGGTAACACGACTACACAACCTAAAGGTAGTGTGGACCACACTGCTAGATGGGCTCACAGATCCTCCCTTGGTGTTTTTTGTGTGCTTACTAACACGGTCATTATGACTGTTTAATATTCTTCCACGATGACCTCCCCTTCGTACCTGCTTCAGTCAGCGAAGGTATATTTAAAAGTCTTCAGTGATTCGAATGTCATTTAACCATCAATTTCGTCGATTCTTTAATTTTATTTTATAGGCTTTGCATAGTATATAGCCGTTACATGTAACATAGTTTTAACTTTTAAAAAATTTACAGTTCACTTGCTATAATGCGATATGTGTGTACTTATTATAGTTTAATGTTGTTGAAAGTAGGTACTGTAAACATAGTTATATATACACAAATATCCACTTCCCACGATGGCGTCCAAATTGAAGGGTTGGGACAGCTTCTCTTGTATGCTATTGATCAGCTGATTTCGGGGGTTGTAGAACGCTGAGCATTCTAGAACAAGATGCTCAGCATTTTCTTCAGTGTCTCCTCAAACCCTGCATTGTGGTGTCTCTGATCTTCCGATCATATGAAGGTATCCATTGGTGTAACAGTCCGCTGTGTAGTCGAGTTATTCTGGTGCAAAAGCTGTTTGGTTTTACCTCCGTTGCAAGTCGGAACCATGACACCTAGTCAGATGGCGGAAATAGGTTATTGTAGCGTTCACTGATCGTTGTTTGATAGTTGAGACATTCTTTCTTCCAGTGGTTTCGCATACGATTTGTTATCGATCTCTTGAGATGAGTTGCTGGCAAAGAAAGTGTTGGGGAGCGTAGTTATAGTGCGACTGATCGTTCGGCTTCTCTATCCACGAATTCGTTGCCTTTTACTCTGGAGTGTCTTCGCGTCCAACAAAATACATCTCGGGTTCCCCTTTGTGCCACGTATAAATTTGGAGGATTGAGGTCTCAATGGATGTGAGTCGACATTTTGCAATTTTGAGACTATGCTATGGCAATCAGTTATATAACTGCGTGTGGGATACCGGGTATTCTTCCTGGGTATGGTTTACCTCCTTGAACATGGACACTCCCTTATAAATCAACCTTGGGATTGATGAATCCCAGGGGGGAACCATTAGTCATTGTACTTACACAGAGGATCTGTTCAACAATCTGCACCCCTGTGCAGTGTTACGGGCTGAATCATAGTGTGCGCATGCTGCTTCGTTTCATTGAACAAAGCTCACATAGCTCAGTGTAAATCACGAAGCTATTTGGCCATCTGGTGTCTATATACTCTCACAGCTGAGAGTATAAATTGGAGGATCACGTTAGTGTAAATTTGGAGGATTGAGGTCTCAATGGATTTGAGTTGACATTTCAGCGACATTTTGCAATTTTGAGACTATGCTATGGCAATCAGTTATATAACTGCGTGTGGGATACCGGGTATTCTTCCTGGGTATGGTTTACCTCCTTGAATATTGCATTCGACTCTGTTGTACTTATACACAGAGGATCCATTACACAATCGACACCCCTGTGCAGTGTTACGGGCTGAATCATAGTGTGCGCATGCTGCTTCGTTTCATTGAACAAAGCTAACAGTGTAAATCACTAAGCTATTTGGCTATCTGGTTTCGATATACTCTCGTTCTTGTGTGTTGGAAAACTCTGCTGTTTATGCTCGTTATTTCGCTCAAACAAGAGAAATCGTATTAGATTCTTAATTTTACAGTTCATGCTAGTAAAAACCCAAAGATCTGGACTAGTACCTAATTTGAGAACGCAATAAATTATATTACAGATGTTACATTCTAATTAAGAAACAGGAAGAGCAATTTGGGTAAATGGGAGCTTTTCAAACTTTTTAAACCCGAAACCGGTCTGAATGTTGATATTGTTTTCGTCATTCTGTCAAGACATTTGACTAAGTTTCGGAATTAGTCAAAACGGCTCCGTTGTAAGCGGAAATTATTATGAAACACCGATCAATAGATGTTGGTTTATCATTTTCAATTATTAACCTTAATAATCGACAGACTGATAAAAATAACCGGATTAGAAGGGCTTTGGGAATATAACATCCCCCTCTTCATTTTTGGGTTGTCTCATCAGCACATTTAACTACCCCACTCATACCTACCAACTACAACTCTACGGCGAATCAATTCTTTGAACACCATACCGAACTTCTTGTTATCACCATCATTCCACCAATTTTCTCATGAATTTTTTGGCAACTCAAACCTCAGTGATATTTTTAGTATTTCTGTAGTATTGTTGTAAATCGATAGTTTGACTCAAATACTCCCTCTACGCTACTGCCGCTCAGTTTCGCCAAATTTTTCGGAGCTGAGGACTCGCTAGCACAAGTAGTTTGCTCCACACCCCCTTCTCACTAGCCCCCATCGTTGCAAAGAGGCTACTGTCCTTCAAGGGGATGGGTAGGTACCTCAATTTGTCTAGGGCCTTCGAGTTTTCTGGCCCGTGTTATTTTATCCCACCATACGCTGACACTGACAGAAATGACACTGGTACAGTAGGTTCGCTTGTCGGTTGTTTCCCAAAATGAAACCATCGTCCAGGTTGAAATAGTTCCACTGAAATCACCTATGGTGTGAATATTAATCAGAGGTTTCGGTGTAGGCAGAGGCACCTGATGGGAAATCGTTGTCAACTCTGCGGCCAGCGCGGGCCGGTCTAATGAGATTCAGTCGAGGCGAACCTGCCCAGAATGCGAGGCGCTTTCGTCTTTCACGTTTTCAGTCGACCCGGATATTATGGAAATTTATTCCAGTTTCCTTTCTTTTTCAAATCCCGAGGATCCGAGCTGGGATGCTGGGAAAGGAATTTTTAAACGCCCGACTTTCCACGGGGTCCTCCCTGCCGTTTGTTTTTCTTCTCATATCGGCGGAGGTTCAGACTCAATTAAGACAGCACGAACAAGGTTAACAAGGACGATTTGTCGCTATCACGATGTACCTGCTTCTAGGTACCAACCAGTTGTATCGCTGTATCGCAGTTACTTTCCTCAGCAGTTGGTGGCAAATCAGTGGCTTCCATCTCGTGGGAAGGACGAAGTGGATTGGATGAAAACCAAAGTTACACTGACATAATCTGTAGGTAGAATGCTTGTACACGCCTCAAAAGAATTAAGAGACTAGGCACCTAGTGGAGATGGGATTCCCCTGTTTTTTGACATGGATATGTCTATTGGCTGGCCTATGTCAGTACGAAAATTAGAATAGATAAATGCAAAGGTTTCATCTTTTTGACATTTTAAGTCTTTGCTTTGGCACATAAACTAAAAAAACGTCACGGAAAATTGCTCACGAAAATATTCTGATGATTTCCGCTTACAACCGAGTCGTTGCTAGGGAAATGGTACTTTGTCGTTTTTCATCCCACAAAATTCATTGACCATTCGTTCGAAAGCTCTCGATTTATCCAACCATAATACGTTAACTACTGCGAAGTGCGTGGCCAACAAGCTGAGTTATGAGCATGGTTATTTGAATAATTGTGTACACTCAGGTGTTCATTTTCAATAATAAATTGATATTATGAACATGATTGCAACCGCTTGTTAATTTCTGATGATTTAATTGAGCTGGTGTTTCGATGATTTGATTCATAGCAGCTAATCCGAATAGTGCGAGAACGGTTTGATTTGTGAAGCGGTGGTTAAATCATTTTAATAGGTAATTTCTATACTTTACACTCTAGGAAGCTGTAATTTCGTTTGTAGCCTCTTTAGGACATTTACTTGACGATGCTCAGGGTCCGGATCAGATGTGTGGCTCTTATTGCTAATTTCTATGCTTTACACTCTAGGAAGCTGTAATTTCGTATGTAGCCTCTTTAGGACATTTACTTGACGATGCCCAGGGTCCGGATCAGATGAGTGGCTCTTAAAGCTAATTTATATGCTTTACACTCTAGGAAGCTGTAATTTCGTATGTAGCCTCTTTAGGACATTTACTTGACGATGCCCAGGGTCCGGATCAGATGTCATATGTGGTAGTTTTATATCTTTAATTGATCTGTACGCCCCGCCGTGCAATGCACGGGTGAGATCTGCCTAGTAATAAATACAATAAGGAAACTCACATGAAAATGTCCCAATGTGTTGCAGACTCGTTTTGTTCAATATTATGAATTTGATCTAGTTTCAGAAGGTATTATCAGGGGTTTCAAAATTTATTATGGAAGGGCGTGCATGGAGGGGGTAATAGAAATTAATCAAGATGTTCTAACTAATCTCATCAATTTTCGTGATTCTCTTTTTGTTCAACTATGAATTAGGTCTAGTTATGAAGGTACGTATGTCAGGAGTTCCAGATTTCATGCTGGAGGTTTTATGATGGCAATTTAATGTCGGTGGAGGGGCAAATGGGGGAAGGTTAATTCTCAGACATTTATTGTTTCCTCTCTCTCTTTTTTTTTTTTTTTTTTAATTCTCACCAAAATTACATACAATCCATTCCTGGGTACGTCCCTGTAATGCATGCATTACTTACCAATACATTTTAATTACTCTATCGATATTGATGACATTTTCAGTGTTAGGATATGTTTCATAATATTCTGCATTGAATTACCGGAGTTTCCCTGCACTATACATCCATTCCACCAATTTGAAATCTACGTTACATGCATAACTCTTGAAACTGTAACCCGATTCGTTCAAATTTGAAAGTTAGCAGGCAACGGACTTTAAGGTCGTCTCCTAAAAATTGCATTGCCTTCGAATGATTGCTACCAATTGCGCGTGTGAATGTATAGAACCAAACTTACCCCACCATAAAACGTGCATATTATTACATAATCCATCTAAATCATGTATTTTAATCAATTAATGCTCGTGTATTGTTGGAAAAGGATTCCAGTCATCTGTAAGGTACAAGCTAAAAATACGACCTATCTGATGGGCCACACCTTCCTAACAGACTTTCTTTTCAAACAGGTTTTCTGACGATGGCTTTTGCCCCTTAAAATCGCTGTTACTCCTCGTTCAGTGGGTTCGCAGTATCTCTCCTAGGGCACGATATATGATGGAAACATCCTTGGGATTCTCACAAAATCAAAGACCTGAAGATGATATCTTGGAAAGTCACAAGGGAAGTCAGTTTTAATATTAGTAGTACGCAGATATACTATTATGGAGGGGGGGACTTTGGGCATCCACGGTATTCCACAGTAATTTACAAGCGTGGTTCATACTTTCACAACACCTCAAAAGGTTCAAAAAAGTTATGCAGTTGGTCAGAAATACATTTTCTATCACTCCCATACGATTCAGACACAACTGAAAATCTATCTTTCCACGAAACAAGGGAAGAGGTTTCCTTTTAGCGACTTTCTATTTTGCTATGGCAATTGGCAATTTTCATGGTTATTTTTTATTTGCTCAATAAAAAGATCTTAATGAGAGCTTTCCAAAAAGTGGCGAACGATTTTCCTGCTATGAAAACTAAGGGAGTTACACTTCGCTAGTAACGCATTGGTTGTACGTGAAAATCAATAGAAATAGAAAAACCTAAGTATGAGGAAAAAACCCGTTTTTGGCCCATTTTCAGCTCATAGCATTGATGCGTGTGAATCGATCTGGCTGCCCAGATTCTAGGACCAATAAGACCCCAAGTGGAGTCCATGTGGAAAAGGGCGGATTTTTTTCATCAAGATAAAGGCATCTTATGGCCTGGACGGCGGACGGTTAGTTTTTATTTGCTCAATAAAAAGACCTTAATGAGAGCTTTCCAAAAAGGTGCTATATAATGGGAACCTGAACATTAATACGATACTTCATCTTTATTAGCACGATGACGTCACGGCCCCCGCCCACTGTATCACGCGTGATCTTCCTTCCCGTTTATTGGCTAAACTAAACGGACTTTTGAGCTGAAAATTGGTACTTAAGGGTTTTCAAGTTCGCAGAATCTGAATCTGGGGTCATAAGTGTGATATTTCAAAATATGAAAGTTCCCCATTCCTTCATCTCCAAGTTGTTTAAAAATGAAAAAATGGAAGACGTGGACCACCTTCTCGGTTCCCGTTTTGATAAACAATGGAGAAAGAACCAGACCTCCAGTAGTACTTACCCCTACTTGACCAAGATTGGTGAAAGGTACGAGGATGATGAGGCTACAGAATGTATTTGCCTTCACCTAGACTGTGGCCTTTTTCATATAAAGTTTTCCATACTAAAAAAAAAAAGAAAAACGTTTTCTTGTCAAATGTATTTTTCAGTATTTCGACTGTTTTCTGTTTTTGTAACTTTGAATTTTCATTGATACTACATGAAAAGTAATGAAAATATGGTGTTTTCATTTAAAAGGGTGTCTACTAAATCTGTAAAATAAAAATTTTGGACTTTTTGGGTACTTTTGGGGTTTTAAATTTTAAAAATCGGTGACCTTTTACAGGCTTTATTTAATTTCTTTAGGAATAGCGTACCGAAATACCAGTAGACCTACTGCAATCATGAGTAGCCTCTATAAAATTAGAACATCATAATTTTTTTTATTGATTCTAGAATACTTACAAAGAACAGAAGTCTAAGACTACATACAGAATATTAGTAAAATACAATGCACAAAATATTTAATATTATACATTCAAAAATCTCAATTGATTCTTTCGTGTTTTGTGAATCCCGGTACTGGCATTATATTATGATTATTTGGTTACCGACGCCATGAAAATCGGTGACTTCTATAATAAAATCCGTGACTTTCGGAAATATCCGTGCCCTACCACTAAATCCGTGACTTTGTGGGAATCCGTGACCTGTAGACACCCTGTTTAACCTGCCCAAAAACCATTTATTTCAAAATAGTTCATATCCACTGTTTTTCATCAAACGAGCTTATATCCACATTAAAAATGGCCCTAACTCTTCTAAAATATAAGAAATATTCTCTAAATATTTTAGTGAAATAGTTGGTTCTATATACAAACTATCAGGAAAATTTAGGAACCAGGGAAGATTTACTTCATGTCATAATTGCTTATCTCGTTCCCCAAAAAAGTTCTAAATGGATATAATTATTGAAAGAAAGTACTTCAATTGGCTTTCACTTTCCGCACTAAAAAAATGAATATAAATACTAAAACACATATTTATGTGTATTCTTTTAGTTTTACGATTTGTTTTTTGCCATAAAATTGGTAATTTACTATTCCTCTGCACTCAAAGTGGTCAAATTTCAAAACACCGTAACATAATGTAGTACGGTAATCTACGAAAATTTGCTCATACGATCATGCTGCATGACTGGAACTTTTTTGAGTTTGATGTTAAAATGTCTGTAAAATGTTTGTGAGTAGATAAGTCAGTTACCTTTGTCAGTAAGTAATCCTCAGATGTCGCAACTCATCACAAATAAGGTTATCGTCAGTGTAGGTGGATGTCAGTTGGTGGATATCAGTCGATTGATATCAGATGGTAGTTAGTAAAATATCAGTAGTTTGATATCAGTAGAGGTTTACTGATATCAGGGTGTGGCCCGAGAATACCGGAAAGTTGGGCTACAACTCGGATCCGTCGGCACTTCGCGAGAAAGCCCCAAGAAAACCACTAGCGCGGTGCGGCAGGTGCGTCTATCGGATGAAAGTGATCTTTCCCGACGGGGCGAAGGGGAGACTCGGGGAGAAAGAAGACCCGGCGGTGGGGAAGGCGAGTAAAAGTAGGAGAAAGACCGGACCCCGTCCGCGGATAAAGATGAACGTCCGTCCCCGCGGTTCTTTCACGAAGTCCCGGAGAAGGGGGGGACTTATCTTACACCTGGTACGTCGAAAGGACTTTCACTGGAAAAAGGGGCTTGGCGGGACTTGGCTACGGAGCGACCAAATATCCGGGTTATGGTGTAGTAATCAATGGAGCTACTTGGTTCATTAGATAGTCTTTTAGCGAATTTTTGAAGAAAATTAAGCTATTGCTCTCGCCTCAAAATTTATAGAATGTGAATTTTTGAAAAAATTTTATGCAGAAATCCGTTTCAGGCTATTCTGAATCATATTCTGAAGTTTAACGCATTTTTTTAATGTATGTATGTAAATATGTACATATGTATGTATGTATGTGTCATTCCAGACGGTAACTGTCCGTAGAATTGTGCTAGAAACTTCAAACAAATTTTAAAATGTTAAGGACACAAAACGAAAGTTCAAGTTCGTTGGCCAGCATGATCGGATTACATCTTCTTATCTCTTCAAATATGTAGTCAACAATTTCAAAATAGCCTGTTTTTTGCGATTTGTTGTGCGAAATTATTTTTTCAGCATACTAACATGTGGTATATTCGGAGTCAGCGTAAAATTTCCTATAAGAATATGTATCAAGTTTTCAAAAATTTCAGAATTGAAAAATCAGTCAAAAATCGAAATAATGCCGTTCGCTAATTGTAAAAATCGGTAATATTTGCATGAAACATTGTTCAAATCCAGATTGAACTACTCTCATGGATTGAACTACTCCCATTCAGATCGAACTACTCTTATGGAAGTATCCCTGACCACATTGGACATCGAAATCTATGAATATTTACCTACATTTGTCTTTAAATCTACAAGATTAGTTTAATAATAATAAAGTATGAGTACCTCCTAATTATTTTTAATAATTTGATTCCATGTTTGTCTATCAAAATCATAAACTGAAATTTCTCTACACGATCAATAGTGACTGAAATGTCGAAGATTTCTTCAAAAATTCGCTCATGGGGTCATGCTGCATGACTGGACTTTTTCAAATATATCTGAGTGTGTGTGTTCACTTGCACTCACCTAAATGGAGGGTCACCCTCCACTCACCATTCCGAATTCATAGTTGACTGGGGTGGTTCACTCAACAGGCACATTCAGATTACACGAGTTTGACAGTGCACTCAGGGGACACTCAATGCTTTTTCAACTAGTTGGTAGCCCTGACAGTACCTATGTTGTTGGGGAAGTTTCCCTGGTTCGAGGGAAAAGGGACGGGAAAATTCCCTCTCTCATTCCGCACTGATCAATAACAGTTCTCAAAGGTTACTCTTTTCTTTGAGTTTTTGCTTTTTATGCTATTATCCTTGTTCCTTGGGGAGACAGGACATAGGCCTTATCAGACATAGACGAAAGTCATTGGTCTTCCCGCCTGGATCGGGGTAACCACAGTTGAATTGAATCCTTGTTGCTTGTTTGTTGAAGTGCTGATAATTTGTGTTTATGTATAGAGTTGTGACGGAAAAGAAGTGAGAAAATGAGAAAACAATGATTCGTATTGTTTTGAAGAACAGATATGTAGTTGAAAATAAGAAGAGTTATAGGTATAATGAGACTGTTGGACAAAAAGAAGACGTGAGGTTTTGGGAGAGCTTCAAGCAATCACATTTTCTTGGAATTCTCATTGATTGTACATCCTGATGAATGGAAGGTAGGTACCTACCACCAACTCATTCCACAAACCAAGATAATTCGGAAAACCATGCACTACAAACTTGGTACGTAGAGATCGCATAAAATCAAAGAGCGACCAGCACTTTCAGCTGTGGTGGTTATAAATCCTTTCCATTTATTTTAGGCTCCTCCAGGTTCGTAGTTGTCCATGACTGTCTCTTTCCCGAATCGGAATAGTTTGCAAAATATTTCGTTGTTGATTGTATAACATTCGAATGGGATCTGTTGGTCACATCAAACATGTACCTAACAACCGTCAGATTCTTCAAAATGAATCGATTTAAATCGTATCGATTCTTTTGAAATGAATCAAAAAGAATCGTATCGATTTTGTAAGAAAGTATCGATTTTTTCAAGAATTGATACATTTTAGTGGATTTAGAATTAAAATTATTTTGACTTTTAACCAACTAAATTTCTATGAAAAAATTAATACAAATGTTTCACAATTTTCAATGATAAATCTTTCAAACTTGAAATAGGTTGGTACCTAACTATGTTGTTCATGAGACAGGGGTAGTACGTATTCGTATTAGGTACTTGAATTCCAATAACGTAGAAGGTACATTACCTACTAGTAAACATGCAATATTTCATGAACTTTCTATCACCTTGAGCTCTTTTTACCGACTTAATCCAGCAATATCATTTGTTCATAGATCGGAAAATGTTACGATATGTATATCAAGAATCAAAGCTTATGAAACAATAGTACCTAACTATATTTCAAAAACATCGACCATTACCAATATCATAAAACAAAGGCTTCTTTAGGTACTTTTATTTCTACAGTAAACATATTTACCTAATTCTTCTTCAACTTTAATTACCAACGTTTGTAGAGGTGGTTTTTCATCATGTCTGTTCATACAGCTATCGAAAAGAATCGGCCTCCGATTCTCGAAATTTTGAATCGATTCTCCGATACTTAAAAAAATAATCACACCCACCTACGCTTCACTAGTCCATCCATAAGTGACAAGAGTTATAATTAACTCAATTTCGTCAAGTCACAATTCAAATGGAATTATATCAGCTGATACTATCGTCACAGTTTGTTAGCCGATTATTTATTTACTTTGTTCGGGAAAAGGAGCTTGGTGGGACTTTGCTGTTGATGGACAAAATGGATATTTATGGTTACGGTGTAGTAATCAATGGAGCTCCTTGGTTCATTAACTAGGGAACGCATCCAACAAGGCCAGACAGGGAGCTCCTAAACTTCCTAGACCTTCTGTAAGTTCCAACAGCAGAGATCTAGGTACAATAGTATTTCAGAATCTAGGTATACCTACATTGACGTACGCACCCACCCGCTGAAAATTTATGAGATAAAATATAACACCCACCTAGTATAGTACTTATAATAGTACTTAACTATATTTCAAAAACATCGACCATTACCAATAAAACAATGGCTTCTTTAGGAACTTTTATTTCTACAGTAAACATATTTACCTAATTCTTCTTCAATTTTAATTACCAACGTTTGTGGAGGTGGTTTTTCATCATGTCTGTTCATGCAGCTATCAAAAAGAATCGGCCTCCGATTCTCGAAATTTTGAATCGATTCTCCGATAGGTACCTACTTAAAAAAAACTCGTAAACGAGTTCCACTATCCGCTTTACAAGCAGATACCATGTTACATGGATATGTCTTTGATTGGGGATTTCAGTCCTCGAGTTGTCCTCGACTGTTGTCAAGAAGATGAAAATGTTTCCTATGGAGTGGGGTAAATGATACTATTGCTTTACGTTAAGAATATTGTAACCGGCTTATTAAAATTGTTTATAGTCCAATCAACTTAGTTTTGGAATGTAGCCAGGTTCGTAAGGAGGGGGAAATTGGTATCATGAGATGTGAACATTTATCACATAAATCAAGCGCTTTCCAACGAGTGGCGAACGATTTTTGTGCGATGAAAACTGAGGAAGTTCCATTCCCCTAGCAACGGATGGGTTGTACGTGAAAAACACTGAAATTGTGACACAAATTTCGCGTCACGGAAATTTTTGGTTGACCCCCCAGAGCAAAGACATATCCATGTCAAAATAATCACACCCACCTACGCTTCACTAGTCCATCCATAAGTGACAAGAGTTATAATCAACTCATTTTCGTCCAGTCACTATTCAAATAAAATTATATCAGCTGATATTATCGTCGCAGTTTATTAGCCGATTATTTATTTACTTTGTTCGGGAAAAGGAGCTTGGTGGGACTTTGCTGTTGATCGACAAAATGGATATTTATGGTTACGGTGTAGTAATCAATGGAGCTTCTTGGTTCATTAACTAGGCACCGCATCTAGTAACAAGGGCAGTCAGGGAACTCCTTGACTTCCGATAACGGCACTTTCTTCCGCGTTCTATCGTTATCTTATCGCCATCCAATTATTATGATCGTTTGTTGCAACTAATTAGGGTTCAGCAGAAGAAGGATAAAAGCTCCAGTCATGCAGCATGACAACAAAACTGTATCACAACAAAACTTGCGGTAAAACCAGTATGGATGTATGGCGCAGGTCATATGGATTCGACTCCCAAATTAATAAAATGCAAGTCCTGCGTAACAGGGCCCTACGACTAATCACAGCAGCACAATGGTATGAATCCGTAACGAGGAGCTAAAGATCTCGAGGTTCCGACGGTTAAGGATACCTTAATCGCTGCATATTATGGCTCCCACCAGAGGACTTCGTCACATCCCAATTAATACATCAACATCATCCCTCAGGACCCCACCCAGGCTTATCAGACGACAAAAATGAAAGTATCATTTGGACTATGCTGACCGTTTTAACTAAACTTCGTTCGACCCCTAGCTATATTCGTTTCTTTCCTAGTAAAATCATTTGTTTCCTACTACCCAATATGTATTTTGAATTTAGAACCCATGTAGAATTTTATATTGTGTCTAATATGTGTAACATAATATATACGTAATGCAATTCAAGTCCAGTTGAAGTTGCAAAATTGCTCTGTACTGTGCTTAGTTTGTACCTAATGACTTTTCACTACTAGAAGATGGACTTTATCTAATATTTACTCGTTCTTCATGTTGTTATTAGTATACTTCTTTTGTTACCTTACTATAAAGTGCTATGCACAGAAATGTCTCAAATAAAGAAAAAAGAAGAAGAATAAAAAGGGGAAAAATACACTGCCAAGGACATGGCTCAGAAGCTGCCTCGTGGCCTCTACAGTGTGTCATCAGTGCATTTTCAAAAATGACCGGTTCACCATAATCATGACGTTAGAGTGCTGGGCAACCAAAAACCAGAAAACCTGACTAAAATCTGTTCAACAATGACGGACTTATGACTGTCACAAGAAAATTACGTTCACGCGTGCGCTGGGCGTATCGCTGATTCAATCATGATGAAACTGATAGGGAACCATCTAGGGCTAAATTCACACTATCCCTGAAAATTAAAATTGTGGAAGTTATGGCTGAGGCAAGGAAATATAGAAAGACGAACGCTCGAGCATGCGCACAATCACGCTAAATCAATCATGATAAATGTTGTAAGGGGCCTCAAGGGATCATCCCTGAAAATCTGACCAAGATCTCTTCAACATTGACGGACTTATGAGTTTAACAAGAAAATCACGTTGGCGCATGCCCAGACCGTACCGCTGCTTCAATCATGATGTGACTAATAGGACGCCATCTAGGGCTAAACCCGCACTATTCCTGAAAATGTCATTAAAATCAAATCGAAGTTGTGATCGTTATGGCTGTTGCAAGGAAATGTGGACAGACAGACAGACGGACGGACAGACAGACACGAAACCAAATTTGTCCAGGAGGCGATGAATCGCAAAATGCGAGTAGAAAATTTGATTTTGGAGAAATTTTTTTTTTTTCATTTCGAAAGTGAAAACAAAGCTTCCGTTGCCTTGCAGAATCGGAAGCAGAAAGAGCAATGAGTAGCATGATCGTATGAACGAATTTTCGTAAATTATCTTATTAAATTTAAATATTGCTTTGAAATTTGTTGCACTGTTTTGAAATGTGAGCACTTTGAGTACAAAGAAATAGTTAACTACCAATTTTATGGCAACAAAACTCGTTCAAAATAATATTCTGCAATTCAAAAAATGTTTGAAGATTTCAAACTTTTTCAGGGAGTTTTAAAGATTTTTCAGCAAATATTAATGAGATTTGAGTAATTATTTCTCCATAATTTTGATTTTAAAAATTTTGGAGCCATTACAAAATTTGTTAAAAGTGGTCCCAGCCGTGGCAAGAGGGAATGAAGTGTTGTCGTGGTTCTTAATCATTTTCAGCTTGACGAGTACAGTCGACAAAATGTCGACACAGTGTGGACATGCATTGACCAGAAGAGTTCATTTTGTTCTACCCTTTAATCGTAATGATTTTTGTTTCTTTGATCGTGTCCATTTAAACAATTTCTGCCAATTTGATATTCAGAATTTATGCCTTTCTTTTTTGTCGTGCAACTGAAAATTTATATCTTACAGCGCTCATAACAGATAAGATACTAAGGAAGGTAATCGAAACTACATGTTTAATTGTGTTATTTTGGAAAATTGTGTATGGCATAGAACCCGAACCGAACAGGTTTTAGAAAGTAGTATGAAGCCTCGTTCTAGATGTGTTAATTGCAATTAAGGGTGTTTTCAAAGTTCGGTTAAGAAATAATCGAAATGTTTTCGGTAGTTACTCTGAAAAGAAATCGGGGACCATTTGAACTGTATGGCTGGGTGGTCTGACGAACTACTGGCTATATAGAAAATAACCATATTCCAAATCAGACGATTGGGCTTGTTGAACTATCCAATTTAATGAAATTGAGGCGCCAATACATTAACTGAGGAATGCCGCCGCGAATCCTGGTGAACGAAAAGTCTTAATGAGGGAGCCGGTTCGAAACTCCCAGACGGTGGGTATTAAGATAATGCTGATTGAAGGAAAACGAAGAGGGAGGTTTCGCAGGACAGGTTGAGTCAAGAGAAGAAATAAAAAACCTGTATCTCAGAAAATGATGTTCACCCCCTTTTCGAGACTCCATCATCACTGGGGTTGGTGAAACCACTTTCTCGCCTTGTTGAAAAGACGTAAAGCTCCAATTCGATTCCCCACTTGGACGAGGAGATCCTGCTTCTCAGATGGGTTTCTCTCACTCCCTCCGGGCGTCTGAAAGGAGTGGCCGCTCGCCCCGCAGTGCCTTCTCAGATATTCTCGTTCCAACCCGCAAGTACGTGGTACAATTCAGAAGACCAGATGGTCAAATTAGAATCAGCAAAATCTGCATGCTATTATTTGCAAAGTAGCATGAAAACGAGCTGTAGAGCAATACAAAATCATCTTCAACAGCCCTGGCGTTGATGATCAAGTTTGCCATGGTAGTAATTCTCAGAACAAATTGTTTACGGTTAAATAATTTTGTAATCATAACAATTCAATCGAACGTATTCGCAGTCATTAGTTTAAGTGATAATATCTAGGAGGGCGATTAAAAGATTGTCTATCTACAAGGGGTGTCTTCTGGCATGTTCTTCGTCCAACACGCAAATACGTGGTACAATTCACAAGGCCAGATGGTCAAATTAGAATCAGCAAAATCTGCAGGTGATGGCTTTGGCTTAAACAGCTTCAATCATTTTATGCTATTATTTGCAAAATAACAGCATGGAAACGACTTGTAGAAGAGCAAAATACATCATCTATCTTCATTCACACTGGTGTTGACGATCTAGATAGATAGCTATGGTAGTAATTCTTATAAAAATTGTTTAAGAGTAAACTATTTTATGAGAATTTGAGTATATCTACCGATTGCGATTAAGCTATTGTCTATCTACGATGGAGCGACTTCTGACACCAGAAAGGTACAATTCACAAGGCCAGATGGTCAAATGCACAACCAGCAAAACCTGCAGGTGATGGCTTTGGCTTAAACCAATCATTTTATGCTATTATTTGCAAAATAACAGCATGGACACGACTGGTAGAACAAAATGCATCATCAATCTTTATCTTCATTCACACTGGTGTTGACGATCTAGATAGATAGCTATGGTAGTAATTCTTATAAAAATTGTTTAAGAGTAAACTATTTTATGAGAATATGAGTATGTCTACCGATTGCGAGTAAGGCATTGTCTATCTACGATGGAGCGACTTCTGACACCAGAAAGGTACAATTCAGAAAGCCAGATGGTCAAATCACAAATAGCAAAACCTGCAGGTAATGGTTTTGGCTTACTGCAATCATTTCATGCTATTATTTGCAAAGTAGCATGAAAACGAGCTGTAGAGCAATACAACACTATCTATCTTCAACCGCACTGGCGTTGATGATCTAGTTTGCCATGGTAGTAATTCTCAGCAAAATTGTTTACGATCAAATTATTTTGTAACCGTAATAATTCAATCGAACGTATTCGCAGTCATTAGTTTAAGTGATAATATCTACGTAGGGCGATTAAAAGATTGTCTATCTACAAGGGGCATGTTCTTCGTCCAACACGCAAGTACGTGGTACAATTCAGAAGGCCAGATGGTCAAATTAGAATCAGCAAAATATGCAGGTGATGGCTTTGGCTTACTTCAATCATTCTATGCTATTATTTGCAAAATAACAGCATGGAAACGACTTGTAGAGCAAAATACATGATCTATCTTCATTCACACTGGTGTTGACGATCTAGTTAGAAATGGTAGTAATTCTCAGTAAAGTTTTTCAAGAGTAAACAATTATATGAGAATATGTGTATATCTACCGATTGCGATTAAGATATTGCCTATCTACGATGGAGCGACTTCTGACACAAGAAAGGTACAATTCAGAAAGCCAGATGGTCAAATCCAAACTGCAAAACCTGCAAGTGATGGTTTTGACTTACTCTGATCATTTCATGCAATTGTTTGCAAAACAGCATGGAAACCGCATCTTCAACCGCATTGGCGTTAGTGATCTAGTTTGCTACGGTAGTAATCCTCAGAAAAATTGTTCATGATTAAATTATTTTGAAACCATTAACTAATTTAATTGAACGTAATCGCAGTCATTATTTAAAGTGATAATATCTACGTAGGGCGATTAAAAGATTGTCTATCTACAAGGGAGTGTCTTCTGGCATGTTCTTCGTCCAACACGCAAATACGTGGTAGGATTCAGAAGATCAGATGGTAAAATCAAAACCAGCAAAACATGCAGATGATGACTTTGGCTTACTCCAATCATTTTATGCTATCATTTGCAAAAATAACAGCATGGAAACGACTCCTAGAGCAAAATACATCATCCATCTTCATTCACACTGGTGTTGACGATCTAAATAGATAGCTATGGTAGTAATTTTTAGAAGAATTGTCTAAGAGTAAACTATTTTATGAGAATATGAGTATATCTTCCGATTGCGATTAAGAGATTGTCTATCTACGATGGAGCCACTTCTGACGCCAGAAAGGTACAATTCAGAAGGCCAAATGGTCAAATCACAAACAGCAAAACCTGCAGGTGATGGCTTTGGCTTACTCAAATCATTTCATGCTTTCATTTGCAAAACAGAACGGAAACGAGCAGTAAAGCAATACAACACCATCTATCTTCAACCGCACTGGCGTTGATTGTCTAGTTTGCCATGGTAGTAATTTTCAGAAAAATTGTTTACGGTTAAATAATTTTGTAATCATAACAATTCAATCGAACGTATTCGCAGTCATTAGTTTAAGTGATAATATCTAGGAGGGCGATTAAAAGATTGTCTATCTACAAGGGGATGGCATGTTCTTCGTCCAACACGCAAGTACGTGGTACAATTCAGAAGACCAGATGGTCAAATTAGAATCAGCAAAATATGCAGGTGATGGCTTTGGCTTACTCCAATCATTTTATGCTATTATTTGCTAAATAATAGTATGGAAACGACTTGTAGAAGAGCAAAATACATCATCTATCTTCATTCACACTGGTGTTGATGATCTAGATAGCTATGATAGTAATTCTTAGGAAAATTGTTCAAGAGTAAACTATTATATGAGAATTTGAGTATATCTACCGATTGCGATTAAGCTATTGTCTATCTACGATGGAGCGACTTCTGACACCAGAAAGGTAAAATTCACAAGGCCAAGTAGTCAAATCACAAATAGCAAAACCTGCAGGTGATGGTTTTGACTTACTCCAATCATTTCATGCTATTATTTGCATAGCAGCATGGAAACGAGCTGTAGAGCAACACAACACCATCTATCTTCAATCACACTGGTGTTGATGATCTAGTTTGCTATCTAGTTTCTTTATGTGATGTGAAGGGTATAGGTAACATATTAGCTATATTCATTGTCGAATTGAAAATTTTATCTATTCTCTCCTCTCATACAACTTCGTCTGTATCGTCAGGCTTTGTAGTAATGGAAAGAGAATTTCCGTTTACGATTAAACAATTTTATAATCACAATATCTTCGAACTACCACATAAACACATACTACATGAGACTATCTACCTAGTGCGAGTAAGAAATTGCAGTTACCGTATTTTTTTATAGTACCTACTATACATCCCCGTGCACAGAAAAATATGTTTTATTAAGTAAAAAAGTATTTTTGTCAAAACAAAGAATGATGATGATGACGTTTTTGAATAATTTTTGGGGCCTTTTATGTTATATCCCCGCATATTTCCGTTAATTCTCTGCTATTCATTCATTCTGACCTGTATGTAGAACTAATCTGCATTTTGACTAAGGGATTGCCAACTTGATGTTATGTATTTTTGAGATGCGAGTTTGCGAGCATCCAGACCACCAAACTATACACATCATTTTGACCTACATGTCCAACTAATCTGATTTTTTACTAAGGGATTGACTACTTGATGTTATGTATTTTTCAGATGCGAGCTTGCGATCATCCAGACCACCAAACTATGCACAGCATTCTGATCTATTTTACCACAGTGGACGTAAAAATGATTTTGGATCATCAATCCGATCAATTTCCACTCTAGAGAAAACAGTTTGTAAATGCGGGGATATAACAGAAAAGACAAGGCGAAAAGAATGGATCGAAACAACTGTTATTAGTGGTTAAGGGCGAAAACCAGAAAAAGCAGAAAGAGAAAAACAACTACTACTGTTCTCAACAGTAATTCAATTTTACTGAGTCTAATTAGAGGGCACAGTAAGAGACCATTGGAAATGGAAAATGGAAATTAGTGTCCGAAAAGTTCAAAGTATTCAAGTGAAACCCAGAAGAAGTGCAGATAGCTGAGATAGTTGTAATATATGACCGGTACCTACCTACCCTGCACGGCCCATCAAGGAGACAATTTTCCGAGTCTTTTGGCACTTTTCCTTAGAGACAAACCCACTTTGGTATTACCCTGAAACAGAAAAAAAAGCAAAGCAATTAGTAACTTTGTACCTTAAGAAGTAAGCGTTGCCGTAAGTTATTATGATAGAATTATTATAATAGAATATTAGTCAAGTATATATTTTGGTTGTTATTTTTAACAATGAACTTTTGTAATCGATCTAAAAATATGCCATGGTAGGTGTGGCTCATAGCTTCTTCGTATCCGTAACATGAATATATAGATCATTAACATGCTTCAGAGGTCTAAAGATTCCATGGAAGGTTCCTTGGGGGGTTTAGCAAAATCGGTCAATTAAGCAATGTGAAAGTATGATGATTGATACTTATGATACATTCATAAATTCGAGCATGTGCGAAAGCTACCAGTGATTAGGGAGCCTCCGCCAATCTTATAAAATCTCCGCCAGTTAAAATGAGCCCCTAAGGACGCGGGTGGTGATACCACGGAGGAAACCCGCCGAAATTCCCAACTCGAGTAGCTCCGTGGCACTTTTCCTGCACCACACCCCGCTCCCTGACACGGTCGCGGTCATGTCTTGACACACCCGCCATGTCTGCTCCATGTCCACGCTGCCACTGACAACCTGGGCATCCAGGATTATGGCTGGACAACAAAGATATAAAACTCTCCCTTTCAACATCCTAACCGCTGGATGACAAAGTGCCAGTTACCTGTTCGGCTACCAGTAGGTGCAGGTTCTCATTTAACCCATTCTGTGCAAATCCGCGTTTTAAATTTTGTAGATTTGATTTTCGAAATCGAGCCTTTTTAAGGTAAGATGATGTCCCCTGACGTCACACATACTCCGAAGTTTGGAAGATGTTTTCTAATAATTTTAGAAGAGTTTCTGAAGATATAACAATAATAAGTTATTGTTTGTTACTGATGATTGCCCAACCGTCGAAATCGATTTAACATTGTAAATCTTTATTTTCGTGGAAATAGATAACGTTTTTCAGTAACTTCTGTTTTGAAATGAGTTTCCACAACTTCGTCGCGCGTGATTTAGTTCGGACCCCACCTGGTGGACGGTGTCACTTATTTCCACCTGGCTGATGTATGATTAATCAAAATACTTTAAACTTCACCTAATTTGTGTTAAGACGTTCGGATAATGAATCCAGTACCCAGGATAGTTAGAACATTGAAATTGTATAATTGCGAGAGATCGGTTCAATTAACTGCTAGGAGTTTCTCTCGAACTGCTTATCGGAAGACTGGGCAGATAGCGTTTCAGAGACAGGCGAGAAATCCCATTGTTGCTTTCCCGTATGCAGATCCATGCCCGTATGGTGACGTAAAGGGCTGTGTGCAATACCTACGCGTACTATTGTCACTTCTAATGAATATAGTTCGTGTCAGTTTCAAAAGACTTGGTTCCAACCTCAAAGCAGGAAGTCGGTAGAGGGGAGACGCCTGCATTCAAATTTTCCGCAGGAATCGGGTCAAATACAATGAAGGCCTATTTTTCCAACGTTCCCGACTGCCCTAGAGATGCACGTGAATGGAAACAAAAATGCGGGTAACGTAGTTTGTAGAACAACGCTCGAGGGTAGATAAAGAAATCATAATAACTTTCGCCTTTTGTTGCGCCTGATAAAAACGAGAAAAAAAGAAAAAAAAAAAAACACGATAAGACTGGCGGTGTCAGTCATTGTGGGGACATTGTGTCCGAGTAGAGGCCTTAAGCCGTGTTTCTTAAATGAATAGGTGAACGGCCGATACGTAAATGGGGATCACGACTGCCTTACCGGCCGACACAATGCGAACGGTGAATGAGTGGAGTTTGGTAAACGTCTGAAACGTACAGGATTTTGGTTGAAATGGGTGATGGTGTCAAAAGGTCCCTGTGCCAAATGCAAGGGAGCACGTCACCTTGTTGGCGGCGCCTGCTGACCCACTCGTGGCTCTAGCTTTCTCCCTGATAAGCACCTACCGGCCGACTGGCGTTCACACATTTTCGTCTCTTCATTTGCGTAAGCAAATCTGAGATCTTGTGGTAAGCAACACATTTAGGATTGATTCATTTCAGACGCGATCAAAGGGAATCAGGTCGTGTTCTCTGCCTCGTCGGACTTCCACGCAGGAGTTGTTAGCTCAAAGCTACTGGAAGTTTATCCAGACTTTTCTAAATGGTGTACTCAGGAACATAGTTAATACACCCTGGTACATTCAGAATGATAGCCTTCACCGTGATCTAAAGGTGGTAACTATTGATGAAAATATCACGGAAACTATCTCCATCGCCCAATAATTGCGACGAAGAGGTAATTTCAACATCGAAGCTGCCCGTTTGCTTGATGTAAGTGACTTGCTGAGAAGACTGAATAGAAGAAAACCACTCGAACTAATACAGTGAAAGTGAAATAATGAAATTAGTAATGAATAATAATTAAATCAGTTTGTCAAAACACGTTGTGTATCTTCGTTTTGGATTGTAATATGAAGTAAATAAGATCAAAATTAAATTGCTAATAAGTTTTAAACATGGTGTAATTAAAACTGTTTAAAGGAATAGAAAAAATGTCTGCCAATTAGAGTGTGGCACATAGCTTCCTCTTTTACGTATCATGAATATAATAGATCAGTGAAAAGTTTAAATGATCTTAGAAAATTCCATAGCGAAAAAGAGTAAATCAAGAAGTAGCGTGAAACGTCGCAATTGGTCAATTAAGAAATCAAAACATGATACTCAATGTCATGTATGCGCATGCGCAGAATGAACTGATGAGTTTAGAACAATGAGATAGGTACGGGACCATCTACAACCTAACCCACGCATTTCCTGACAATGTCATCAAAATCGGACGAAAATTGTGGAAATTAAGGTCGTTATATGGAATTCATATTGGCGCATGCGGAGTAGCTATTAATGATACAATCATGTTGAAATAGGTATGGGATGATCAGATCTTCATCCCCCAACTATCATCCAAATTTGAGCGAGATAAGACGGCTAGAGCGTGAGAAAATGATGTTTGGTGGAATAAACGTTTGTGCATGCGCTGAGGGAAGTATTGGTTCTGGAACGAAGAGGCTCGTCTATACTATAGCCCATACATTCCCTGAACATTTAATCGAAATCGGGTGAAAACTTTAAAATAAACTTGTTACAAGGAGTTGCGGGCACACGCACGCACGCGCGCACACACACACACACACACACACACACACACACACACACACACACACACACACACACACACACACACACACACACACACACACACACACACACACACACACACAACACACACACACACACACACACACACACACACACACACACACGCACGCACGCACGCACGCACGCACGCACGCACGCACGCACGCACGCACGCACGCACACACACACACACACACAACACACACACACACACAAACACACACACACTTACGTATAGACAGACAGACAGACACATAACCAAAGTTGTTCAGAATGGTCTAAAATGTAGAATGCGAGTGGAAATTTTTATCTTGGAGACCAAACATTTTTCTAATCTCGAAAGTGATAATATGGCTTCCGCTATCTATAGGTAGACTCGGTAGCGAAATGACAGGAGCGTTATTCACTCTTCCTTATGACATTTTATGGAAAATGACGAAGCATCAACTGAAATGGAAAATTAGAGAGTGGGTAACGCGGATAATTTAAAATCTGGGATCGAGAAATCGATCGGAAATTTGAGTGCCCTTCAGAGAGTACCTTCGAGGGGGTGAGCCGCCGGCTTGGCTTCCTCGCTATGCACCTGATTAAATTTATTCCCAGTTGACCGTGAAAAAGATCGAATTTCCCTTTCGAGGAGGTTCGTCTGCCGCTTCTCTCGTATTACACTGTACGTGGAAGAACCGACGGACTCACAGAAAAAAATGCCGCAGGAGAAAAAAGGGTTGAGAGGTAGAGGTACCTACCTCCCGTCACTCTCCCTCTCATTAGCCTATCCGTATATATTACAAAAGCATAGGGAAACCATAATCTAAGATTAAAATATCCTTGCTAACCAAGAACATAAAAATGGTATACGGGTGGTTTATCACCTCAAACAAGCAGTTAGTTTTGAAGTTCCTCATCATGTTTTATTAGATAAGATAATTCTTTATTGCTACACAGATAAAGACATCTATAGCAATCTCTTAAACGGCTAACACAGTACTTATGCCGGAATAAAATAAAAATGTTCTTTGACACATTTCTTTCTTTCCTTCTTCTTTCCTTTTTCTTTGAGCCACGTTAGAGGCTCATGACCATTGAGTTCACCAAAAGAACGGCCGTTTAGAAGAACGAATGAATGTGATTCACGCCTGGGGAGATGGTTGCGTCCAGCACACTCCTCTCAGCAACAAGAGGTGACAGAAGCATATCCTGTGACAGGATATTCAGCTCCCCCACTCACACATTAAAATCCCCTCCAAACAGGGCAGCGCAAGGAGAAAATCTTGACAAAATGTCATCGAAAATGAAGTGTAGCTCTTCCAGTAACTCAGATGTGACGTGCCCAGGTTGAAAGTAGAAAGAACCTATGAGAAGGTTGACGTTTTTTTCCCCTTACCGTAAAAATGATCCATCGTGGGTTGCATGATACCATTTCATATTTTAGCTTCGCAGTACGACTGATGCAGACTGTCAGCCCTCCACTTCCTTTACAGATATACATATAGTGCACATAAACCCATAATAGGAGTTAATATTTATATGTGTGTGACGCACATATGATCATTTCGTGGAAATACCAGTTGAAATTTCTCAAGATTGAACGATAATGGGTACGTTTTATTATCGTGGAAAGTGGGGCAAGCCGTATAGAAAGGGCTAATTAGAGAATACTACATAATTATGAGGTTCCAACTTTGTCAGAGAAGACAGATAGTGTAGATGCCTAACGGTAATGTTTTTGAAATAAAAATCGTTAGACAATGAGCGGGTTCGCATGACTCCAACACATGTAATTGAAGATCCCGTCTCAATAATGATGAAGATGGAATATGTCATTCAAGTCTTAGAAACTTCACCGGCTTTCCAACAAAACTTTCCTCTTTCTAATTGAAAAATGGACAAATCAGAAGAAACTGGAAATCACGTAACTGGTATCGGAACGCTTGCATACGAGTCCGCAACACATTGGGACATTTTATGTCTTTAGTTGAAGAGAAGTATGTGTTGCAGACTCGTATGCAAGCTCTAAGAGCCACTCAGCTGATCCGGACCCAGGGCATCGTCACGTAAATGTGCTAAAGAGACTACATACGAAATTACAGCTTCCTAGAGTGTAAAACATAGAAATTAGCTTTAAGAGCCACTCATCTGATCCGGACCCTGGGCATCGTCAAGTAAATGTCCTAAAGAGGCTACATAAGAAACTACAGCTTCCTAGAGTGTAAAGCATAGAAATTATCTCTTACAATGATTTAACCACCGCTTCACAAATCAAGCCGTTCTCGCAATATTCGGATCACCTGCTATGAATCAAATCATCGAAACACCAGCTCAATGAAATCATAAAGAAATTAACAAGCGGTGGCAATCATGTTCACAATATCAATTATTGAGAACGATCACGTGTGTACTGTGTGTACACAATTATTCAAATAACCTTGCTCATAACTCAGCTTGTTGGCCACGCACTTCGCAGTAGTTAACATAATATGGTTGGATAAATCGAGAGCTTTCGAACGAATGGTCAAAGAATTTTGTGGGATGAAAAACGACGAAGTACCATTTCCCTAGCAACGACTCGGTTGTAAGTGGAAATCAAAATATTTTCGTGAGCAATAATTTTCCGTGACGTTTTTTTAGTTTATGTGCCATAGCAAAGACATAAAATGTCAAAATGCAACAGATCGAAGTGTTCAGGGGCCTATATCATCAAACAACAAGTTACAAGTGTAAAAGTTAACAAGGACAGGTACTTGTAATGCGCGGTAAACTAGAACAAGTGTTAAACCAAAACAAAGAGTACAAGTGTAGAAAAGTTACACTTGTAGAAACTTTACAGGAGTAGAAGACAAGAAAATTGGCGTGGGGACAAACGAAATGAACAACTCACTCACTCAATTGCTTATTCTCGTATTCGCAATAATCGTGCTCGTTCCAATGGGGCTCTGAACTAACAAGGTCGGCCGCTAGGAGCGGTGGGGGGCGAAGTACCTAAGGAATATGGTCGTTGACAAGACTTTCCCCTTTATCATACATTAGGTCACCCATTTTTGCTTTACAATTCGCTCCCCTCACCATCAATCTCATCAATACCGGTCAAAAGTGGTAATTATATTATCAATAAATGAATTATTAAAATAAAGAAATACACAAACAAACAAAAACCAGACAAAACACCAAAAACAACTTGCGTCCGTCACGACTGCTCTTATCCGCAACAAATAATATTAGTAAATCGGTAAGGTCATTGTTTACATGCTGCGCTCTATCTCGAGCTTCTCATATTCGGAATCCCATTCGCAAGTTCTTTTGATTTCCTTTAGTTTAATCTAAAATTATGAATTCCTTCAAGAAAAGAGGCGATGCTTGAGGTACAACGGGTTATAAGAGATGAGAAGTCCGTGCTGTTTGGTGCCAACTTCCAAAATTGTCAACTCACAATGCTGGAAAATACCTAGTTTACAGGTGAATGGACATAGGTTAAAAATCGGCCATTTTTTACTACTGTAAAACAGTGACTTATACAAAATTATGGAGAAACACCTGTAACTACAAAATGATGGGGAAAAACTTGTAACTTGTCCAAATTCGCCTGTACACTTGTTAATTTTTACTGAGTAAATGATACAAGTCTACACTCACTTGCACACTCATTTTTTACAATTTGCACATAAAATCGGCTTGTGTGTCACTTGCTGTTTTATGAAAATACGTTTGCGCATACGAAATAGCCATTGTTGATTTAATTGCGAAGACATTCATACGCAATTTTCTTGAGACAATACTTTAATTACTCTTAAATTGAAGGAGTTTGGGTTATTAAATCATAAGAAACAGATTATTCATAAAATCAGCGAAAGCGCATGCGCACTTGCGTAGTTGCGCACGCTACTAATGGTCCGACGACGAACTAATAATTATAGAACATTCTGGGAGCTAATCCGAACAATCTCTTGAAAATTTAATCAGATTTTCAGAGCTTTTGGTTTTTTCCCACAATGAATTAGATAGGCATTATGCAATGATCAGGTAATGCCTTAAAATTTTTCTAAAATGTTTTGGAATCCTTTATGGAAAATTAGTTGACTACCCGGGCGTTGCCCCGGTCGGGGTATATCAACAACTTGAAATTTTTAGCTCCTACTAAACTTCGTACCATAGCTAAACTTGATGTAGGATTTAATTATTATAATAAAAGTCCAGTCATGCAGCATGACCCCATGAGCGAATTTTTGAAGAAATCTTCGACATTTCAGTCGCTATTGATCGTGTAGAGAAATTTACAACTATCGAACGGCATTATTTCGATTTTTGACTGATTTTTCAACTTTGAAATTTTTGAAAACTTGATACATATTCTTATAGGAAATTTTACTGAAAAAATTATTTCGCACAACAAATTGCAAAAAACAGGTTATTTTGAAATTTTTGACTACATTTTTGAAATTTCAACCTGAAGATGTAATCCGATCATGCTGGCCAACGAACTTGAACTTTCGTTTTGTGTCCTTAACATTTTAAAATTTGTTTGAAGTTTCTAGCACAATTCTACGGACAATTATCATCTGGAATGACACATACATACAAGCATGCATACATACAAATATACGTACATACATACATACATACATACATAAACAATTGCGTTAAACTTCAGAATATGATTCAGAATAGCCTGAAACGGATTTTTGCATAAAATGTTTCCAAAAATTCACATTCTACAAATTTTGAGGCGAGAGCAATAGCTTAATTTTCTTCACAAATTCGCTAAAATGAATTAAAAATAAAACGTACAATATACATATATAAAAACGTACATATATAAAAATAATGTAGAAATTTCACATCGCTCAGCTGATCAGACCTGATCAGGCCTGTCATATCATTCGTCTGTTGATGTCCCCAGAGACAGAGATTTTCCCTATCAAATTTCAACTTCCTACAGCCAAACTAGAAAATTTAGTGCACTCAGCTGATGAGGATAGAGCCGATATTCCAATCGTCTTTTGATGTCCCAGTGTGTTTCAAGACCAAATTTCAACTTCCCACAGTGAACAGGAAATAATTTAGCTCGCTCAGCAGATCAGCGTAGAGCGCATAATTTCAATCGTATCTTACTGTCCAAGGGAGAGCATGTTAGTTTGGAGACCCATTGTTTCCAGTTCGATCGCATAATTTTCTTCCGACCGTCCGGGTTGTTGAAAAAGTGAAAGACAAAATCACGGCCAAACGCGAGCAACATAAAAATCCATAATAGGCAGTTTCTCTCTATTCGTTGAAGGATGCAGCCTGAGGAAACTATACGAGGAGAAAGTCTTCGAGAACATTTGTCCTCTGCATTCGTCCTTGTGTTGGTGTGGACGAGAACCGACACGTACCTATCTATCGCTATCCATCTGACCGGACCGCTCTCCAGCGGTGCTTTCTTCGGCGTTTGTCGTTAGAGCTGGAGAAATGAAAGTACCCACCTACCTTACCTTCCTACCTTACCTACCTACCTTGCCTACCTACCAGCCAGGCCGACACCTAAAAGGAAATACGTCTTCGGGGGTTTTAGAAAACCGATGGGTACGAAAAACTTCTCGAGGCGGCTTTGAGAGAAGTCGGAGGAGCCCTTGATGAAGAACCGCAGGATCTGATGGAAAGTAAGTAAATGGGATGATGTAAGAACCACTTCAAGTTACTACACAAAGATTGACTATATTTCTACTTTAGATCTTTCACGAATTTCACTAGTCGTTATTATTTTTTTATTTATTTAGTGGTTTAAGCCGCACCTCAACCATACGGGTCATTAGCGGCATTGAACAAGATGTCTAAAGGGACACTGCAAGTGGCACGATTCCAAGGAGGGCCATGCTACCCTCCACCACCAAGCGGAGTGCCATCACGGACTCCACTGGCAAACTAGTCGTTACTATATATAATAATTAATAACAATTCTACATGGAAGACTGAATAGAAGAGGGATTTTGAAACAACGAAAGAGAAAAAATCACGTGAAGAAAATCCCCATGCCTCGATAAACCCAATAACTTAAATACAATACGTTCAATTTCAAAAAATAAACGAAGACTATGGCATATACATATCATTGACGAAAGAAGTTAGTTTCTACTTTCACTCGGCCTGCATTTGTCTATCTGTGTGTGTGTCTATCTATCTATCTGTCTCGCGCTACAGGCCGCAGTAGATATAAAAAGAGAATTCTGTCACAGGGGCCAACACGGGACAGGGCATACTAACCCGCACAACACATGATACTAACCCGCACAACGCATAAATTGAAATTTTCTGTACATTGTGTGTTCGTTTATCGTAAGACCAAAAAATAATTTTGTGTTGACCGGGAATCGAGCAGGCGACCTTCTGGTCACCAGACTCATGCCTCAACCAATTGAGTCTACTGGCCGTAATGTAGGAGCTCTCTACTTCAAATTTGGTAAGTAAACTCCTTAGGGTCAGTTCCACCAACGGGAGTTCCAGCAATTGGTGTATTTAACCAGTTATCATTAGATAAGATAAAGAAACCTCTGCTAGGAAACAATAAGAATATATTTAAATGTTTAAAATTATCATCTATTTACATGAGGTGTAAAATATGGATGTATTTTATTTAAGAGGAAATAAATATTTAAGTTTCATTGATTTGACGAGGAATGTTGTTATTCGCGCGAGAGATAGGATGAGATGAATTGTGGCTCGGGGAGTGACCAGGGCCTCATTTCCCAACACGAGCTATTGCAGCTCATATGGGAAATTAAATTTTCTAGCATTATTTGAGTGTTTTATTTAGTATACCAAGTATTGTTTCATTATATCACAATGACTGTAAATTTTCATTTTTTATTTTTGTAATTTGTCATGAAATTAAAAAAAAAAAAAAAAATTGTTTCGGGTTAACGGGTTTACAATTCAATTGCGAGATTCGTCCCAGATGAAAGAACGAGGTAAGTTAAACCAGTTAAATAAAAGCTCGTAAATAAAACAAAAGCACTCGAGACAAACCCAACACCTGAGGAGTGAAACCGCCCTCTCTGTCTCTCCATTGTGGCCGCTGCTCCTAGAGCGTGACTCCCTAATCCCCGGGTTACTTACCAACAATAAATAACAGTTCCCCGTTACCTTCAGTTCACCTGTTCATATGACAGTAAAGTAAATGTGAGTTTTATCTGCCCTCTTCGGTTTTCCGTGTTCTTCCTATTTCGTTTCGATTTAATAGTGTTTTACTAGAAGTTAGGAATACCAACAGCCTGTATGTAACCAGTCCTAAGGGCCAGTTTCACCGTTTGAGTTAATCAAGAATTAGCTTTAACGCGGCATTATGTTTGAGCTTAATCAGACGTTAGAGCGATTTTTCTTCCACCAACACCAGTCGTTGGTTAACTCGTCCGTCAAAACTTGACGATCTGATTACCAAAGCTGATTAACTAATTACCCGACCCCCGAGGAATTAAGAGGTTAACGGATGATTGACTTTAAATTGTGAGCGCGCGGAGCCCTCAATTTCCACTTTTTAATTACCAAAAATATAATAATATTTAATGATTTTGAACATTTAAGTTCAATATTGTTTAAAAAACGGCCACAAGTCACTCGGGAAAAAGAATGTTCACTCACATAACCTCCGCCGTCCGCCCCCATTGACGAGTTTGTAGGTGATGGGATCGTTTTCAATAAAACGCAACATTTCAAATTTTCCGTACACAAGCTCGTTTCGCATTAATATCAAAGAAGTATGAAACGCCAGCAGTATAATACGTTAGGTAGTTGAAAAAGTAGACAAGAAATCAGAGATCACTAAGCTCTAATGAAGCTCAGCGTACAGTTGGTCACACACTGCTCCAAGTTCTCGCCTTCGATCAATGAAGTGAATTATTTCTAAATAAAACGAATAAAGTATCATTTTATATCGATAGTTTTTTGGATATCAACCAACCTAATTTTAAGATAATGATTAATGGTGTGATAATGATCACATTTGGGCTTGATTAAAGTGATTTCAGGCACACCTGGTCAAGGTCAAGGTCTTATGAGCCAAATATCGGAAACCAAAATTTTGTGGGTCCATTATTTTTTAAATTATTTTTTTGTAATTTCTTTGAGGGGTTACAAAATGTTCGTTTGGTCACTAATAAAGGTTCATTAGTGAAAATAAACTAAATTCTTGGAAGAGGTGCACTGTGGGTTTAGATTTAAATTGACTAATGGTTTATAATCGTTAGAACTCACGAATTCTGGGAAGAGAAACATCACAATTAGATATTCTACAGTTATTTTCATCGATGATTATAAATAGTTTGTAATTGTCTGTGTGTGTGTGTGTGTGTGTGTGTGTCCGCAACTTCTTGTAACTTTCCTTGATCTTGATTTATACGAGAAAACCATAAGATTAAGGTCCGGATTATCTTTATGGTCGGGAGATTATGGTTGCAATTTAGTTTAGGAATTTGTATTTCAACGAATATGGTCATGGCTGAATCATGTCCTATGAATGTTGTAAATACTACTCTTATGAAGAAAACGGAAGTTGGTGACTGACTTCATTGAAATGGGTTTCCACAACTTCGTCGCGAGTCATTTACTTCGTACTATTCCTATATTATCATCTAACGTTAAACAGTATGAATACTATTATTTCTATAGAACTTACGATTGATCCACTTTTTATGCTCCCAGACCTGAACTGGTACTTACCTGAAATGAAAAAATAAAATATATTGTTTACAATCGAACCATGAGTTATCTCTAAATTACAATGAAGAGTTAAAAAACGAGACTGAGAAAAATCAGTTTATTAAGAAATAGTTCATTATTGTTCCACTGTCCCACCTTAATATACGTAGTATTATATTGATAATAGGACATCATTTATGTATATGGTAGATCCAGTTGAGATGAGACGAACGTTGAAGGATTCACAGGAGAAATATGTACGCATATTGGTTTGATACGCTGCATATTTGGGCGATAGGTGACCGATTATACCTCCTAGTTTTTTGGACCTTCGATCATGTTAATTATTGTTAATTGTTTACAATTTAGCTATTAGCTGTATTAATTTTGGGAACCATGGTTTGATTCTCATCTATCCACTGAACATCAACTTGTTTTTGACTGACAGGTTGCGCCTAAGGATTGGACCAGATGGATTCGAAATGTCGAGTGATTAATGACTTGATATCAGATTTCAGTCTCTCTTTCTTCCGGCTCAATTCATATTGCCCGCAAAAAATAATAATCATGCTATTATGGTAATTATAATAAAATAATAACCAACTATTATGTCAAGATCAGGCTTTCTTATGAAGATTTACAAATAACAACCGAAACTCCCACACCGGCCACCCAAATTCTCAGCCCTGGGAACGTTAAAATATCGCTATAACAGCAATTTTTGTGGTTTCAAACTTAACCATTCTACCACTCTGTAGAGGGTCAAAATGACCCAAAGAGAACACTAATGCACATAAATATGGCGCAGTCATAATAGGGGATCCCCTGAAGCTTTTTAGCCAGGTATCCTGCAGGTGTAAAGCCAGCCAGAGCCGAAGTGGCCTTGGCAATGGTGTATGTAGTAAGGGAAAACGTAGTTTCGGTCAATATGACCCTACAGTCTACTTTCTACATGTTTGAATTCTATATATTCTAATATAATCAAATGGGTTTCCTATCAATTTCAATCGATCTGTGAGCTGAACTCATAGTGTTCATGGGCTTCCTGAAATATTGATGAGATTGATCTATCTTTCCCATAGAACTGCTGAGCCAACCATGGGCCAGTAAGAGATGAATTATCTCGTATTTCCATGGAAGGAGTGATACAATACAATTTATTGAAATTGAGAAAAACGTATTTTGGACAATTTGAATGAATTTTCTTCTAGAATGATAAAATTTACTATTTCAATGCCAATACCTGTGATTCGGGTCAAAAAGACCTGAGTGTGTAATGATGTGTAATGATTCAGAGTTTCACGCTGTAGTCTGAGGGTTGAATGTAGCACTTGCAGTCACGTAGAATACATGTTGCAAAATATGTGGTAAACTTCACTCAAATTATTCACCTTTTTGTTCGATACGAAGGTTTTATTAAGAATTAGAGCTTTATTGGCTAGTCTTATTACAGATAAGCCACATGGGCCGACAGAAGAAGTAATGAAAACGATAATATACGTTGAAAAAAGAATCGTATTCTAATATTTACCTACCTAATGTTATTTTTAGGTATTAAAATGAACGAAGAGGGGGACAAATAAAATCTTAATGCAATAAAGTGAAATAGTTATATAACTAGTTATAACTAGGGTATGGTACTGAAAAAAAAAAAAAAAAAAAAAAATGAAAAAATAAAATAAAATAAAATAAATAAATAAAATAAAATAAAACAAATGAAAAAAATAGAAAATAAATAAAAATAAATAAAATAAAATAAAAAATTTAAAAAAAAGAAAAGATTTAGTGCTAAAAGTCAGGCCAATGAGGGTGAAGAAGGAAAAGCCCGATTGCGCTGAATCCACGAAAGAGGCGTACTGCAAAATAAGCGTTCACCAGGAATCTTGCGAAAGATGCGTACGGGATCAAGTTTTGGTTGATGGTGAGGGTAAGCTATGACGTCAAAACATTTTTTTGGTGGTCTGGATACTCGCAAGCTCGCATCTCAAAAATACATAACATCATATGGTCAATCCCTTAGTAAAAATTCGGATTAGTTGGACATATAGGTCGGAATGGTGTGTTGTTTAGTGGTCTGGATGCTCGCCAGATCACATCTCAAAAATACATAACATCAAGTAGTCAATCCCTTAGTGAAAAATTCAGATTAGTAGGGCAAATTTACCACTTACTCTTGTCAATAGCTACTGTTTCGCCATGTGAGCACATTTTTGGTATATAATCCTTTCATTTCTTCCCTCATTTTTTCAAAATATTTTCACCTTTTTTTCTGATTTTCAACATCTATTTTCAATCCCTAGCCGTGCCGTAGTATAAGTTGTATGCAAAAATCTATGTAATGCTGTATGCTGTATATAGACCACTTTTGGTCGTTAGCATAATAAATGGTTTTATTTATTTATTTCGCTCTACGCATTTTTCGTGCCACCATTGGGCTAAGAGCGCCAATTGGGGGAAAGGGAATCATGAAGCCTTGCTCCAGCAACTCTGAGAGGTTTTCCCAGACACAAAGCCGCTCTGACCGCCCAAAAGAAAACATGTCCTTCAGGCAGGTACCCATGCCTGAGTTCCGCGTAATTATTCCAAGAATGAATAACAGAGTTCCAATTTTGACTAATGGTATGTCGAAGTACATTTAGCTATTGTCGATAGGTAAATAAACAAGGTTCGCAGATATTCTGATGTAGGAGTTTGTATTGGTTTGTTTACAAGGTGAAGACACGCAGGATCTCATATCCTTCATGACGGATCCATTGAAAAGACTTTCTCCTCTCAAGGATAAACCCGCGGGGAGGTCTCAGCTGGGAAGAGTGTGACCGATCACCTCGAAAAAAACGGACGTCAAAGAGGACCAAAAGACGTTGCGTAACATAAGTGAATTCTTGGGCGAACAAAGAGAAGAAGATCTGCTTCGAGGGAAAGAGGGACGAAGGACCTGGGAGAAAGTGCTTCCATCCTTGAGGACAGGTGTTCGGACGAGTTCACGCTCGCCGGCTGTCCGTCCTCTTCCACGAGACCTCTACGCTCAATAATAAATACGTTTTATTTGCCGGGCCTGTTCGACAGTACAAACGTCAAGCCATAATCAATCACCTCTAAAATAGACAAATAGTGAATCATTACAAACTCACAAGCCTTTAATAAAGACAGTTTGCGTACGAGTCCGCAACCACGGGAGACATTTTCATTAATCGGTTACCCCACATTCGATGACATTCTTAACAAATAGCTTAGAATTGGCAAATGGGAACTGGCAAATACCTACTTGTATCATGAAAACTGCTTCATATAATACTCTTTCCAACAGTAAAGTCAATTCTACTCTACTTTGTTATTTAGGGGAGAAAATTGTGCTTTAATGTTAAATAATGTTTTTTTCCCCCATCAAATCGATGGTTTTCTTGAAAAATGACCCTCTATGAACCTACGAATATGGGGTCGGTTTCTACGTATTTTTCCACGCTGAATCGAATGGTAACACCGTTATAACCGAATTTTACACTTTATACTCACAAATTTTTAGTTTGTTACGCTTGAATGTGTGAGTTATGGGGTAAAACTAGTTATTTAATGTGTAAAATTCGATTGTAACGTCGCGTCGGTTCATAGAGGGCCATTTTTCGAAGAAAAAAAAAACCCAACTATTATTTCATTGAAAAATATTTTTCAACATTAAAACATAATGTTCTCCCCTAAATAACAAAGTAAAAGTAAAATTTACTATACCGTTGGAAAGCGTATTATTTGAAGCAGTTTTCATGTGATTTGCCAGTTTCTAGGATTGTTTTTGGAAGAGTAGTAATGTTTTAAAGATTTTCAGGAATTTTGTTTTTTCAAAGTCGTCTATGTTTTAGGTGATGTGAAGGTCTTTGGATGGTACTTTTTAAAGACCCAAGTACACCATTCCTTTAGAAAATTAAATGATGATTTCGAAAATGAGGTCGAAAGTTGAAATTGAATAAGGCAAAGTGGAGCAATTTGAGTTTAAAAGGAAAAAACACGGTTTTCCTGAAAAACCCTTTAAAAATCATGTATCGAGTGTGGGTTGAGATAAAAATATGCAATTGGCGGCATTTTACTACATTTTTAAATCAGACAAACATAAGAAATTTTTTGTAACTTATCCAGTTCCACCTGTATTGGAGATAGGCACTATAACCCTACTAGTAGCGTTGCATTCAGCATATCCTACCCCTGTACTAACTAATCATTGTATCCTGTATACCTGGATCACACACCTATATTAACTTCTCTTTGCCCATTGCAAGGATACTAAGAGACTCCGTTTAATAACCTTATGAACAGCAATCGTAACCTCATTATCCAGCCAGCTGATTTCTGGGAAAAATTTTACCCTTCACTTTTTTCTTTCAAAATCTTTTTACTTTTTAAATAATGATTCTACTTGGGGAAAGTATCTATCCTCCCAATCATCTCATACCAATTTTGAGTGATATAAACATGCCTGCTATCTTAAGAGTACCTACCTATAACTGCTTCACTTTCAAGGTAAGCTAGTGCCTTAAGCTACCACACATTAAGTATAGTCCTACCACCGTTAAAACTACTTATTAACTAATTTATCTCTCCTGGATTCTCTTTCTCTTTTAGTCTTTTTCCTGAAGATGCCTATATTATGTTCGCGAAACTAGTAGAAAATAATGAATGCAATGAAGTTGATGAAGCCAAACTACCATATTCTTTACCCTTAACCACAGTAGTGTACAAATGATAGGCTGTAAAAATGATGATGGTGATGATAGGCAGAACTCTCATTTTTACTCTACTAAAAACCCTCTACTATTATAGCAATCCCAACTAAAATGATATTTTTTTCTCTCTTTTATTTAATTCTCACAAAAATTATATATAATCCGTTCATAGGGACGTCCTTTTAATGCATGCATCTTTCATTCTCGAGAATTCACAATAAATTAGGTCCAGGCACCCCACCTGTTCAGAAAGCGTTGAACGGGGCCGATCGACCCCCTCAAGCCTTCTCACTCTGTTTCAGATCGAGAGATGGACGAGCAAATTAATTGATTATCATTAAACGAAGGAGAAAAAAACCGAAGGATTTTAATTAAGCCCTTGGGGGCCCCAACTCGGCACACTTGACTCCGGCACCGGGAAAAGTGGATACGCGGGTTTCACGGTCGCTGGCACATTAAGGGCCCCGGCGAAGCCTCGACGTTTCTTGAAAACAATCAGCTCACGCGTCTTGGGATGTTACTGCATTTTGCTCATTGGAGCACAGAAATCTCCCGACACTCGCATAACAGGGTGCTATGAAATGTTCTCCACAATGAAGAAAAAGAAGTTTATGAAAATATTCATGATGTATTTATGAAAATATATAATTTTACTACTGAAAGTTGGGTACTTTTCCGTTAACCCCCCCCCCCCCTCCCCCCAGTCAATTTGTCTTCAACACGCTTATGTTATGTCAGTCAACTTAGATTATGTTATGTTATGTATTTTGACATGGATATGTCTTTACTCTGGGGGGTGAACCAAAAATTTCCATCACGCAAAATTGATGTCACAATTTCAGTGTTTTTCACGTACAACCCAGCCGTTGCTAGGGGAATGGAACTTCCGCAGTTTTCATCGCACAAAAATCGTTCGCCACTCGTTGGAAAGCGCTTGATTTATGTGATAAATGTTCACATCTCAAGCTACCAATTTCCCCCTCCTTACGTACCTGGCTACATTCCTAAACTAAGTTGATTGGACTATAAACAATTTTAATAAGCCGGTTACAATATCCTTAACGTAAAGCAATAGCATCATTTACTCCCCTCCATAGGAAACATTTTCATCCACTGACAACAGTCGACTGTTAACAACAACTCATTGCGTCTGAATTGGAGAAATGACTTTAATTTATAGTATGCTTTATGTGCCTCCAAGAATGATAAAATAAATTCTTTATCCTACATTTCGTCGCCTACAGTCCAGTTAAAGTAAGTTAAAGGATTTGTTTACAACTCTCGAGGACGACCGTTATGAAATCGCAAATCGAAGACATATCCATGTAACATGGTATCTGCTTGTAAAGTAGATGATGGAACTCGTTTACGAGTTTCGGTACGGTTTCACTTTTTGAGATGCGAACTTGCGAGCATCCAGACCGCCATATTATACACATCATTCTGACCTACATGTCCAACTAATCTGTATTTTTACTAAGGGATTGACTACTTGATGTCATGTAATTTTGAGATGCGAGCTTGCCAACCTATACACAGCAATCTGATCTATTTGTGCGAATTCATTTGCATTATACTTGTGTGAATTCATGTGGTGGCAATCAAACCACAACCACGCCAATTCGTTTAAACAAATCCTCACCGACATCGGCAACTTCTGGAAACACGGTAATTCTTTTTTCCTTCTTTTTTTAAATAATATAATTCCTTCCCACAGCTTGAAATTGTCACCAATTTCTAATATGTAATTTTTAAATATGTAATGTAAGTAAGAAGGAATGCCTACAAACATGGGGGGGGGGGGGGGAATAACGGAAAAGTAGGTACCGAAAGTTGTTCTACTTATAAGAAGATAGGGACATTAAATACCATTGTAGTAATATTATTTAAGCTATGCGTAGATTGAGTAGACGCATATGCGATGTTATGTCAACGTGCTATGTTTGAAATTTACTATGGGCGAATCGCCTAGACCTTAACCAACAGCACGGGCCAAGTCTACCGTTGGAAAAGTAAGCTAGGCGAGTAGCCTAGTTCTACTTTTTGTACTATCATCATATGTACGTGTCCTTATTGAAATAAATCAATCTAAAAAAAAAAAAAAAAAAAAAAAAGTCCATTTCCTAGAAATAAAGTGTTAATATAATTGGTGGTATTCATGGTCATGGTCGAAAAGTAGCTACGACCCTACTGGCTGCCATACATATATTGTCATTCTCGTTATTCAGGCCTACTTACGCATCAATAAAGTTGTTCCAATTCTTCCTGTTTCAAGTTTATATTTAGTTATCATGTTTATTGTTTTACAAATAATGGTGAACTTGCTGGGACGAAGGGCCAAGCGTCAACGAAAGGTTACCCGCCTAAGCGGGTATTGGTACCTGCCTTTCCATACTGTAGGACCACCACTCACGCTACTTCGCTTTAAGAAGATGTATTCGGATGTAATACCGTCGTAAAATTCGTTTTAGATTCCTGAATAATAAACGAAAATGGTTAAATGTTGTTGCTTCGGGAACTGTAAAGTGACAGCCGTCCAAGAAGGCCTGGTTTCTACCCGACAATAACATTTTGCTTCCGAGTCTACCTATAGGTAGCGGAAGCATTGTTTTCACTTTAGGGAGGAAGAAACTTTTGGCCTCCAAAATCAATATTTCCACTCGAATTTTGCGCTTTAGACCATTCTGAACAACTTTGGTTCGGTGTCTGTCTGTCTGTGTGTCAGTCGTGTGTTGGCAAATCCTTGTAACGACCCTAATTTCCACAGTTTTCTTTCGATTTTGTTGAAATTGTCAGGGAATGTACGGGCTAAAGTGTAGACGGACCCTATCAGCTTCATCGTTCCTGACTCAACACTTCACTCAACACACGGGAACAGGTGATCTACCTTCATCAAACATCCACTGGAGTGTACTGGCGTGGTTTGGGTAGGTAAACATTATTGACCTCCTAAATTTTCACCTTACTGAACACAAAACTTGAGAAAAATTTCGACATTTCAGCATCGCCTCTTGATCATCTCAACTAACATAAGTTACACCTATTAGGCGGGTCTTTTGTGTTCTGTGTGATTTGCTTTGGCAAATAAATGATTATGACTTATGACGCTATGACTCACCTATGACTACGGTGACCATACGTCCCGATTTTATCGGGACAGGCCCGATTTTAAAGCCTGTGTCCCGGGGTCCCGAATTGGGAAAGAAATGTCCCGATTTTCTAGCAGGCACTAGACTGTGTTAAAGCATTACTAATTGTCCAAATGAACAGTTCTTTGTCGTGTGTTGAAATGTACAGCAAAATAAGAAAAGACGACTCCTTGCTGAGAGCACTATCCTCAACGCAGAAGTACGACTGGAGTAAAAAGAGTACCCCTGGCCCTAGTGAAAAAATATAACAAGAGCAATGATGTAAACAGACTGCTCTGTTAACTTTTCATTTTTTGGAAAATTAATGTTTGTTTATTTGACTATAAGATATTGTTCGTGAAGTTCAGTTTGTTCGTGAAAAACGTACATATTCTTTCTGTGTATGTAATAAACTTCTTGAAATTATTTTGTCATGTAATTCTTAGTGCCACATTCTTTAATGAATATTACATATTTTTAGTTTGATACGAAGCTCTTAATAAACCAATGTTTGAATGGATGAAATAGGCTTAAAAACAAGCTTTTAAAGGGTAAAAAATTCAAACTTTTACGGAGGTGGACCCCCGGACCCTCCTCCCCATGTAGGGTATTCTATACCCCTCAGACCCCCTTGATAGTTCTATCCGTCCCGATTTTGCTTAAGATAAATATGGTCACCGTACCTATGACCCCTCTCGTATTGTAAAGATCAATGTTTCTTCCTTAATTCACAAAACTGTAAATAGTTAAGCCTGGAAGTAGGTCACTTAAATTCAAATCATGATTAGGTAGTGCATATTACTATAATATCTTAACTGAGGATGTTGGTTGTCTCTTTTCAAGACCATCACCGCAATTGAAACATTGTGCAATTGTATAATACTTCTGTGAACACTCGGGAATTTCTTTTATCCGGTGACCGGAGTCAAATTTTTTGAAATTTTTGGAAAATTTTGGAATTTGGAAAATGAAACTGCAGCTACATGAACGAAGCTTGTCGGCTTTTGACCATCAATTGGCTGGTCAAACTCATTTTAAAAATTTTGAAGCCATCTAAGTAGCTCATTTTTCTTTGGAAATTCGATAAAAAACCTCGAATCTGTATTTACGCTAAGGTTTTTCTGAAAACCTATAATTTGACCACGAAATGTTGCAACTATTTGCAAGATATGCTTGGACGTAAGTATCTAATGGAAATAATTTAATTAATTTCATTTTTATGCTTACATTAATATTACATTACGTAATTAACAAATATCTATACCTACAGCAATAAAAAAATTACAGTAACTTGGTATGATATCGATATAGTAAACCGTAGAAAGTAGACAAGAGAAAGACGACGTAACTACACGAGTAAAATTATCAACCAACCAGCTAATATTTATCGTTAACAAGTCACATTAAAATCGAACAGGTCATTTGTAGGTAATATTAGTGTGAGTACTCACATCTCTATAGTGGAATGACCACAGCAATAAGAAAACCAAACACCCCCTTTCTTGGAGCCATTCCTGTCAACTCCACAAGTCGTTAATTAGTACGTCTCAATCTCTTCGACAGCGAACAAGTTTTTCATATATATTTCATTGATCACTTTTGATTTCTCGGCTTTATTAATTTACTGTCAAGGGTTTTTCTTTTGGTAGTTTCTTTTTTTTTCGTGGAAAAAAGAAATTTCTCTCTTGCGTTCGTGGAAGGTTTATTGCAACGGCTTCGCGGTCACCTCAGACGTTCCCGGCCGTGATTAACTTTCTACTTACCAGAATGCTGGAGTTAATTAACGTCGGTTTACGATCATCGGAGTAGATAGACTGTGGGTTTCTATAATTTAGCCAGTAATTCCAGATAAAGTTAGATCATCTCGGTATCACATCATTAAACATCACATTAAACTGTATAACGTTTGCACGGAAATCCTCAATGATTCCTGATTAAGGCCCAATTATACGTCATCAATCTGAGATGTGCGAAATAAACTGCAACTGTCCGAACATAAATCAGGTACAGCTAACAAAATCCCCCCCCCCCCCCCCCCCCAAACCTAATGTCAGGATTGAAAATTTCAAATAGGCAGGTATTCTACGTTTCAAGTTGCAGTAACCAGAAAATATTTCAAAAATCACGTCTCCAGTTTATTTACTGATGTCCATGATACCACATTTCACTCTCCTCCTCTCCCAAAACACCCCTATGGGTCAGATTTGGAAAATGTTAAGTAGCTTGTGGTTCAAGTTAGAGTAATCCAAACATATTCCACCACTCATATCACCAGTTTGTTCAGTGATGACAAAGATACCCCAGTCCCCCTCCTCTCCTAAAACACCCTCTATGGGGCAGGTTTGAAAAATTTCAAGCCGCCTATGATTTAAGTTATAGTAATCCAAATATATTCGACCAATCAGATCCCCAGTTCGTTCAATGGTGTCCAATATACCCTATTTCACCCCCTCCCCCTCCCCTAAAACACCCCCTCTGGCTCAAATTTAAAAAACTTCAAACAGCCTATAATTTGAGTTGGACTTACAAAGACATTTCCCGCCACTCATATCAGTTGTCCAATGACCCCTGTAACCGTGAAAAGCGGACAAACACGGTCAGACAGACTGAGAAAAATTGAGAAAATAGTACCAATCGTCTACAAATAGCATGAAACGGAAAAGATACGCAAAATTTCATGATTCTAATCAATTTACAGACTGACAAACTTTCGATGTTATTAATATACATTGCTGTTTTAGTGACTTAAGGCCGAAAACACGAAAAAAATCTCAAAAATTGAATTACTCGAAAACTTAGCGTTGCAAAAGAAATCTGAGTGGAACTAACTCTCAATTAGACATGAGCTCTAGAACCACGCCCTGAAGTACTAACCATCTTATGCGGGACACCCTGTATAGAGGGACCAATAATTTGTCCAATAACGTATGCCATTTCAATTCACACGTTATTATTCACGCCTCAAATTTTGATCTTTCTACTATTTTTGTAAACCAATAGAGCTATATTCATGCTTTCTCTTTAGACCTTGATGGAGAAAATCCTGGATTGTAATTAATTATTTAAATAGTCACTAACAGGAGAGCTAAATAATGAAGAGACGCTCCAATCCCCTGCACAAGATCCATCTTATTGGGAATTGTAGCATTTTTTGTAAAAATCTGTAATTCATTGTTTGTAAATATTTTTTATTTTTTTTCTGAATTAAATGCATTGTTAATTAATTTAAAAAAAATCTCGATATTGATTAGGCCATTTAAGCGGGGGAGGATGGAACATCTTATGGCCGTTTCATTACAAAGAACGAATTAATCCAGTAATCTTAATGCTGTTTTTGACGGGAAATGCCAAATTCTGGATAACATTTCCTTTGCCATTCTGTGGTGCAACAGGCTCTCATAGCCCGTATCTCTACAGAGATCAACGAATTAGTGTAGAGATAATCCAATTACCTATACAAGATCATTTTTGAGGGATAACCCCGTCTCTGGATTAACCCTCAGCCCTCTACTGTAGAACAGACCATTAATAGCCCGTATATTTACCGAGAACAACGAGTGACCAAGAATTAATCCAGTTACCCCCCTGCTGATTTTAGGGATAACCCTGACTCAAGTTATGGGCCACTATAGCCCGTATTTTCACTGAGAACAACCAATTAATGCAGAGATAATCCAGTTATCCTAATACATACATCTTTGAGGGATAACTAAAATTGATCGACACAGACAAAACTCTGAGACTAATGGTCCAATTCTTGGTAATTTCATAAAAATCGGTCCGATTTTTATGAAATTACCAAGAATTGTGCGGTTTAGGTCCTAGACGTTCCCCCATAAATTGCATTGCCTTTGGATTAGTATTAATTAACGGGAACAAATCGATGAATAGCCAACATATTGTATGGGACTTACCACTGGTCTAGTTTCGGATCACGTCACACATGCACTGAACAGTTGACTTACCTGCAACAAAAGAAATAGAAGCAATTATTGATCACGTACTGTTTTTAACAAGATTAATATTAGGAATATTTTCCGATGATGGTGAAGCACCAATCCGTGTGAAAACACTGCAAATAATTAGACAAAGTTTATTATTTCTGTGTTAGATGGCCCATCTACATAGATCATTGGTCTATAATATTATTAAATCCAGTATGTAATATATAATAAGAACATGGCGCATCATGCCTCTTGAAAGGGTTAACTCATTTATGTTACACAATAGTAATTATTAGTTTACATTGTTGCCCACACGTTGGTTGTGTTGTTTGGTTGCGAAAAACTACGAAATATATTCATTCCTATTTTGTCATCATCTAGTTCATATTATTCACAAATATTAGCATTAAATTGAGGATGCCACATTGGCGACGAGGATGGGATTAAAAAAAAAAAAAAAAAAAAAAAAAAAAAATGCCTAGAAGAAAACGTTCACAAATCGATGAGCTACCTCAAGAGGAAGTTAGAAACTTACCTAAAGTCAACATCAGACTATTTGATCCGGAGGAGGAATCCTGGGAGTACTACCTGCCTTATTTCGAATTAGAGTTGAAAATAGCTCGAATTCATGAGGATGAAGACAAAAGGGATCTAGTTGACTAAAGTAGGGGCACAAACATTTCGAATGCTGATTGACCATTTTCGTCCAGATAGTGTCGGAAACCAGGCTTACAGAGATATATTGCAAGTGTTGAATAACTGTTATGTGAAGGAAAACACTGTAACAACAAACCGAGTTGCATTCATGCTAAGGAAGAGAGCAGAAAATGAGGACGTGGGAAGGTTTATCAGTGATTTGAGAGCTCTTGCAGGGAAGTGTGAGTATGGCTCATCTCTCTCAGAAAGGGTTAGAGACCAGGTGATAGTAGGAATCGCAAATGCAGACTGGCAGTATGGGTTTCTAAAAACTTTCCCTGGAAATGGACATACCCTTACACAAGTGGAATCACTAGCTCGGAAACTAGAACAAGGACACAAGGAGCAACAAAAATTGTCAGAAATGACCGAAAGACGTTTGTTTCCCAACACTAATCAAGTGAGACCAAGCAAGACATCCAAAGGAGAAAGGAAATTTGTGTTAGTTCGTGGCAAACATTAGTTCAAATGCGCTTTACAGTAAATGATTAAAAAAAAAAAAAAAAAAAAAAAAATAATAAAATAAAAGTCGATAGGTAAGGAAAGAATACAGGCTCAGAGGCCACTCAGCTGATCAGTGCGCCTCTGTACCTCGTAATTGTTTCCGAGGAGCCCCAACAGAGCTCCATCTAAATAACAGCACCGCGAGTCGATTAGAAAATAAATTAGCCTCAGAGGTTCCGAAGCTGATCTGAGTCCCTCCATACTTTGTAATTGTGTTCCAAATCTCCAAAAAGAAGCTTTGGGATTATATTTTTCATTGACAAGCGAAAAATGGAGAAATTAATATAATTTAATTAATCATAAATACACATTATTCGCCCCTTTAAACGAAACAAGAGGTGAAATCTAAGTATAATAGTAGATTCTTATCACAGGTATAAATCGAAATCGATCGAGGCACTCACGAATTACTAGGCATCCCTAGGTTTTGCTAGGTAGATGAGCTTGGTAGACAATAAAATATACATACTTAATTCGTCCCTGTTAGAAGCTAGAAAGGGCATGATTGCTGTCTATAGTAGATGTCACACGAAGATGAATCAGTGAACCTAGTAGTAAGTAGTAATTCACAGCAAATTCGATGTGTAATATAATTTGGGATAAACAATAGTTCACTATCCATTAAATAAATGCGTGTACTTTATTATGCTTGTAGCATGAATTTCACGTACGTACAAAAACTGGTAAGTACTAACTTTTACTTTTAATACACACCAATAACAGCAGCTAGCAATGATAAGTGCCTATTTAAAAGGGAAAATCTAGGGAAAAATCACGCACAACCTCTAACCATTTCTTCTGAAAAGAATTGTGTGTTATTCACAGACAGGCAGACATGAAACCGGTTAAGGAACACCAAAACGTAAAACGCGAGCAAAAAATGTGGAGCAGAATACCTAAATTTTCACTTGGATCATGATGTGATGATCGTGGTAGTCCAGTAAGTGATAACTGGATAATATAGAAACTTATCTGGTTCAATAATTGCCATGCTTCACCTAATTTCACGTATCATATTTCAATCCTAGCACGAAATTATCTTTATAGGACAAATAATTTATAAATGTAGCACAGTGTATTAAGTTTCATGTGCATTCCAAGAAGGGAAAGAGAAGGTATGAGTTTTGATATCGTTCATCGTTCAATTTCCACTACAGTCAGTTGACTTGAGTTATAAATAACAGCACAGAGTACCAGTCAAAAGAATGTGAGGCCTTGCATATAAAAAATGTTGACCTTAATTCCGCGAAAGGTTTAGAATTTGATTAGCGTATAACTGATAATCTGGATGATCCTGTGGTAAACGATCATCTTACACCGATTTGAACTGACATCAGTGAGTGGTTGCATGTGTAGCATCGAATGACATAGGGAAGGGTTTGTAACGAAATCAACTTGATACGATACGATCTAAAGGGGAATATTGAAATTAGGTTTGGACGAAGGATGTAAGAACCATTTTGAGATAGGATCTGCTGGGTAGGTACCAAGGCCGTAAATCGCTGAACTTGTTTCTTCTCCGAGTCACATCCTTTTGACAAGCCACTCGGTGGATTAGAGGTTTAATCTCGACAAATTAGCGACAGTATGCAGATGAGCGGTAATTAATTTGGACAACGGGGTCCCGATCGGGAACGTCCTTCAACAAAGAGGATCAAAGGTGGGCCGAGCAGGTGCGCTGATTGGTTGCACGGGATCCGGGTTGACTAAATACATGTTTCCAGAGCAGGTCAGTGGCGTCTTTTCTCTTCGAAGATCCAACCTCGACCGCGGGTTTCCTATAAGGGGAGCCGTCGGATACCCTTAGAAAGGTTGGAAACTGGATCGGAACCTCGCCGAGTTGCCTTTGGATCTGGGTTTCTAGAGAGTTGGAAGGATTTGCAGGGATTGCAGGCCTCAGCCCCTAAGAGGTGCCTGCCTGCCTAATATGGTACGTCTGAGAGGCGTGCGTACGTCTTGACGTCCTCCTCAATAGAGATCCTAGCGCCGGGCGGTGGAGAATGAGTCAGGAATCAACTGGCCTCGAGAGACAACGAAAATACATCAATGATTGTATCGATCAATGAGCACTACAGTGCCCTTGATTTTTATCAAAATTAAAATTGTGGTCTTCGCTAAGGGCGTTGGTGGTTAGGACTGTGGGGTCTTTTTTGTGTGGGTCTCTGTGCATTACATCGACGCTATTTTTGAGAAAGGTGAGATTTTGATGACCTCCACCCAAAATTTGGTTTAAAATGTCAAAAAAATGACCCCCGATTTTTTTCAGATATTTTGCATAACAAAAACTTACGCCGGTAGCTCGATTTTGGTTGTTGAAATAGGTACGCTTTTTTGCCAGTATCAAACTTTTTAATATGACTTTTACAAACATCTTTGAAAAATTGTGAAACTTCGTATATATACGTTTTTCGGGTCGCTGAACTCGAATGTGCAGTCAAAACAAGTCGATAGCAACAACTTTTGACAGTTTGGAATCTCAAAATCGTCAAAATCATGTCAAAAAACGCTGCAAATTATTTCACAAAGGTTTATTATTTTTTCAGTTGAGTATGATCGTAGTTTTAGTTGGCTAGCGTAAAGCCCGTCCAGACTCCTCGGCGTGTCCTATTTCGAGTTGCGACAACCTATACTTCTATAATTATATACGCATGTTTATATTTGAGCTCCTATCTATTCAAATAGTTATTGCCTTAATAATATCATTATCCAAGTACGTACGAAAAGTCGAGAGGATATGTTATTAAATATGCGTAGGAAAAGCTTTGGTATTAACACACAAATATGACCTTGAAAAAAACATATTCATGCCTCGAAGGAACGCCGGCGCCGTACCCACCACAAGGTGCCGCGGCGCCGGCGCCTCCTCTCACGCACCGGATTCTACGCACCTTGAAACGTAAAGTGACAAAGTTTGAGGGGGGGTTATAAAATTTTTTTGCTACACGATCACATAGGCATATTATTGGAAATAATAAACCAAAATGACAATTTTTCAAAATTCATGGTAAAATTATGAAAATTCGTATTTTTACGTATTTCTGTTAGAATTTTGATTTTTTGACAGCAGATTTGAGTTCAGCGACTCAAAAAACATTATACAAATTTTCACAATTTTACAATCAATTTTTAAAAATTGTCATTTTTAGGCATGATTTTGACGATTTTGAGATTCCGAACTATCAAAAGTTGTTGCTGTCGACTTGTTTTGACTGCATATTCAGGTTCAGTGACCCCAAAAACGTAAGTATACAAAGTTTCACAATTTTACAAAGAAGTTTGTAACAGTTATATTCAAAAGTCTGATATTGACAAAAAAAAGCGTATTTCAAAAACCAAAATCGAGTAACCGGCGTAGGTTTTTGTTATACAAAAAATTTGAAAAAATTCAGGAGTAATTTTTTGACATTTTAAACCAAATTTCGGGTGGAGGTCATCAAAATTCCACCTTTCTCAAAATAGCGGGCACCCTAATGAGCACTCTAGGATTCGGCGCTGGCGTTCAAAAGGCATTTTTCGAAGGCCTAGTTCTAGTTTTTGAAAATTTTATAATCAATGAAATGTTTAGTAGAAAAAATTTAGAAGTTATTCGAAGAATGGGTTATTCCGACTAGACGTTCAACAGCACGTCCAACCCCCCATCACCAGTGCCATCTAGATCCAATTCTTCTTCATATTCGACCTCCGTAACATCATTTTAGGCGTAAATCTGATATGTTTGTCCAACTAGTCTGTATTTTGCTAAAAGGATTGATTTAGAATATTCATTATTTTTGAGATGCGAGCTTGAGAGCATCCAGACCACCGATGTATGTATCAGACATGCAGCATGATCGTATGCGCGAATTTTCGTAAATGATCGTATTGTATAATGTTAAATTGTTTTGAAATTTGAGCTTCTTGAGTGCAAGGACATTGTTAACTATTAATTATATGGCAAAAACGTATTCTAAATAATAATCTGCAATTCAAAAAAACTTTTGAATTTTCAGTTTTTTTTGCAGTTTTTACCGATTTTTATCAAATTTTAATGAATAGTACATGATTTTGTACATACATTTTTGAATGTTCTATTTTATATTTGATACACTTTATTTGAGCAATATTCCGCTAAAATATATAAATTTAACGTTTATACCGAAAAAAAAACAGTCGTAAAAAAAAAAAAAAAACTGCCCGAAACACGTTTTTGATAGTTGAAAAATCACAAAAATCAATTATTACACCTCCAGCGGTGGTGGTGGTCTCATCCGACGCAGAAATAGTCCAAGTAATAGCACAATGTTTTTTCAGGTCGCCAAGTGATGTAATGTGATGTAAGTAGTGTAAAAACTATTAAAAAAAAAAGAAAAGAATAATCGTCAAAAATTGGTAAAAAATCACGTTTTTTGGCAGTTTTTAGGCAATAGACACGTTAAGGAGGCATTTCAGACCCATCTGTGTGGTATAGGCGTGTTCAGCGTTAGATTTCCAACAAGAATATCATCTAATAATTAAACATAAATTATCCTAGAATTTGAGAATTTTTTTCAAAAATGCAGGTACCGTACCTCAAAAATTAGACGTCAACGTTATAAACGGGCTTAGGATTCGGATTGAGCACCTCGAAAACCCCCCAGGAACTGTACCAGTTTCGTGAGGGCAAGACTTTGATTTGTTTTGTTTTTTTTTTTTTGTTTTTGGGCAGAAGAATCCAATATCTCCGACTAAAAAAATGGAAGTCGTGTTTAGGAGTCCTTAGGCAATCATGACTTATGGTCTCCCTCAGACAAGGTGGGAAGATACTCGTGAGAGGAGACTGCACACACACTCAATGTCCTTGGCAATTGCCAAGTACCCGTTTTGACCTACGGGTCGAAGCATGCGTTCTAGCTCGCATTACCAACTAAGCTGTATATTTGTATTTTATATACCTGTATAGAGTTGCCTATTGCATTATCCTTTGGGGAAATTCTGGCCTTTCCGATTTGGTATTTAAGGCACAAAAGACACCTACAAGAACGATTTTCAACCTAGGTTTCAGACAAAGCTGTAGAGGCCTTTTTTGTTAAACCGCACGCTTACTGTCCCTAGCCTTTATATCCTGAATTGCCTCTTGTATGTCAAAGAAAATCTGGGCACCTTTACAAAAGGATCTGACGTACACAGTCATTTCACAAGAACTAGAGATAAATTATGCCCGCCAACTGTTCGTCTGACTACTTCGCTACTTGGTAGCCCTGATCAAGTGGGGCCTCGCCTGTTTGACCACTTGCCGGCTTCTATGAAATTACTTCCAAGTAAGGCCTTCAAGAAGAATGTTAAGAATCTATTAATACAAGCTGAACTTTATTGTGTGTACGACTTTTTTAAAATGTCCTTTTAAGGCATATCATCGATGACCATTATACTTACCATTTTATGATTCAAGTTATTTATTTATTCATGTGTTTATTGTGTAGATTTTCTTGTCAGCAGCCGAGAAATTTTATAAAAGTACTCGGGCTAGCTTTTTATATAATTTTTCTGAGATACAATTGTTGATAATATTATTGTTAACCATTAGGTAGTTATATTATTTTTCTTATTTTCATTTTTGTGCGTTTGATATTTTGTATCTGGGCAATATAAGTTGCATGTTTGACTGAATCTCTAAATGACAATCGTCACACATAATTATCATGTTTTGACAAATAAATAAATAAATCTAAATCTAAAAAAAAGCAGGTTGGTACCCGAGTTTATGGAAACCCACATAACTCCAAATGCCGAAATCCGCGGAAGGATACTCACCCCGCGAGTAAACTCCAACGAACCTCTACCCCACATCTGCAGAAGATTTTTTTTTATTTTTGGCAGTGTTACCTTATCTACATAGATGCTGCTTAACACAGATAGAAAACCTACTGCTTACTACATAGATGCTGCTTAACACAGACAGAAAACCTGCTGCTTACTACGAGTACATAGATGCTGCTTAACACTGATAGATAACCAAAGTACTACAGAAGTTCGGAAAGGAAAAGTGATTATCCGCATAATGGAAAGTGAAAGGTAACCGACTTTTTTACAATTCCGGATGGTCAATTAATAGTGATGGGCGCCCTATTAGTATCAAACTGCAGCCTCTCTTGCTCCAAATCGCAACGAGACGAATGAAAGTGTGAAGACGAGTTGATTAACTGAGTGCAGGAGGAGGCTAAGCTAAGCTCAGTGGATCCACATCACGGTAGAGAAATATATTACGACTTGGGAGAAGGGAAAAAATCCTCGTCTAATTAGGAGAGCACAGCGAAAAAAAGCGAAACCCTTATCTGTTCGTTACACTTTCACGGTTTAGCCGGTCGTCGGGCGGGGTTTGTAAAATGGGGTATTCCACACCTTTTTCTTTAAAATTATACATGGATGTGGCTCTATGACTCCATCTGTACATGCATTTGAAAAAAGCAAAGCTGTATATTGATGAGCACTTAGTATATCTTTGTTAGAAACCACCTCTGGTATTTCCAATAGAAACCAAGCCACTAGAATCATAAATTCATAACCTAATTTACGACTATACCACCTACTGAGAATGAATAGAATTATATTATAAGAAAAGAAAGAAATAGGACGCGTATTTTCGTTGGAACTTCTAAATCACAGTAATATATTTTTCTCAAATGTAGCAATAAAACATGTCAAACACATATGATCAATTTTAACTCCAACACATGACCCACTGTATCAGTCCCAACATCAGACCTGCAGCAGCTGGAAATGTGATTGTTCTGAGGATTAACGCTGTCCATCAATAGTTCACAATATTTAATTTCATCCATTTTAGCGTGGAATATGCTTTTACCGGGACCTAGAAGTGAAAGATGCCACACGTTATTGTCACAAAAAACGAGACCTAAGTAGCGACGGACCCAAGTTCTTTGCTAATCAACATATGAAGTTTAAATTTGAAATGGAGCGTGTTCCACGTTCCTCCAATGTTTAGCCGAGGATCAAGGTGAAAGCAAAAGTGGCTGTGGGGCTCCCCAGCGGGGTCAAGGGGCGGAGACCCTTGCGAGGCGGGAGGCTCCGAGTTATTTTATGTACACATAGCAGAGATGTATATGTACAACGTTCAACAATTATATGCTAGACACCTACAGTTGCAATTCAACAAGGAACCGGAAGAAAGATTCACGGAAGCTAACCTAATAATATGCTTGCACCTCCAGATCTATAGCTGCTGAAGATGTATTTTGGTTCCCAGGCCTAGACTAACGCTGCCATCCATAGTCCACAATGTTTAAGGTCACACTTTTTTTTATTCCATCAGCAGAAAGATATCAAAGAGGGCTTTCCAAAAAGTTGCGATATGTAGGGTGTCGGATGATTGAAAGTGGGCAAAACTGAGGCGTAAAGAAATCTGAATAACGTCTTAGAGGAACGACCGAGATGTTGTTGATTGTGGGAATGCTAAACGATTCCTTTGTAAGTGTGTTTGTCAGAGGTAAGATAATGCGGCATACTAATAGGAAATTAAATGTTGGACAACTACAGAATTTGACAATGCAATTTGACGAGAAACTAAGTGAGAGATTGAAACCTATTTTACACCACTTGAAATGTAATTGCTACTGGAAATTAACTGCTCCAAGACCTAGATGAACGGTGTCAACCCATAGTCTACAATATTTCATTTCATCAACTGAAAGATATAAAAAAGAGCTTCCCCAAAAGGTGCGATATGAAGGGTATCGGATGATTGGAAGTGACCAGGACAGGATCCTGAATGGTGGCTTAGGGGTACCTCAACGCCGTCCATTTATGACGTCATTTCATTTTCTTTCTACCGCTTTTGGCCAATCCATTTGGAGTTTCGATTTGCAAATTTGCAGTCGGGGGTTTTCACGGGCGCAAATCCAATTTTAAGATGAAAAATGAGAAATTCCAACAAACGAAAATTGCCCGTTTATTATTTACACCGTTCACAGGACAACAGAGAGTATTAAGAAAATAATGCAACGATTCACCAGGCCGCACTACAAAAAGCTATTTTACTGCAGCTAGTAAAAATTAGTGCAACGGGATGAGAGACCCTGTTTTGTAGCATGTCTGGATATATCAATAGATCCCTTAACTTTATGCGATAGACACTATCATGGATCGCAATGTTGTCCTACTACACTAAATTGTAAATTTAAGTAGATGATATTAGATGATATTATTTACATGTCAAATATGTAATGTATTTTTTATATGCAATACCAAATATAAAAACGAGAAGCAACTTGCCTCATATATAGACTGTACCTAAACGCGGCCCGCTTAGCAATTGTGCCATTTAGCATAAGCTTGGTGGTGGGTACATCGCTTCACCTCAAAATTTGTAGCAAGCATTGTTACCAGTGCCAATAAATTCCTTTATCATTCATTCGTAGTTGATGGATATTTAAGCTTCTATTAGATTTATTGTGGTGATCGTTTCATTGATGACGAAGCCAATCAATCAATTGTGTCAATTGAAATAACAAAATTCTGTTGACCGCAAATCGGTACCGAAATCGGTACCGAAATCTAAAATCTTAAAAATTAAATAACCCGGAAACAAAGCATTAAAAAAAAAAAAAAAAAAAAAATCTCTGGGAGAAACGTTCGATCAGAAATTAGCTGAGATTTGGTTCCAGGCCTATGACTCACAGTAAGCTTCGAAACGCTCACAATCCACAAAGGACATTCATCGCAGTGCATTGACTTCAGCAGACCGTGAGAATCAATACAATCAGCAGTCCCACGGCCTCAAAAATTTAGAGTTTCTGGAAAGCCGAATATCAGCAACTTGCCACGCGCGGCCAAAATCAACGCTGTCCGAATCAACGCTGTCCGAATATAATTGAATCCCCAAAATTCGACAAGGATCACCCAAAAAGGGGCGTAACGACAACCCCCTGTATTCTGATTCGTGGTTTCCATAACAACAGATAACCATTTCAAAATTTCCCGAATTTCCATGCCTTTCCTACTCCTCCTGACATGCGCAGTTGAGCAACTCAAGAACTTCCAAAATTGTGGAAAGAAGAGCCAAGCCAAGACCCTCGCACCGTTCGTGTAAGAACCGGTAACAAGGTGACAAAGTGGTGTTTTGAGAACTGTTTTCTGGACATTATCCTGTACACACTTCGAGTCTTTGAGAGTTCACAGTACACCTCATCGGATCCCTGGCCACGGAATCAGCCATCCGCGAAAACCGAGGACGGTAGAAGACATCAGGAGCAAACATCTACAGGGAAACAGAGAAATCTTATACAACTATTGTAATGCTTGGCAGTAGGAGTTAGTTACTGACCCTTAAGATCAGTAACACAAGCGCGAATAAAGAGCTATATTATTGGTTTTATAAAACAGTTGTTGTTGCATGTTTTCCAACTGTTGACCCCAAAATTTAAAGGGTGCTTAACAGCCAATTCCGCCTTAAAATATATCTTACACTCACCAACTGAAACACCATGTATATATCAATCACACCGTGAAGAATCTATTCAGCGGACCCACTAGTAAATAGCTAAATGGTAAAAATCAGAACAAGTAACATGAGTTTGTAGTGTTATCACAAATTTTCTCGATATTAATAAAACACCTAGGAGCAACTATTTATGGGAGAAAAAACGATACTCCATACTGATACTCGGATGGGCTCAGTATACGGTAAAGTAGCAACAACCATTCTTTACAAACTAAAACAGAACCTAACATGTTGATACGTGATGTTGAAAAGGTAGTGGGATCCACGCGCCAAATGTTTCTCAACAACGTTACAGAACTTTATAGTTGAATAAAAAATCAAAACAATTGAAACAAGCTTTTGTACCTTGGACGCGGCGTATTGTTTACAGTCCATAAAAGTGTTCGTAGCTTCCACGCGCGACTAATAAACAGGAAGAAAAGAAATGACTCAAAGATACGCGTTGGTTCTGATGGAGTCGTAAGTTTATGAGTGTTTCGACGGGGAAATGTCAGAAATTCAATCGAATTCCACCGCCGGTATTTTAATGAATAATGTAAAGGTCGTGTATGAATAGTTCGGAAGGTCTAGGAGCGGTCGACCCTGCGTTTTCATTGGATTTTCTCTCGTTATGAATTCCTCGACACCATTTTTTGTTATTTGCTGTTTTACGGTCGGTTAGTGGCTCCTTCACCTTGCGACCGCAGACGTCCCGAGGTGGTTTACCGGCGTCAGATGGCGCTGAGCGCCAGCTGCGACGAAATATCTAATAGAACCTCGTCAAAAAAGTGTCTGATGCGCTGACTCGCAGCCTTCCCTCTCCTGGCGGTTTTAGGGTGATTTGGAGAGCTTGATTTTACTCGTTCTGTGTCCGAAGTGAAAGTTTTGTAATTGTACAAGAAAAACATTAAATATAAGAGGTACTTAATGTGCCTACAATGGATTCAAGAAGTATTAGGGATGGTTAGCGTGTGATAGTTTCTATCAGTTTCATTTGGGTTGAATGACCACACCAGTCTTGGAAGCTTTGTTTTTTTATTTTTTTTCATTTGCGATATTTCGGCGCCATGATGGCCGCCCTCATCAGGCATAGTATAAAACAACAATACTTTTTCGTGTTATCATCACCCAGGGCCGTCTTTATGGAAAACTGATTTATACATCTATGCTGGTGGGAGGAGAGAACGTCTGTACTAGTTTGTTGTGGTGGGATGAAGTATCTTGGAAATTTTTGGGAGCAAAAGCACTTAAAACTTGTAAACTGTAATGCACTTGAAAACTTGTCACGTGCAATGCGGCCATCATGGCGCCGAAATATCGCAAATGAAAAAATAAAAAGACAAAGCTTCCAAGACTGGTGTGGTCATTCAACCCAAATAAAACTGAACATCGACCGAGTCACAAACCAACAACAAAGTTTCTATCAGTAGCACGCGGAGTGGCGAGAAAAATGCTTACAGCGAAATAAGCGTACATGAAGAAACAGTAGTAGTACGTAGTATTGATGAGGGAAAGTTGTAAATTTGTCCAACTAATCTCAATTTTTACTAAGGAATTGACTATTTAAGTTAGGTATTTTTGAGATGCGAGCATGCAAGCATCCAGCCCACTGAACTATATATACATCATACTGACCTATATGTCTAAATAATCTGAATTTTTGCTAACGGATTGACTACTTGATGTTATGTGTTTTTGAGATGCGAGCTTGCGAGCATTATCACCACCAAACTATAATCATCATTCTGACCTATATCTTCAACTAATCTGAATTTTTAATTACGAATGGACTACTTGATGTTATGTATTTTTGAGATGCGAGCTTGCTAGCATCCAGACCACCGAACTATATAAATCATTCTGACCTGAATTTTTACTAAGGGATTGACTACTTGATGTTATGTGTTTTTGAGATGCGAGCTTGCGAACATCCAGACCACCAAACTATACTCATCATTCTGACCTATATCTCCAACTAATCTGAATTCTTACTAAGGGATTGACTACTTGATGTTATGTGTTTTTGAGATGCGAGCTAGCGAGCATCCACACCACCAAACTATACACATCATTAACGGGAAGGTCCAATATAGATTTGTCGTTGGGTATAGTTCAGTGGTCTGGATGCTCGCAATCACGCATCTTAAAAATTCATATCAAGTAGTCAATCCCTTAGTAAAAATTCAGATATGTTGCACATATAGACTAGTATCATACTTTGAATAGTAAATAAATTAAACATGTTTCCGGCATTCAATATTATCTCTTTATATTTCTACACCTTTCCACTACGTTTTCAAAAATAAATTTCTCAAAAAATTTGATTTCAACAATTTTTGAGTAACTGCAATGGCAGTTACAGTTAATTTTTGCGAAAATTCGCTAATGAGCTCTCCAATTGCGATAAGCCATAAGCCAGCTAGTATGTATATATAAAGGAGCTGGGAGACTGTTACCCTGATCAATAGGTGTTAGTGCTCTGAGTAGGTAATCAAAACTTGTGTAGGAAGTACAAATGCAGCTTGAGAATTTGCTGATAGATAGATGCTGCTGATAGATCGTTACCTGGACCACCGAAGCGTCTCCTACTATCAACGCCTTAACTGCCTTTTAACTACCGGCCGGCAAACGAAACCTGCGTTACGGCCATCGGCAGTATCATATCGTGACAGTCCCATTCCCGCGGTCGGTCACTCAGTCAGTCGGCAAATCGGCTCCTCTCACTAAATCGGTTATTGCCGCCCCTTAGGTGCCTACTGGTCGACATAACGGGCCGATTGTCGAATAAACGATTCTCGAGTCTTCAATCATTCGGCGGCGAACAGTTAGGTCTCCCAGAGGTGTAGAAATTGCGGTCTGCGGGGACCTACATACGATAGCGATAGGTTCCCAACCATTTTCGAAGATGCGTTTCAACATGTTTTTCTCCCAATCGTTTTACCGAATATATTTTATGTATATTATGTTCATAAATGGAGAATCAGAATAAACGAAACTAAGTCGGCACAAGTCGGCATCACAAACAAAAGAATTGACTATGTACCGGTTTATCTCCAGGGCAAAGTTATTCCTTATGCTAACAAAGCTAAATACCTCGGTGTGACGCTCGATGACAGGCTCAGGTGGAGAGCCCATTTTAAGAAAAAGAAGGAAGAACTCCTACTCGAAATCAGAAAAATTTCGTGGTTAATGGGGAAACGGTCGAAGCTGTCGATTTTGAACAAGCTTAAACTGTGGAACCAGGTCCTTAAAACTGTTTGGACCTAAGGAGCCTAGCTGTGGGGTTGTACGGCTCAATCAAACGAAGACACCATTTAAAGATTCCAGAATAATGTATAACGAAATATGGTCAATCAAATCTAAACTGGCATTACAAAAGTCAACAGAAATATAATCATAGAAGAAAAGTAGAATAATTTACGAAGGTAGGTAAATACATATTTAGCATTAATAAGCAATGTTGGTGTGACGTATGTGGAACTCACACCAACCGCTGGCCCAATGTACCATGGTACTTTCGAAATAATCGTCTCCATCACGAACTTCAGTTCAGCATGAGCCTGTAAAGGCCGTATCACACTAGCATTGTTTCCGCTTTTTTTCTGCCTAAACGTGAAGAAGAAGAAGTGGTTTTTTCCAAGGTCAGCTTTTTCGACCATTTCGTGTTTTTAAACTCACTTGGGAAAATTAGAACACGTTCTAATTTTTACCTTGACGCAATAAAAAAGCTTAACATAGCCCTTGGGGAGTTAACGTTTCACTGGGAAACCACGTTGTACCTTCTCGTTTTCATTCCAGTTCCAGTTCTCTTGTGCCAAAAATATTGTTCCAAGTTCCTTGCCGAAGTTTTCTTATTTTCTTAGTGCCGAACTCTTTTCTTATTATTCTTACTTCAGTGCCGAACTAATATTCTTATTGCGTTTTTGTTTGGTCGCGCGCCAATGCCTCACCTCGCATGACGTTAAGTAGGTAACAGCACCCCTCCGGTCACTAAAGAGACTGCACTAAACAAATGCCGAATCAGGTGAATGAACTGTAGAAGTGAAGTTTGTTGTTTGAGGATTATTGACGTGCACTCTTGCTTCTCTGTTGAGTTCAAATTACATACCTGTCTTCTTATATAAATATAATTTAAAATCGAATAATCATTTTTCGTTCTTGACCACGTCCCTAGCGGGAACAGTTTTTTATATTATTACGTTATTACGTTATTTTTATTATTATTGTGCGTCTTCATAGTATAATAGCTTTGGAAGAACAAGAGTTGTCAAGACACTGTTTGAAAACACTAGGCACGTCAAACGTTACTTCAATATTTCAAGCCCTAACCTGACAGGCTTAATAAAATTGCATTCCGCCAGAATGCGCTGTTTTTGCAGTTATTCCTCTTCAACATTCACTGCTGACCTTGAAAAAACGCACTTTGCCTTCTTCACGTTTCAGCGTTTAAAATGCGAAAAAAAATGCGGAAAAAATGCAAGTGTGATACGGCCTTAAGAGAGGGTTATAAAGCGACAAGCTGCGAGTCACCTTTATCGGCTAAGTATAACGTCAACGAGAAAACTGCCCGTCCCCTTGACGCACTTTTCACTTTCCCAACGTCTTGAATGCCAATGAGGAAACTTTGTAGTTAGTGTGAAATACATTTTCTGGAACTGCTGAAAAGATTGGGAAGCATTAAAAGGTTGAGGGGGGATATATATGACGGGTGTACTAAAATGAAGTGTCTTCGCCTATTTACTTGATACAAATGTTGGGAAAGTACAGCGAAGGAGTGAAGCATTGCATTGAACGGCATGAGTTCATTTTGTGGCTGAAAGCTGGTACGTCTTTAATAATTTATTTTTTGGAAAAAATTGAAAGATAACTCGATAAAGATTCATAAAAGAAAGGATTCACTATTGATAGGTGCACTGATGCAAATAAAGAGGTAATGGAAGGAAAATGCACCTGAAAGCTGAGGCCTGGCAGTTGCTATGGAAACAACTAAATACTGCGCAGTGCTCCAACCTAATTTTGAGGGAATATTTTGCTGTTATTATCGCACCTCTGCGCTCCCCGTGGTAAATTCTGATTAATTAGTCAGAGATCATTTCAAGATTGATAAACGGTATCTAGCACATTTCAACTTCTGACTAATTGAAATCAGTGATTAGTTAGTCAGAGATTTGACAGAGCATAAATAAACCGGCCCTAAGACGAGTTTCTACAGTTCAGGATCCGGCTAAGTCCTCAGAAATAAGTAGGTCACCGCTACAAACGTGAAGTTTTTTGCGGCCTCCGCGGCCTTCTTATTAAAAAAAATTTCGCCTCTTCACCCTCACCCATCCTGTTTTCAAATATAATTGGAAATTACTTTCATAACAACCTGAAAGGTTGAAGGAAGATGATGTAACGAGCATTTAAAGATTTCTGGATCATCAACGCAATGCCCACGCACAATCTAAACACGCTGGTTATGCGATACAAACTTCACCCTCCACTCAATTTATTCAATAAATTTTTTTTTTAAATTTAAAAAACGTTATATTTAGGATATTTGATTTAAGGGGGATTTATTTATAATATAAATTTTGATGGCGAGTAGACTTTTTCTTACCAAACTCTGCACTAAAAACACACTTTCGAATTTTTAACTATTTTTCACTCGTACTTCGTACATTTATGTACTAAAAATCAACTTTTTCTACATAATTATTTCTCGGCATCTGATCGAACTTTTTCATGGATATATAGATCTCAGATTCTGGACAAAGATTTATCAAATTTAGCTAAACATAGTTATTAGTTACACCTACTAACAAAGAACACGGTAGTGTACCCAAACTGACTTATTCTTTCGATAAACTGTTTTAGCAAATTTCCAAAAAAAAGGAAAGTTCCGGTCATGCAGCATGACCATATGAGCGAATTTTCAAAGCTTTTCTATAATTTTTTGTTTTAGCGAATTTTTGAAGAAAATTGTAGCCTCAAAATTTGTAGAATGTGATTTTTTGAAAAAATTTTATGCAGAAATCCGTTTCAGGCTATTCTGAATCATATTCTGAAGTTTAACGCATTTTAGCGAATTTTTGAAGAAAATTAAGCTATTGCTCTCGCCTCAAAATTTGTAGAATGTGAATTTTTGAAAAAAAATTATGCAGAAATCCGTTTCAGGCTATTCTGAATCATATTCTGAAGTTTAACGCATTTTTTAATGTATGTATGTATATATGTATGTATGTATGTATGTATGTGTCATTCCAGACGATAACTGTCCGTAGAATTGTGCTAGAAACTTCAAACAAATTTTAAAATGTTAAGGGCACAAAACGAAAGTTCAAGTTCGTTATCCAGCTTGATCGGATTACATCTTCGGGTTGAAATTTTCAAAAATGTAGTCAAAAATTTCAAAATAGCCTGTTTTTGCGATTTGTCGTGCGAAATAATTTTTTCAGCATACTAACATGTGGTATATTCGGAATCAGCGTAAAATTTCCTATAAGAATATGTAGGTATCAAGTTTTCAAAAATTTCAAAGTTGAAAAATCAGTCAAAAATCGAAATAATGCCGTTCGCTAGTTGTAAAAATCGGTAATATTTGCATGAAACATTGTCCAAATTCAGATTGAACTACTCTTATGGAAGTATCCCTGTATAATCCTAGAACCATGCTGTTTAAAACGTAGGTAGTAGGTGCTTGTTAAAAAAAAAAAAAAAAAAAAAGTAATCACAACTGATGAGTTTACTCTGTGAAATATTCCGTCCTCCGATTCTCTCGGTCGCTCTCTTTAATGTTTTACGCTCAACTGTTTTAGGACTTGATGTAGCTTTAATACTGACTGTCGGTATGTTATTTTATTTTATGTCAAGATTTGATGATGTTATGATAGGATACTGTTAAGATTTCAACTGCCTTCAATACTGACCACATTGGACATCGAAATCTATGAATATTTACCTACATTTGTCTTTAAATCTACAAGATTAGTTTAATAATAATAAAGCATGAGTACCTCCTAATTATTTTTAATAATTTGATTCCATGTTTGTCTATAAAAATCATAAACTAAAATTTCTCTACACGATCAATAGCGACTGAAATGTCAAAGATTTCTTCAAAAATTCGCTCATGGGGTCATGCTGCATGACAGGACTTTTTATAATTAACTATTCTGGTTCATTTATCTGAGAGATTTTTAGCTGCGATTTCGATTCCTCCCTCGCAGTCCGTTAGAACAGTTTTGACTGAAAAAAAGTAGTTTTTGATTGAATTGATTGAATTGTTTATTTATTTATCTGTTCATTTTCGGACCCATTGGTCCGCTCTTCCAAATATACAGAAATTAGAAAACCAAATTTACAAAATGTCAGGTTTATCCTGAAAAATGTAAAATGATAATTTTCTTCTTAAAACGAGTTCTATATTCTTTGTTCTAAATTAACGTAATATATCTTCGAGTAGGTAAAGATTTGTTGAGAATGTTATTTAATGTAGGTACAATATCATTTCAAATGTAGATATGCAGTATTCATATGAATACTGAATGAAATATGCAGTTTTGGGTGAACGGATGAAAGGATTCCAAAAAATGTGATCGATAGGTAGAAATTCCGTGTAGGGGCCGAACATTCAGGTTCCCAAGGGAGATCGGGTGGAAATTTGGGTTTCATTTTGTAGGGCGCAGGCGCGAGAGGATGCGGGGAGAATGTTTGAGCCTTCAGCTTTCACCTCTAAAAATAAGACTATTGCCTACCTACTTCCGAGCCAAGCGAACGGCCCCTAATGCCCTCTCCTGCCATCGGGATTTTTTTACACGCGGCCAAGTCCCTCCGTGCCCGCACTATTAGCGCTCACTATTATAATAGTGCCGGCCTGAGGTGTTGGGCGCAAGTTGGAAAGGCTTCCAGCTGAAGTAGAGCCTCGATTATCATCATCCTTCAACTGAAATCCTAGAGCTGGCATTGACAATAATTCACAAGTTCGCATCTAATTCCCGTTACTCGGAAAAACTTTAAGGGTGTATTTTAGTCCCGCCCCCCATTTTCTATGGTAATGATTAGGGATGAGTCGATTCCCGATACCGATTCTCGATACCACCGATTCTTAGGCATTGGTATCGGTATCGAGAATCGATCGCCTAAAGCCGATACCGATACCGCCCGGTGATGGGCGTTTTATTACACTACTATTGCAACCATCTAACAACGAAGATGGTTGTACCGTGCAATCGTTGTGTGAAGTTAGCAGTTGCGAAACATGAATTGTCCAAAACACAACTTACAATTATAACTTTGTTTACAAATAGGCTTGTGTTATTAACATGTATCATGTTTTAGCCCTGGGGTCCTAGTAAATTTTGCGAGTCAATTTTTTTCCGCGCACGAAACATATAGTGTTACAGTGATTTCCGCCTACAACCGAGTCGTTGCTAGGGAAATGGTACTTCGTCGTTTTTCATCCCACAAAATTCGTTGACCATTCGTTCGAAAGCTCTCGATTTATCCAACAATATTATGTTAACTACTGCGAAGTGCGTGTCCAACAAACTGAGTTATGAGCATGGTTATATAAATAATTGTTTACACACAGGTGATCATTCTCAATAATTGATATTGTGAACATGATTGCAACCGCTTGTTAATTTCTGATGATTTCATTGAGCTGGTGTTTCGATCGAGGAGAAAACATGATACATGGTTGAAATTTTTGGTTCTAGAACAGAAATAAGTTTTCACAAAAACACTCACCTCTTTGAGTTATGTGCTATAGTAAGGACATACAATGTCAAAAAAGCCCGGTCTGACGTCCACAACTCAACAGTGTCCATCATGCTATCAAGCTCGGCAAATAAGAAACCACCACATGTTTGCCATTTGCTATTTTGTTTGTGACAACAGACGCATTAGACAAAGCTATGTTTTCCAAGTATAAAAGCCTAGAGCCAGTCTTATTTGGAAATACCTTACAGTTAAGCAGTCAGTCTGCTTAACTTGTTTTATTCAGAAAGAAATCAATTCTAGGCAATAAAAGTTGCCTATTAATTGATACTTGATAGATAACAAAAAAATATCAAATTTTGTATTTGCACAAATCAAATTAACTAAAGCCTTGAATGAAAATATAAATCTGAAATTTAGAATTTGTAATAAGAATTAATCTGAATTTGAGAGAATAAAAATTTGAATATATTACTAGTTCAAGAGGAATTTTTGTTAGGTATTATGCGCCGATGGTATCGGTATCGAGAATCGGGAATCGATTTTTTAGGTATCGGTATCGGGAATCGATAAATTTTGGTATCGACTCATCTCTAGTAATGATCTATGGTGCATCTGGTTGGGGAGGATGTAGCGCGTCCCTTCTTGATTCGTTATTTCTGACCCAGAAGCTCTCTTTAAAGAGTTCGCAGTACTCAAATTGGGAGAGCTAATTTTGACAAGATAATTATAATCAAAATATATAAGGATTTACATAGCAACCACCTGCAATTTTTAGATGAGGGGAAAACAAGAACTTGTGGACAATTTCTTCCTGAACTGCCTTTCGGTAGGAATTCACCATGGCCAACGGGCGTATGATTACCGGGGAGCAAATCTGTTCAATGCCCTACCCCATGAGCTCCGCTCTATTTCTAAAATTGAAAAGTTCAAAAAAGAACTGAAAAAACATATAATAATGAGGCAATCTGAGACCCATTGGTTAATATTAAAACTTTAAGATGGTAACTGAATAATTCCTATGTATTCTGATTTACCCGATGTATATCTATTGATTCTAATTTAACTATATTTACTTACAAGATGATTATTGAATAAGGTATTGAATGAGTTTGCTGATTATGTATTACTCCTCTCCACAGCACAAGTCTACGACTTTTAGTGGGGAGTAGCATTTCCTGATTTGTGTAGCTTTTTTTGTATTGCAATACCTATCTAAATAAATGCGTTAAAAAAAAAAAAAAAAAAAAAAAAAAAAACGTGATTTCTCCACTTCATATTATCGTTTTCCAACTTTAAAAATATGATTTGGAAGCGATAGAGTTCCCTCTGTCTCATCGTTGACAAAACGGAATTTATAAAAGAAGAAAGAAAAGGGGAAAAAATGCAATGGATAAGCATTTTATGGGAAAATTTCTGATAAAATCGGCAAAATTCTATCATCGAGAGGTTGCAACGTAGGTTTTAAAACTAAAAATAGTCTTAAAGCATTAGTAGAATTCTTTAAGGACAAAATCAATGTTCAGGATAAAAGTGGGGTTTATAAACTAAAATGTTCTTGTGGCTACGAATATTGCGGTCAAAATGGTAGGAAATTCAGCGAAAGAACAAACGAGCATCAGGAGGTTTTCAAGGAAAATAAGTGTAAGTCTGCATTTGCGAAACATCTTAAGGAAACTTATTTGTAAAATTGTGAAACTTCGTATGGTTACCGTTTTTGGGGTCGCTGAAATCGAATATGCAGTCAAAACAAGTCGACAGCAACAACTTTTGATAGTTTTGAATCTCAAAATCGTCAAAATCATGTCAAAAAATGAAAATTTTTCAAAATTTATTGTAAAATTATGAAAATTTGTATTCTTATGTTTTTTGAGTCGCTGAACTCGAATTTGCTGTTAAAAAAAGAAGTTCCATTTCCCCAGCAACGGCTTGGTCGTACGTAAAAATCATAAGAAAATCAAAACCTCTATTTAAACTTGTACGTAAATCTGATATGTCTTGGATTGGGGATTTCATAACGGTTGTCCTCGAGAGTTGTAAACAAATCCTTTAACTTTGGACTGTAGGCGACGAAATGTAGGATAAAGAATCTATCCCGACTAATTCCAACAAAACAACGGTTTACTTATAGAAATGTTGAAAATAACTGTGGAGAGAAGCCACTACAACGAGTTGTTGTTAACAGTCGACTGTTGTCAAGAGGATGAAAATGTTTCCTATGGAGTGGAGTAAATGATGCTATTGCTTTACGTTAAGAATATAGTAACCGGCTTATTAAAATTGTTTATAGTCCAATCAACTTAGTTTAGGAATGTAGCCAGGTACGTAAGGAGGGGGAAATTGGTAGCTTGAGATGTGAACATTTATCACATAAATCAAGCGCTTTCCAACGAGTGGCGAACTATTTCTGTGCGATGAAAACTGCGGAAGTTCCATTCCCCTAGCAACGGATGGGTTGTACGTGAACATCATTTGAAATTGTGACTTAAATTTTGCGTGACGAAAATTTTTGGTTGACCCCCCAGAGCAAAGACATATATATCCATGTCAAAATGAAAATTATAACAGAAATACGTAAAAATACGAATTTTCATAATTTTACAATGAGTTTTGAAAAATTATCGTTTTTTGATCATCGTAAAAGTTATATTCAAAAGTCTGATATTGGCAAAAAAAGTGTATTTCAAAAACCAAAATCGAGCTAACGGCGTAGGTTTTTGATATACAAAAAATCTGAAAAAATTCAGGGGTCATTTTTTTACATTTTAAACCAAATTTCGGGTGGAGGTCATCAAAATTTCACCTTTCTCAAAATAGCGGTCAACCCACTGTGTAGGCACGTGGGTGTATTTCCTGCCCAGGTTGAATTTATTCTCAAACTTTGCGTTCCTTTAGTGAGTTTAGTAGATGCGGAAGTAAAACCACCAGATAAAACGGTATTTTCCAGATTTTTTTCTTCTTCTTTTTTGTGACTGATGTAAGACAACGGGACACAGACATCCTGATCTTTGGGCAGAAGTCGGACAGTTGGTCAGAGGCGAGCGGTGCGGGTTGCCTACCCGGTCGGCCGGCCCGGCGCACGCGGTCCCGGACACTTGTTTACGAGGAAGGCGCGGCAGGTTCATCCGACCCCTTTCACCCGAGGCCGACTTCGCGGGCGCACCTTTCTTTTAAACTGTACTGTACCTACCTTCACCTACCGCACAGCGTTTCGGACAACATATAACACAGTGTTTAGGGCTACTCATGACTAACACACCTGACTAACGCACAGTGTTTCGAACTACACGTGACCAACACTGTGTTTAGGACTACATATCCATGCAGCACTGTGCCCAGGCCTAACACATGACCAACACAGTGTTTAGGACAACACATAACACATAGGGTTTAGGGCTACTCATGACTAACACACGAGACTAACGCACAGTGTTTCGAACTACACGAACTAAATCACTCGCGACGAAGTTGTGGAAACCCATTTAAAAACGGAAGTTAGTGAAAAACGTTGTCTATTTCCACGAAAAATAAAGAGTTACACTGTTAAATCGATTTTGACGGTTAGGCCATCATCAGTAACAAACAATAAGTTATTATTTGTTACTGATGATGGCCTAACCGTCGAAATCGATTTAACATTGTAACTCTTTATTTTTCGTGGAAATAGACAACGTTTTTCACTAACTTCCGTTTTCGAACTACACATGAACAACACAGTGTTTAGGACTAAACACACAGTGTTTAGGACATAACACATAGTGTTTAGGGCTACTCATGACTAACACACCTGACTAACGCACAGTGTTTCAAACAACACATGGCCAACACTGTGCCCAGGCCTAACACAGTAACTACTCATACCTACTGCACACTGCCCTCACTTACAAACACGATTCGCACAGTGTTTCGGACAACACATAACACACAGTGTTTAGGGCTACCCATGACTAACACACGTGACTAACGCACAGTGTTTCGAACTACACATGACCAACACAGTGTTTAGGACTACATATCCATGCAGCACTGTGCCCAGGCCTAACACATGACCAACACAGTGTTTAGGACAACACATAACACATAGTGTTTAGGGCTACTCATGACTAACACACGTGACTAACGCACAGTGTTTCGAACTACACATGAACAACACAGTGTTTAGGACAACACATAACACATAGTGTTTAGGGCTACTCATGACTAACACACCTGACTAACGCACAGTGTTTCAAACAACACATGGCCAACACTGTGCCCAGGCCTACTGCACACTGCCCTCACTTACAAACACGATTCGCACAGTGTTTCGGACAACACATAACACAGTGTTTCAGACAACACATAACACACAGTGTTTAGGGCTACCCATGACTAACACACGTGACTAACGCACAGTGTTTCGAACTACACATGACCAACACAGTGTTTAGGACTACACATCCCTGCAGCACTGTGCCCAGGCCTAACCCAGTAACTACCTCTCCAAGTTTGTTTCTACTGCTTCTCCGGAGTAGGTTCAGTTCAGAGCAAGTGCAGAGCAAGAGCATCCCATGACTGTTCAATTCAGATAGCAGCGGAAACGCTCAAGGACATGTTCGGGGCAGTAACCATGGATACATGAAGATCCATGAAAATGGAGTCACGTTAGTTGAACTTTAGCAAACAAACCCTTGTTTTCATCCCCTCCGACGTCCGAACTACTACTGTTGTTTTGTGTGAGGTTATAGAAGTTTGAGGAAGGATATATAGGGTTATCCAAAGTTTCAAGGAGCGCATGCGCGGAACAAGCTACACCTGGTCATCCGGCGGAGCAGAAAGTTCATGTTCGGATCATGTTCCTTGGGCAGCGGAAACACCGGTTATCTTGCACCGAATATGAACTGGGGGACTGCGGAAACGCCTTTTTCTTATTCCTTCTTCACTGCGCAAGCGCAACTTGACCTTAACCTGTTCGGTACAGCAGTGGAAACAATCCTATTATGTACATTCTGCCAGGAAATGGACGATGATGTGCTCCACACTTTCTTCGTATGCAAGCGATGGGCTACAACAAGAATAAGGCTGCAGGATGCTCTGGAATTGCCACCTCAAGATGTGATACCGGAGGTGGTTGTAGCTTGTTGTAGCTTGGTTGTGGCTGTAGTTTGTAAAAATGATTGAACAAAAGCAAAATTGGACTTTTCTAGCTCCCTACGTTGAAGACATCCTCCAGAAAAAGATCATCTTGGAACGGGAGAGACAGAGGAAGGAGCACATGGACCGACTGAAGAAATTTCTCAACGACTCGGCCTGAAGTAATGTGTTGAATAGTTCCAGGCTGAGTTCCAACGTTGGGAAAGGAAGGTGAGGTTTTAGTGAGGTTTGAATCCCACATAACCCGGAGTGCGGTCCCTAGCGGGTATCTTACGAGATCCGATTGCCACCTTAGGATCTTTAAGATTTCCTCACCTGTCTACGAAAAAAAAACAGAAAAAAAAAAAAACACAATAACTACGCATACCTACTGCACACGGCCCTCACTTACAAACACGATAAACTACCTACCAGAGTGGGGCAATATCTAACTATTTTTTAGTTCAACTGAAGCTGTAACTAAACTGTTAGTATTGTTACTACCCATAACTAAATTTGATGGCCCTATTTTTTTTTTTTTTTTTTTTTGTAAGTAATTGATAACAGTGACTTCAACTCATTAGTTATGGCTGAATTCTCCTGAATTGGTTTTTAATTACAACCCTTGAAATATAGATAATTTTGGAGAAGTGAGTTGAACTAATAACTGATAGATAATTGGTGTTTAGTTATTAGTTATGAGTGTTTAGTTATGAGAATCACTAATAGATAACTTTTTTCGTTGAAAACATCAAATCGAAGTAGTCTAAATGTTGAGGGAAATTTTCTTCGCGCAACATGACTTTATTAATTATATGTATAATTAGTGCTTGCATGTATTTCAACCCGGAAAATGCAAATATGTTACACTATTTTTGGGTATTTATAAGAAAAAGTAAAAATTAAGAAATTCGCTCATATACCTACTCATGTTACAGGAATGTCATCTTCTAATGAAAACAATGTTTTCGCCACTTATTGGTAAATTCGGAACCAAATTTAGTTTAGTTAGTTTTTTAGTTAGTTTAGAGCGAATAACGACGAAAAACGAATTAGTTATTAGTTACCTACTATTTGTAACTAAATTGTGTAACTAAATTTGTTGTTAGTTACTAGTGGTAACTAATCGAATAACTGGAGTAGTTACTCTGAAAATAATAACTAATAGATAATTATTTGTAGTAACTAATTTAGTTGTTGTGAATAGTTATTAGTCGTATCTACTTTATGCCCAACACTGCTCCCTACTCATGCCACCAAACAGTGCCCAAACCTGCCGCACAGTGCTTAGAACTCTGTACATAGCCATACACTGCGCAGTGCCCTACCCTATTGCACAATGCGTATACATATGACTACTGCACATTGACCACTTATATTGCAGTATCTGCACATGCTTACAGAGCAATTTGCCCCCACCTACAGGAGTACGTAGCTACACATGCCTATCGCACAGTGCTCAATACCAGCTGCAGTATCTACACATGTCAATCCCATAATGCCCAATACCTAAAGCACTTACTGATTACAAATACCGGTACTGGATACTTATAGGAATACGCACCCCCCCCCCCCCCTTAGGACAAGCATAAGTCTACCACACCGTGGCCACACTTTCCACATCACCTACACATAGGTAAAGTACCTACCACACTTTACTTATCACAGCTTCCATTCTGAGGGAAATTTCCCTTTCATGGGAAATAAGGTCATTGTGGGGGAAAAATTGGAACAGTAGAGAAATGAAAAAACACGCAGTTTGCGTAAGCAGAACCAGCTTTTCAAATTGTTGTAATCAGATAAACGACATGACTTTTTGTACACGCAGTTGATCAGGATGGATTCTGTAATATCATTCGTCTCTTGCTGTCCCAGAGAGGCTCCCTATCAAATTTGCTAAAATCTAGATTAGTTTGACAAATTTATCACAATGATTTGTATAGTTAGGTAGTTTGGATGCTCGCATCTCAAAAATACATAACATCAAGTACCTAGACCTACTAGTACTAGGGGAAAATCCCTTAGTAAAAATACAGATTATTTAGAAGAATAGATCAAAATGACGTTTTACAGTATGGTTTAAAACATTCATAATAATGAAGCTTAAAAATATGTTTCGGAAGTTGGATTCGAATGCAAAAAAATATTGGCCCATACTTGGGATCGAGGGTCTCTAAGCATTGAAGCCTGTTATGATATCCACTACACCACGAGGACTCAAACAATTACTGATTAAACACAGAACTCAGCCACCCATCAGGGCGCTGATTTCCATTGCCAGTTGACGCTAGTTCAAATTCAGGTCGGCAGGGGCGCCCTCAGCGGGACACGTTGTGCACAAAGTGTCTGGTTATAGTCCATCCCGAGTCCGTAGGAAAAAACCCGTTGAAATCCGACGTGTGTTAATTGTAATATGATTTATTATTGACACCAAAATAGCTGCGAATATATTCTTTTCCCCTAATTTCGAATTTTAATATTTTTTTCAGAGGTGCTCCTATACAAAATATTTTGTATACAAAAATTGCAGAAATTTGCGTTAAAACCAAAAATGCAACCCCCGATCTGCAGGACTACATGCATAGATAATAAATAAGTAGGATGGGTTGGTTGAGGGTAGAGAATTTATAGGCTTCTCTGATATTGTGGTTTAATGCATATGCTAAGCGCTTTCGCCAAATATATGGCCTCTTCAGAACGTATTATTTGATTGATGATCTGTATAATGTTTAAGTAAAAGTTGGGATGCCTCCTTGAACATTTTGGTCATGACCAGTTATGTTTGGTATTGTTACTAGGGTCAATTTTGTTCTAAAATCGAGGGAAATGCAGTTTTTATGTGGAGAGACACACATAGTCTGAACTGATAAAACAATGTGTATCTCTCCCCCATAAAAATAGCATATTTCTCAATTTAAGCACAAAATTGACCCTAGTACCATCACCAAACATAACTGGTCAAGCCCAAGATGTTAAAGTTTCAGATTACGTGTGTAACCCCACATAAAAATTGCATATTTCACAATTTAAGCACAAAATTGACCCTAGTAACATCATCAAACTGGACTCCTAGATGTTCAAGGAGTCATCCCAACTTTTACTTAAACATTATACAGATCATCAATCAAATAATAAGCTCTGAAGAGGCCATATATTTGGCGAAAGCGGTCTGCATTTAGTATTAAACCACATTATCAGAGAAGCCTGTAAATTTTCTACCCTCAACCAACCCATCCTACTTATTTATTATCTATGCATGTAGTCCTGCAGATCGGGGGTTGAATTTTTGGTTTTAACGCAAATTCCTGCAATTTTCGTATACAATACATTTTGTATAAGCGCACCTCTGAAAAAAATATTAAAATTCGAATTTTGGGGAAAAGAATATATTCGCAGTTATTTTAGTGTCTATAATAGATCATTTTACAGTTAACACACGTCGGAATTCAACGGGTTTTTTCCTACGGACTCCGGATGGACTCTATATCCCATCGCATCTATACAAGCGAGCGAGCGAAGCAGAAAACTAGGCTAGTTTATTTATGAATTCAAATAATTTATATTCTCCAAAATTTTCAAAGAAATACTAGACTAAGAACAAGGCAACAATCCATAACCAATAGATAATAAATTAGTATATATATCTAGGAAATTGTATAATGTAGGTAAATAAATGTGAAAAAATGTACCGGCAAGTTGGTAAATAATCCCAAAGACCTGGCGGTGCGACGAGGGAACACACGGGGCGGCTTGACGGACTGAAGCGCGCGTATGAAGACGGGCGGGCAGAGCGGAAAGGGGGTGCCAATGAGGAGGGGAAGGGGGTGCCGGTGAGATGAGGAGGAGGAGGGGGATCAATCTCGAGGAGGGGACTCCACTGACCCATATGTGAGAGGGGGCCAAGTCCGCAGGCTAAGCCCTCGGGTTCCCTCGGATCTCAAGGACGGTGCCGGAGATACTTTTTCTCCCCTCCTCCGATCTCAACGTCTTCAGGTGGATATCTCGAGATGACTGGGGAGGCTTTCTTTCCCCCCCGAGCCCCGCCTTTTACACAGAAGAAAGGGGGCCTCGGCGGTGACATGAGATCCGGGAGATCACCCCCTTCCCCCCTCCTCCACCACCACTAACCCGTCGCATACCGATCACTTTCTTACGTCCGATCGTCGATTAATAAATTCTCCTAGCCGATGCCACCCACACAGGCAGGTGCCTCATACAATCACTATCACTTTCCATTCACCATTTTCATTAATTAACCATTATCATTATTTAACTACTAATGAGCTGTTTCACCTAAGTTTTTAATCGACATTTACTCATTAAACCTAAGATCTCAGCTGTAAAACAACGATATTCAGTTTCACCATCTCCGGTTCAGATAATCAAACGCTCCAAATCAACGATTTAAGCTGACCTGTCGAATTGGGGTGCTTAGCGTTCCAATCAACGGTTATTACTAGGTAGGTAGTTATAGCAATTTTCAGTCAAATGAAACCTTGTTCCAATCAAATGAAACCTCGTACCTAACCAAATGACACTTTTTTTCTTCAAACCAATGTAACCTTACTTCAATCAAATGTAACTTTTTCGAATCATCCAGGAAAAAATAACATTTTTTACGACGAACTTCAGAACGTGGCCCGTCGTTTGGTATAGAAAATTGCTGCTTGAGGAAACTTAAGGAATCAATATAGCGTCTACTTCCTATTACCGAAGCAGTGATTCGATACCTTTGTGTAATACTTAAATTTTTTAATCGATATTGAGGAAACCTTGTTATCACTTTCGAAGGTGAACAAAACGTCTCCTAAAATCACAATATTATCTTCCTATTTGCTTTCTAGTCTAGCTATAGGTAACGGAAGTATTGTTTTCACTTTCGGAAGATGAACTTTATTCTCCAAAATAAACATTTCTACTCGTATTTTATTTTTTATACCATTCTGACTTTAGTTCCTTGTCCGACTGTCTGTCATGTGTCTGCAAATCCTTGCAACAAGCCTAATTTCCACAGTTTTTGTCCAATTTTGATAAAATTTTCATGGAATATACAGATTAGAGTGTAGATGGTCCTCTACTAGTTTCATTTATTCCAAACAAATACTTGTCTCTGCGCATGCTCAAAAGTAAATCCCATCAAACATCATTTTCTACGCCCTGATCGTCCGAAGTCGCTCAAGTTTGAAGATAAGTAGGGAAAGAAGGATTAGAACGTTTCATATCAATTTCAACCCAATCATTTCAATAGTAGCTCCTGCACATGCGCAAATGTGAAATGCTTGTAACGAGATTAATTCTCACAGTTTGACGAAATAATGAAATGTTCGATTTTGATGGGATTCTCAGGGAATGTACGGATCGGAGTGCGGATGGTCTCGTATCAGTTTCATTGTTTTCAAATAAATGTTTCACTCAGCGCATGCGCAAAAGTGCGCAAATTCAATCAAGCGTTATTTTCTCACGCCCCAATCGTCTGAAAGCATACTTCATCTTAATTTACCATTTCCCTCAACCATTTGAATCAGCTATGAAATTATAATTTCAAATATCTCAATGATCTATTTTATTTATTCATGTTACGGATATGAGGATGCTGAGTCACCCCCAAATTAGAGCTTTCTGGACCAAAGTGTTTGTCCTGTTTTATTCATTCAGCCGTCAACAATAGTTTTGGAGGTGTTTCTATGGCCCCATGACATTTCTAATAATTTTAGATAATTAGTAAGGTACCTAATTAGTTCAGTTATTCCTAATAATCAGGTAAACTGGAACATTTGAAGGTTTGTAATCCAAGAACTGAAGATTGCAATATTTAATAGGTACGCTATGATATTGAACACAAATGATACGATGACGCAAATAAATCAGTAAGTAAGCTTGGAGTTCAGCAAATGGTTTGACATTGAACATCTCCAAGTGTCAGACATTGACGTTTACCCAGCGCGAACCTCGAATCGATGGACACGTTCTTGATCGTCAGTTGATGGTGTACTATTTGATGTTCAGCTGAGCTTTTCGAATCACATCGATTTCATATGCAATAAGGCAATGAGGATGTTGGGCTTCTTGAAGAGAACAACATCAGATTTTACTAATACCATGGCCCTGACTCTTCTATACACCGCACTTGTCCGATCCAGGATTGAATATTGCGCTATATGTAGTTTGGTATCCATTTTATAATATAGCTAGAGTTAGATTGGGGAAGATCCAGAATAAATATCTAAGATTTTCAGCATTTAGAATGGGAGTGTCGATCAGTGGTGACTCGTTACATGAAACGATGATGGGCATAAGTGGCCTGACTCCGTTACAGACAAGACAAAGATGGATGGATGCAGCATTCGTTGTCAAGCTGTTCAATATTGGGATCGATTGTCCCTCATTCTTATCCTTATTTAATTTAAATGTCCCCAACTACAACATGCGCCACCATTTCATTTTTTCTGTTCCTCACACCCACACTAATTATTTATTAATAGCCCCATAACTAGGATTCAGAGACATATAAATTATTTAGCTTCATTGTCCGAAGATATAGATCTGTTTACCCCCGGTCTTAGTTACTTCAGGAAGCACGTTTGCTCCCTAATTTAATAATTAGTTCGGTTTTGCTTTCTCATGCCAAATTTCTTTATTGTAATTCGTGTCATTATTGATGTATTTTTCCTGTACCTTGTAATTTTGGTCAAGTTTAAGAAATTCCTGAACTCCCGCATCCATGTCATGAACTTTTCTGTTTTGCTATATACTTACATCCTTTTTTTGTCATGCATATTGTAATTGGGCTAAATAAACAAAAGTACTGTTTGGTGTTTAGGCTCCAACCAACGTTTTGATAGATTCAACAGAAACCGACGTTGCCACGTCAACAAAGCCACATTAGGATGTTAGTTGATGCTTTTATTTTCGTGTTTTGTACCTTATGACATTAAAACGGCCATAACCTCTCTCAGAATCTCTGTAAACTCAAAATTAAGAACACCCTTAGAAAGAACGTTAAATTTCCTGTGACCCTGATATAAAATAAAGTTTTTTAAAATTTGTATTAATGGGTAAAAAATGGGCCAAAGTACAAAATTGGACGAAAAAAACATTCTCAAACTGTCAGCTTCTGAACGGACTAGTCAATCTCACCTTTTCTTTGCCAATTAGAGAAGAAAAGTACGTTTTTATGTTGAAAAGAACGTTTTTTTTCTCTGCGAAATCGAGGGTTTTGGTGAAAATCCGAGGTTTGGGCCAGTTTCTACGTACTTTTCTAACGCTTATCAAGATATATTATGGACCCAACGGTATGGTTTTATCACCCATACCAAGTATAGAAACTCACTTTTTTAAATTCGAATTTTCCAAATAGTTCGATGAGATTGAATCATCGTATAATAGGTATAACGGAACCGCATTTCATATAAATTATGGTGAACAATTTTCATTTTTCTTTCCAGTCAAATTACATATTTTGTAACTATCCTTTGCCCTGGGGGTGTGGAGAAAGTGAAATTTACTTCGGAGAAAGTGAATTTTGATTTAAATAATTTTTCTTTGTGGGTGTTATGGAAAAAGAAAGTTGTACTCTAAATGGTGAACCGAATGAAAGTAAATACATTGAGTTTTAATGGAATTTTATCGGAGTTATTCAAACTGAATTATCATTAGAAAATACTCCTAGTTAAAAAAATAAAATGGGACGTATTGAATACTGTTAGATCATTTAGATTAGAAACAAATGCTTTCATCAGATAATTAGAACTTTCTATCCTTTCCTATTGTAACTATTCTTTGACCTTGAAGGTTGTAAAGAAAGTGGATTTTTTCCTAAATTTCACAGTGTCGTCTTATTAGAATCGTCTTAAATATGAGTTACAATTGGGTTATGTTCTTAAACAATTATTTTTCTTTTGGGTTTATTACGACTTTTTTCTTTTCCATTTTGACTATAAGTTTATTTTATTTTATTTTATTTTTTTCGTACTTAACTACACTTTGTGTATCATCTTCAGTCCATCTTTATTGTGAATTGATGAATAAAGAATTTAAAAACAGAATTTTGTGAATGGACCCTGTTATGGGTGTAAGGAAAGTGAAATTTAGTTCGGTGAAAGTGAATTTAGTTCCAAATTCCCGAGGTGTGCGGAAAATAATGAATACAGAAATTGTATTAATTGACTGAAAAATCAATTATTCAGTCAATCAATTAAAAAATAGGTAAAAAGTTATTCGTGTCGTTGTTGAAGTAAGCAGTAATCCTTTTCAGCAGTTTCAGACCGATCAATCTAACCGGTTTATGATTCTAATTGATGATTTATGATTGGGGTGAATTGTGAAATAATTATTTTCTACTATATATTATCTAATCATGATTTTCTTTTATATTTTAATGTTAACTATTTTTTGACCTTGCTAGGGTGTGTAGAAAGTGAAATGTTTCTCGGTGAAAGTGAATTTTGTTCTAAATTTCATAGTGTGTGGAGAAAAAGGAAATTGAATTATTAATAATTAATTGAATAAAATAAAATGCATTTTTGCGTCGTTGCTTGATTAAGCAGCAATCCTAGTCACCAGTAATAGACCGATCTACAGACAGGAATTTCTTTAATTCGTATTGATGAGTTATTACGGAATTGAATTATTTTGATGCAATTGTTTTCTATTGCAGTATATTTAATATTCCGACATATTTTAATTTTAATTGATTATTCTAGGACTATTGGGGTGTGAGAAAAGTGAAATTTAGCTGGGTGAAAGTGAATTTATTGCACAATTCCCTAGTATGTGTGGGAGAAAGGAAATGGAATTATAAATAATTAATTGAATAAAACTAATAAAACGTATTTTCGCGTCGTTGCTGGAGTAAGCAGCAATCCTAGTCACCAGTTATAGACCGATCTACAGACAGGAATTTCCCTATTGTATTTCTCTATTGAATTTCTCAACGTATTTCATTTCATTTCATGAGTTATTACAGAGTTGAATCGTTTTGAAACAATTGTTTTCTATTGCAGTACATCTTGTATTCAGTTATATTTTAATCTTAATTGACTATTCTTGGACCCTGGGGGGTGTGGAGAAAGTTAAATTCACCTCATTGAAAGTGAATTTAGTTGTAAAGTCCCTAGTATGTGGGGAACAAGGTAAGGAATTATTAATAATTGAATAAAATTAATAAAACTTGATTTCGCGTCTTTGCTGGAGTAAGCAGCAATCCTAGTAACCATTTAGAGACCGATCTGCAGACAGGAATTTCATTAATTTGTATTAATAAATTAATTAATTAGAATCGTTTTGAAACAGTTGTTTTCTATTGCAGTATATCTTGTATTCAGTTATATTCATTCTTGTATTTATTGACTATTCTGAAATGGAAGTGAAAATAATGATGAAAAGGTAAAATAATGTGTGTAAAAATAAACAAAATATATATGTGCCTATATATTATGTAGAGACCTGTGTTTATAGGTATATAAATATATACACTATTTTTGAACATATAATTTTGTAACTAATCTATATCATGTAATTTTGCAGCAAACCGTATTTACCTTCTACCCTTGTAACTATGTTTAATCAATTTCGGTCAAACTATTGTGGACAAATAAGCTTTTATTTCATTTCATTTCATTCTTGGACCCTAGGGGTGTGAGGAAAGTTAAATTTAGCTCAGTGAAAGTGAATTTAGTTCTAAATTCCCTAGTGTGTGGGGGGAAAAAGATGAGGAATTATTAATAATTTATTGAATGAACTAATATATCGTATTTTCACGTGTTCACTGGAGTAAGCAGCAATCCTAGTCTCCAGTTATAGACCGATCTACAGACAGGAATTTTATTAATTTGTATAGTTTTTTCGTATATTTGAATCGTTTTGAAACAATTGTTTTCCATTGCAGTATATCTTGTATTCAGTTATATTTTAATCTTAATTGACTATTCATGGTCCCTGGGGGGTGTGGAGAAAGTTAAATTTAGCTCAGTGAAAGTGAATTCAGTATTCTAAATTCCCTAGTGTATGGTGGGAAAGGTAAGGAATTATTAATAATTGGCTAAAATTGATGAAACGTATTTTCGCGTCTTTGCTGGAGTAGGCAGCAAACAGGAATTTCAAATTTGTATTTGTTAATTAATTAATTTGAATCGTTTTGAAACAATTGTTTTCTATTGCAGTATATCTTGTATTCAGTTATATTTTAATCTTAATTGACTATTCTTGGACCCTGGGGGTGTGAGGAAAGTGAAATTTAGCTGGGTGAAAGTGAATTTAGTTCTAAATTCCCTAGTGAGTTGGGAGGGGGGATAGAAAGTTGTACTTACAGTTAATTGATGCAGGTGAATAAAAGTAATCCGTTTAGGGCGGCGGGGGCGGCTGGAGGCGGCGGCGTCCGAAGAGTCGAAGGCGCACTGAGATAAGAAAAAGACGGAAAAAAACGGAAGCACACGAGTCACCAAGGAAACTGACGCGGTTATGAAGTCGACTCTGGAGGGGCGGCGACTCTTATATAGAGACGAGCGAAAGTGCGCCCCCTCCCGCGAGCGACGCCACCCCTACCGCGCCCCGCGCCGCGGCCTCACTTTCCCCCGTCGCACCCCCGTCAACCCCTCCGGGGTGTCGTAACTCCGGGCCGGCGTTGCGTCAGGGGGACACCGAGGGGGTTTGTTTGTCCCTCCGGGGGGGTTGAAACTGACGTAGGGGTGAATCCGGGTCAAATCCGTCGGGATCCCCCGCCCGGAGAGGGCGCGCGCCCCCGGATCTCCGTGTGCCGACCTGCCGGCGCGTTACGTAAAATTTTGAGCGTCATTCGGGGGTGACTCAGTTCGGCATCCGTGTCGTCGGTTGCCGCACGCGCCCAACTCCCGCTTACAAATCTCTGTCGACCCCGTTACCTACAAAATGTAACCCATTCACAACAAATGAGTCATCCAAAATTACTTGATGATCGAATTTTTCCCATTTAGGGCTTTTTACTTTATTTTATTTAATACTAGAGGCCTGTTAGGGCTTGGAAAGCCCTAATCTAGTCTGTATAACAGTAGTACCTAACAGGAACTCAGCACATTATATTAACGATATAAGTCCTACCTATCAAATTTCAACTTCCTGCAGTGAACAGGAAAGAATTTAGCTCACTCTGCTGATCAGAAAATACCCCATCACTTCACTCGTCTCTTAATGTCCCAGAGAGTCTCCCTATCAAATTTCAACTTCCTACAGTGAACAGGAAAGAATTTAGCTCACTCAGCTGATCAGAAAATACCCCATCACTACGTTTCTTACTTATCGACACTTTAGCAACAAACTTGGGGCCGTGCTGATTCGGAATTATATATAAAGACCGTTCGGAACTATTTATGAAGTCCGCTAAGTTCTTCAGTTTCAATTTCTTCGTTCAGAAATAACTCTCCTAGACTCTCCTACACTACGTTTCTTACTTACCGTGAATTGATGGCGACTGTTGTTACCGCCACAGCCTAATAAACAACTCTCGTTGATAAGGACCGCCTAGAACACGATCAAGGCGGGTATAGAGACAAACGGCGACACTTTTGCAACAAACTTGGGGCCGTGCTCATTCGAATGAGCAGTCTTACACTAAAATCGGACCGCGAAGTTCATCACAATTTCAAAGACCGTTCGGAATTATATATAAAGATATATATATATATATATATATATATATATATATATATATATATATATATATATATATATATATATATATATATATATATATATATATATATATATAATATTATACACGGGCATGTGCCAAATTACAATGTAAATTACATAGGTACCGTGAAATATACAACAATTGAACATAAATTCAGATGGCAAACTTGAAGAACTAAAATTAATAAACAAGGTATATTATATCTTAAAACAAGGGACAGAAAAAAACACACAAAAAAAAAAAAAAAAAAAAAAAAAACAGAAAAATTGGCTATACTGTAAAGAGAAAGAAAACTTCAATTTAGTACGTAAAATGGGTTAAGGAAGAAGAATTTGACAACCTATAGGTTTGACCTCCAACGATCACAGAACTTCGTGAAAAATCAACTGATTTTGTCGTTTGAACACTTGAATTGAAACGTGAGAGCTAAGGAAGACAACCGTCAGGGGAGATTGGCGTTAGATCATCATCCAACAAAGCAATCATCACTCAAAGAGAGTAACCCTCTTAACAGTGACTTTGCTGATGAATTGCAGCTTCTAGTTACATTTTTCTCCCAAAACGCCTAAACGGATAGCTAGAGATTGGTTTCACTCTAAGATTAAAAAAAAAAAAAAAAAAATCATGGAAATCGGTGCATGATTCGAGGATGTATGACGTCGGGAAAATAACGTTGATTCCTTATGGGAGCTGAAAACATGGCCGTCACAACAGCCTGCTCTTAAGTACAACTAATGAATCAGAAAATAAATCAAAACTATCGCTCTTTATGCGATAAATTGATGTTTGAGCCCTGCGAATCGGACTGATGAGGAGGTAATTAGTTGGTGACGTAGGATTATAAAATAAAACATTAATTCTAGTACTTTCCTTACTTAACCCGAAGGGTGAAGGGAAAGTCTTGCAATCACCCTTAAATTAAACTTCTCAAACACACGCTAGGATGTTTATTTTGTTCAACCTGAACCCATATCTGTACGTTTTATGAAAATGTATGTCTGTGTGAGTGTGTGTGTATGTAACTCGTGTACACGATCGTGACCTTACGGTTCGACATAAAAAAATTGAAATTTGGGGTTGGGTTTTTATACCTAAGACGTATAAATGCTGTAGAAAAATCTGCTTATATAATGGTCATTTTTTGGCGGTTAAAAATATCAGAATAGGTGAAAAAACATTGTTTTTAGCAATTTGTTGCCTTTTTTCAAAATGGCTCAAGGGATTGCCGCTCGCGCCCAACGCCGGCTGACAAATCTCAGTCGACCCCGTTACCTACAAAATGTAACCAATTCATAACAAATGAGAATTAGTCATCCAAAATTACTTAATGATTGAATTCGCTACCTTGTATTTGTCCCATTTAGGGCTTTTTACTTTATTTTATTTATTATACACGGGCATGTGCCCAATCACAATGTAAATTACATATCGTGAAATATACAAGTGAACATAAATTCAGGTGGCAAACTTGAAGAACCAAAAATAGGTAAAAAACGTAGTTTTTTTTTAGCACCTTTTGAGTCTTTCCTTCAATATGGCTCGAAGGATATTGATGAAATTCTCAGGAGTTACTTTTCTTATGGATACAAATGATATTAAATACCGGTCATGTCCAGGAAGATGCCCTAAGGACAGTAATAAGCTAAATAATAAATGTAAAAACATAATTTTTAGCACTTTCTTAAAATCCAAAAAAGCAGTAATTAGCAAAAAAACATCCCAAAATAGGTGAAAAACGTAGTTGTCGTCGAAATGGCTCAAGAGATACTTCTATAGATGCAAATTGGACCCATTTTACATATATGTCCAGAAAAATACTGTATGGGCGGTAATAAGCCGAGGAATACCATAAAATAGCCTTTTAGGGCAGGTTAAAAAACTATTTCTTATTTAAGTACTTATCTATGTTAACTATCTCGCTTTTGCTGACTTTTACAAAAGCTTTTAAGTATGATGAATGAAATCAAGTACAAGTACATGTACACAAGTACAAGTTGTGTAGATAACAGAGTTCAAGTCAATTTTTCGCGGAGATATAGGTACTTATGGCCTCAAGCAGCATTTAATGGGGTTGTCATTAACGTTTTTAGTTATACCTTTGTGGTGAATTTAGATTCCACTACCTTAATATTTATATATCTTCGGTTCGTATAGATGTGTGTTCAGATAAGGTCTCTAGCTACACTCAAGTATTGTGGAAGTTGCAGAAATTTTTTTTAAGAAGCAAGAATCATAACTTAACGAGTTTTTGTTCGACAAAACAGTAATGGAGCAGGCTTTTCAAATTGATTCGAACTTCAACACATCAGGCAGCAAGAGTTTTCAATGTTGAATTTACTCTATTCATGTTTAATATTCTGCCAAAACCAAGAATTTGTTGCAATTTTTAGGGATGGTTAGAAGACGGTTATCACTTTCGTACTCGCCCGGAAAGTAAATACAGGATGTCATACAATCGGTGTTAATCGGTCTTATACTGACAGCCCTGAAGAAACTTCTGGACTCAAGTCCTATTATATGTACTTGAAAATCAAACAATCGAATAGCAACCCCATCCTTTTAAGATGTGATCCATCATGATAGCATCCATGTAAAATGAATACAAGTAAGGAAAGCCTCGCACCAGGTTTATTATTGCTTCTAGTATTCCGAATTTTTTTCCCAGGCAATTTTCTGGAACGCGGGATGACAATGGTTCGAATACAATCTTCAAAACAATTTGAATCGAACCATCCTGATGGTGTGTTGTATCTAGCACCTTTTGGACCCTTGAATCTCCAGGCGTCGTCAATGCACTTCGATTTATACATCACATAGACTGCCAAGAGCCATCAGCTGAACCACCAAACATTATTGATGTGGCCGATTTGCTAAAATTCATGACCCTTTCAGGTATTTACAACCTCTTTTAATGATCGCTTTCTTTCTGCCTGGATCATCAGATAAATCAGACTCATCGTAATTAATCACATTAGCGGATAGAGTACCATCAAGAGACGTTGCCAAATTATTGAAACAATTTTTTTTTATTTATAAACACATTGACGAGATTAATATTTCCTTTACATTATAAATAATAATAAGAATGTTCAGCAAATACTAGTTTGAACAAATCAGAAAAAAACAACAATCACGTTTCAAGCGTCATATAGTTGCCAAACAACATCTTCAAGATACGTTTGATGGAGTCCGTTGAATCGCACCAAATATCAACTTGAGAAGCGATGGAGTTGACTATATTTTGCATTTGTACAAGTGAGGAATTTACGCAATCGTTCGTGAAGTGTAACTCCAAGTGGAGAGGGTCATTGTGTCTTGTCTAGTTCAATTCAGTTCAGTCTTCATTTCATGCCGTCATAGGTGTAAAACGCATTTTTCTTCAAAAATTTATCAATACAGCTAATGAAACGTTTGAATGGCAGTTTTCGAAGAGTAGGGGGTAATTAATTCAAAAAGGTTTCCCAATGACTATAAGAGTGCTCAAACCTTTTTAACCTGTTAAAACCTATAATATAATTTTCACCGCCCCTTGCAAAATGGTCGTGCTTGTTCTTCTAGCCGGCGCTTCGAGCCAACAGATTTGGCGCATCGTATTCATTCCGAAGAATCTTTGTAGAAAGCCAGCCTTAGAAATTTGTGTTCGACTGTTTCAATGCAATTAACAGAAGACGAGAAAGCAGGATTCCACAGACAGGACCCAAACTCCAGATGGAATGCAAGGAATGAAGTCAAATCTTTGACTCCAGGAGTCACTGCAGCACGGGCACGTCGATATTTTGGGCAGAGCGGTGGCTCAACATAGCTTTGTGCTGTTTCAAAACAGAAAAGACGAAATCTTTTCCTGTTCGCTTTTGAAACAAGCAATTCGACGCCTCTGTTTGTCCAGATAAGACATGATTAAAACGTGAAGATCAAATCCATCTAGTGGATAGCTCCACTCCGAGCAGAGAGCAAGTCTCTCACAAGAATCTACTTAGTTTCTACATATAACACAAGTTGTCCGCCTGTCGTTTTAATTTTCTTCCCCAGTTTTCCGTTTCGAACGATCACTATGTGGTCAATACCAAATTCGGCAGCTGCTGCTCTGTAACTGCTTCGCTTCCTTTTACCTTCTAGCTCCAGGTTTACATCTATCTTTCCAATAGGAGAACAGGAACAAATATGAAAATACACTGCCAAGGACATGGCACAGAAACCTTATTTGGTTTGGAAAAAGTTTAATTCGGTTTGGAAAAAGTTTAATTTGGTTTGGAAAAGGTTTTATTTCGTTTGGAAAAGGTTTAAATTTGGTTTGGAAAAGGTTTAATTGGGGTTGGAAAAAGTTTAATTTGGTCTGGAAAAGGTTGTATTTGGTCTGGAAATGCTATAGCACGAGTCCCAATAAGGGGTAATTTGTATATGTTTGCAGATGATGCCGATTTTTTTTCTCGAAAAGGAGACAATTGACCTTACTCAAACTAACCTACAGTGGGAGGTATTGATTTGTTTGATTTGGGCCATTTAGTAAGTTTCAGTCCTGCACTTTTGGAGAAATGCAAATTATTGTAAAAGGTGTTTTAACCGCCCCCACAAATTAAAATTTATCATTTCAAAGTTGAAATAAGGATGAAAAGTAAATAATAATTAGTAAGTATTTGTAAAATACTGGTATGAGGGTGGAAGTTAGGTGTCTTCTTCCTTTATATATTTGTATTTCTTCACAACCAGTATCGCCGATAAGAGGCCTCTTCAGGTGCTACAAGGTTAAACAGTATGGTTTTTTTTTAATGGTGGATGTACAGAGGGTTGTTCATATCATATTAATTTACTAACTAGATGGTAGAAGCTTACTTACAATGAGGGTAAAACCCTCCATCCATACTACGCAATATTTCGTCAAATTTTGCAGAAGATTTAATTCAGCCAGTTAGAATACGTCTATATGGTGCCTGAGAAAAGTCTGGAATGATGAATATTAAGTTTAAATTGAAAGTTATGTGATGGGGTTTAGAGTTTATATATATATATATATATATATATATATATATATATATATATATATATATATATATATATATATATATATATATATATATATATATATATATATATATGTGTGTGACAGAGGTGGAGAGTCTTACCAATCTTGGGGAGATTCGTTAAGTCCTGCATAGCAGTTAATTTCCCTATAATGTTTAGGTATTTTTACACAATTGTAAGTGATTTGTGTGAATTATGGCTTTTAAAATAGAGGATAAAGAGAATTTTATAGGGGAAATACTTTTCATTGCAGAACTGATAACACTTAGGGCCATGTGCTACGTGGATCTTCTGTCCTATGGAATACAGTGTTCTGTGCAAGGAACTGTGGTATGCTGAAGTATTATTTTTTCTGATTCTAGGTAGGGAATAGCCCAGCCCCTTAAAAGGAATATAGTATCGATGGTTGTATAAGTTATTTATAGTTGTATGTTATACAAGTATTTATTGGAATTAGCTATTAGTGTTGTTAAGTTTAAAGTATTCTTAATCTATACTTATTTAAATTCTAATATAATATGTTATTATCTTGTACTACGCTAGGAGGGGGAAGAACTGTTCTCCTAGTAATTAATTTCTGTTCTATTGTTCATTAATCTATTTTTATTTTTAATAATATGTATATTTTCAAGTGTTTTCCTATTGGAAGTTATTGGGTGCTTAATAATTGATTTAACATTATCAAAGTCTGGTCGATGGTTCAATCTCAAAATACCTATAAATTATAGGGAAATTAACTGCTATGCAGGACTTCACGAATCTCCCCAAGATTAGTAAGACTCTCCACCTCTGTCACATATATATGCAACTCACTAAACCCCACCGCATAACTTTCTATTTAAACTTCATATTCATCATTCCAGACTTTTCTCAGGCCCCATATAGACGTACTCTAACTGGCTGAATTAAATCTTCTGCAAAATTTGACGAAATACAGCGTTGTATGGATCATGTTGTTCTACCCTAATTGTAAGTATGCTTCTACCATCTAGTTAGTAAATTTTTTTTTTAACTTTTAAAGAGTAACAATTTATTAAAAACGTTTGTAAATATAACATTGTTCATGTATACATATAACAACTCGTATAATTGTGTGTTTGTTGTGGAACTTGGATTTTTTGTTGATTCGGCTTCTTTTATTTTATTTATATTCTTTTGCTTTTCTCTTAATCTTGTACGTATCTTAATCTTGTTCTTTTCTGGTCTTCTGTTAGTTGTAATCCTCTTCACGGCCCAGGAGGGGTAGAGGGGCACCATCTTCCAGGCCTATATGGTCTCGCTCTTCATTCCACGCCTGAAGATTGTGCGTGTTCCTTCTTGGGTGCCTCAGTCTCATTGACACTGCACGTATGGTGGCGATTTGAATTTTGATCTTGACCCAGCCTGAGACCAGGGACCACGGTCTTCCCCCATTTCCCAGCCAATTTCATCGCCAGTATCTTTTGAAATTCAAGGAATTCCCTGTGTAATACCCCCTCGCATGAAGTTATGAGTGGTGTGAATGTGGCTCTGAGGTCTTCAGCGGCTCCATCGTACTTTCTGTGCTTTTCTCTGGCGGCGTTCTCAGCTATTTCAGGCCATTGCCGGGAGGCATGGGAAGTAGCGACGGCGTTCGTAACGCGTATATCAAAGAATGACGCTCTTTCTCTATCCCATACCCCATGTGCCTGTATGTCTGCAACTAGCCCTGGAGTGCCGTTGTCAGCTTCCTGCATCACTGGTTCAACTACCACCCCTCTCGATGCAAGATTTGCTAAGGCAGCGACTGTATCACGAAGCTGATCATGTCCTTGTTTTATCAGGCCCCCCGTTTGCAATTTAGAGCATGGTTTACCGAAAACTCTCCATTGCACCCATCGCATGTCATTGAAAGGCCAATGGGGTCGTGTCCGTACCGTAGGCTTATGGCGTCACGGAATTGTATTGGTGATATTTCTAGCTTGTCAGATGATAGGGGAATGACAGATATCCATTGAGATGCGTTTCCTTTGGTTATTCTATGGATTGTGCGCTTTATTCGAGGTGGCAAGGCATCGATGAGCTGCTCACTCTTTTCCTTGTTGGCCTTTTCCCTTTCCCGTCTTTCTGTGGCTAACACTCTTGAAGCCTGCTCGTTATGATCGTTAATATCGAATCTTGTCCCTGACGTTATGCTTTCTACTAATTTTGAAGTTGCGTTTTGTGAAACACGACAGTCGGACTCAGCCGTAATTACCGGGTCTTCTATTTGCAACCCTCCCATCCGAACTGGTAATTGGAAGAGTTCATGTTCTAAATTTTCGATCTGTCTCCTTAGAATTGCTGGCGTTAGTTGGTTACGAATGGTCATTTTAAGTTAGTAAGTTAGTATAATATGAACAACCCTCTGTACATCTACCATGTGGTAGTGAACTTGCTAGAAAATAGGCAGCAGTCCCCCTCCCCCCCCATCTTCTGTGTTGATGGGGCCCTCTGGCAGTAGACGAGAGCCAGTTAACCAGAGGGTCTCCATTAAATCAACATAAATTTCCACATGTACATCTACCATAAAAAAAACCATATTGTTTAACCTTGTAGCACCTGAAGAGGCCTCTTATAGGCGAAACTAGTTGTGAAGAAATAAAAATATATAAAGGAAGAAGCCGCCTAACTTCCACCCTCATACCAGTACTCCCGTGAGAAATGATGGCTACCAACACGAATAACTATTTGTAAAATGTATATGTCTTGAATTTCTTTCCCTAATCCGGAAGCACCTATCCAATGTCATGCCTTCAGCTAGCTTGCTACACAGTGGCATTCAAATCGTGTCGCAAATCGATGGGATTCTCCTCCTTGTCACAACAGTCTGGTGAAACCTTCCTTGTGCAGAGAGAAAACGCGGGCTCTATTCCTCCTCTGTGCTCCGGCCAGGTGCATTATGCCATTGTGCGCGAATGTTCATCGGATGTGATTCGCCAATGGGATTGAGTCGTCAATCGTTTGCCAGGCAATCGGCTCTCCCAAGGCACGCCATCTATTGTCGAAACTCCACGTCCTTTTTATCTTGTTTCTTTTTTTTTCTTTCTTTTGGCCGTCGATGTTACGCAACGCGGAATCCGATCAATACAAGCATTTTCGCGTTCGAGGAACAAGAAAAGAGCCTCTTAGAAATCGACTCGGGTCTCGTTTAGCATTGTTGTCGTCCTGCCTTCCGTGTTTGAATCGAAGCTTCACGAAAACAGGAAATGGGACCCGCATAATGAAATAGTAGATACGGGATTGCCAACCTGATAGTGATAGACAAGCTTTCTAGGATTAAGAATCGATTCTTATTATATTGGCCGATTTTTAAAGAATACCTGTGAAGCAAGTGCCCCCACTTTTAGGCACTGAAATTAAAAACAAACAAAATATAGATAAGTTCTCACATAGTGAGCCAAATTTTAAGCTCATTTTAGCAAATTTTCGTAAACTAAAACTTTTTAGTAGGTAGTCATGTCTTGTGAATCTTGTTAGTAGTTTCCGATTGTAGGTTGATAGTCTTTCAGATTTATGTGGAACGAGTTCAGTGACGCAGGCGCCGTGACGACGTACGCCGAGGACTGGCCTACCGTCAACATGTTCGAGAGCTGGGGCGACGGTCTTGAAAAGAAGCCCACTCATCACTACATGCACACATTCTATCGGGCCTTCCAGGTAACTAAGTTAAAATTGAAAGAAATTCCACCTTTCTAATAAAACTACTTTAAGGAAGTAGGGGGAAAACTATTGGTAAGTAATGCATGCATTACAGGGACGTCCTAATGAATGGATTGTACACAATTTTGGTGAGAATTATAATAAAAGAAAAAACAAAAATATCATAATTTATCGGAACTACCTCCCCCACTCGAATTTACCTCCAATGACAGTTAATTTGACAATTCCAAGGTTGCATAACCGAACTAAAATCTAGATCAAACAAATAATAAAAACTGTCTCGAAAATCAGATGAATATAGTAGAAATATCACGATTAATTACCGTTACCCCGTCCGTTCACCCTCTTCCATCATGAAATTTTAAACTTCTGAAATATTTTGCAAAAGTAGACGAAATTCATGATTGAGCAAGAAAAGAATCACAAAAATCTGAGGAGAATAGTTAAAACAGTTAAACAGCAGAATAGTTTCATAATGAAATTTGAAACTACTGTTAGATGTTCCAAAACTAGAGAGAATTCACAGTTGAACAAAATTAGAATTAAGAAAATCTGACGAGGAAGGTTAGAAGATCACGTTGAAAAAATTCTCCATTTAATCCGTTTTGAAGCATTCTGAAACGATTCCTGAAGTTTGCGCTTGTATAGGCTCTTCGCACGCACGGCGATCCACGAATGGCAAAAGTGGTGATAACTATCCTTCGGGATTTAATTACAAAATTAAATTTGCAAAGATTTCTGCAATACCATGGCACAAAAAATAAACCTGAACACAAGACACTATTTCAAGGCCGAATCACGTATAAGATCGGAGCGTTGCATGACGCCATCATATCTGAAGAAGATCAACGTTTACAACGATGACAATGACAGGCTGTGCAGATTTTGTGGGACGGAAGAAGAAACAGGAGCATAAGGTGATGATTTTTGAGAACCTCATAATACCTCGAAATGAGTCATTTTCGAATATAATGGCAGAAGTGGACAATTATATTAATTTACAGGCGATTATGATAAAATCAAGTGGAATTATTCACAGAGTTATGTCCTTTTGTTACAAACAATAATTTTTGAGTATAAGTATGCCGGCCTACTGTATCACGTTATAGATAAAGTTTTGCTGTATTATGCTGTTGATTAGATAATATTTTAAAATGTATTGATATTTGAGTAAGTACAGTAGAAAGAAATTGTTAAAAATCAATTTTATGGCAAAAAAACTCATACTAAATAAAATTTGATTATTCAAAATACAAAGGTTCATTAAGTATGAAATAATGAAATAATAAACCAGAAGATTTTAAATTTTAATTATTTTTTGCAGTTTTTATCACCATTATCAGCAAATATTAATGAAATTGCAGTACGTTTTTCAGCATAATTGTGAGCAAAAATTTTTGGATGTCCTAATTAATTGCTTATAATTTTGTTTTGACTGAAACTCTACTAAATATTATAAATTTAGCGATTTATCGCCGTTTTCAGCCATTTTTTTGAATTTCGAGTAATTTTTTTTGAAATTTGACCAATTTAATGTGTTCAAAAAATATTGGCCAACGAACTCGTCCTTTTGTTTGGAATGCTTGATTTTTCGGCGAAAGGAAGAGATTTCTATTTCAATCATAAGAAGAGTTATCGTCCAGATTGACACACACACACATATATATAAAGCGCAAACTTTTTTTTTGGCATCGGCCTTTATTTTTATTCAGCCTTTAAAGTCATGTTTAAATTCACTATAAAATATATTAAAATGCGAGGTAAAGGGTACCTGTTTTAGGAAAATTCGCTCTTAGAATCATACTGCATGACTGGAACTCTTTCTTTTAAGTAGTGTTTCACAAGGAACGACGAAATAAGAATTTCGGGGGACGTCCAACACTCTAACGGAGCAGTAAAATATAATAAAATGATTACGTTCTGATTATTATTATTATTATTTGTTAAATTCCTAAATAAAATGAGAAAAGTTCATCAGCTTCTTGGGATAAATATCATAGAATTTAGCGTTAAAAGCTCACTCAGTTGATTCAGGTGGTTTGGCAAAGTGAAAATCATATTCTACCTATCTCACGAAGGCTCCGTTCCAAATTTAAGCTTCGTTGGATGAATAGCATAAAAATTCGATTTTTTGAATCACGAAACCAGCTCACGCCGCTGATTATCAATGACGATTTTGAATGCTAGCTGGTCATTTCGCCACTAACGTAAATTACTTCAAGCCTAAATGACCGATTTCGACGTTTTAGGTTACTCACATTTTGATTGACTATATTCCGCTATGGAGTTTTTAATTTCAATGATGATAAATTTCTGTTATTTTCAGCTTGTAGGTACCTACTTACTTAAATATCGTTATACTGAGATGAGGGGGATAAGTAAAACGTTGATGTTTTAATTAACTGCATTAATTTTCCCTTTGCAGGTGCCCATATCTATGCAGGCATATTGATGTCAACCTACGGATCTGCAATTTGAAAAAGGCCTTATTTGTAATGTCAAGAAATCAATAACAGTGCCCACTGATCAGCTGTGAGGCATCTGAAAATGTCCTAATGTGTAGCAGACTCGTATGCAACCGTTTTCTTTGGCCGGGTTATGATGGCAAAAACATTTTCCATGTTAAAAAAAGTAGATACACTACCAGTAATGGCGTTGCCCTTCCCATTACGTCGTCGTGAAAGAGTGAAATATCGCATCACTTTCGCCGGACTAAGTTGATTGACCTTCTAACGTCACGACCTCCGTGACTAACGGCTGCCGCAGTCTACTGGAAACGATATCAGGTAGGTCTGCCGATATCCTGATCGTGATGTAGGCAGGGGGTTTAGTTGAGAGTTTACGACTTACTGCAGAAAGGTTGGGACTGTGGTCTCTTGTCGTCTCATACTCGTATCTAGCAGGGATCGGCAATCAAGAGAACGGTAGTGATGTACGATGCGAGGGAAAGAGTTGGATCGTTTTTGGATCGGTTTTATTTGATTGATTGAATAGTTTATTTATCAATCTGTACAAAATTAGGACCTAATGGTCCTCTTTTACATTTTGACAGAAAATGTGGTACATTCAACATTTATCAATACAAGTCAGTCATTCAGAAAAAAAAAAAAAAATCAAATATTGTTAGGGCAATGTCTTCTGCGGTATTACATAAATTTTGCTCTTATAATGCGTTTATAAAACAAAATAAAACAAAAATTGTACACTTCTTGATCTCGAAACCAATTTGTAATCTAATAATGCAGTAAATAATATAATTCAGAATAGTTCTTAGTTCTATTTATTTATTCTATGTACTTTTAAAGGAGTGTGTCCTTTAAACGTTTTTTAAAATTAACAGTTGATTGGGTTGTATCGAACAGTAACGGATTCGCATTGTAGAGCCGAACAGATTGTATGTGGAGGGATTTTCCAAATTTCTCCGTCCTGTGTATAGGGACTTGAAGTAAATTACAGGCTTTACGTGTCTTTATATCATGTACTTGAGCCATAAATTTAAATTTTTGAAATAATTACTTGGGTTTCTAGTATTTTAATATTTTGAAAAGCATTACACCAATCCGGAAAGTGCGCCATTCCTGTATCTTTAACCACTTGTTATTTATATAATACGGTGTGACATGTTTATAGATAGGAAAGTTGGAAATAAATTTTAGGGACGCATTCTGAGCAACCTGCAATTTGGCACACATTTCGCCAGTCATGTCGCTGTACGTAATAGCGCAATAATCCAATATCGGGAATAACAAAGATTGTACCAATTTTTTCTTGATATCTTGGGGCATATAGTAAGCTGCCATTCTTAATTGATACAGAATCTTGTAGACTCTATTACAAACTCCCGTTACTTGATCTTTCCATTTCATTTCCCCGTCTACAAGCAAACCAAGATTTTTAACAGATCTCTCGAATGGTAGCTGCACTGATTCTATTAAGTATATGTGGGACGACATTCATATTAATCTGACTAAGGTAAGCATGAGATCCCAACAGTAGAACCTTACACTTTGCTGAATTTATGCTCAAACAGTGGAGCTTACACCACTCAACCAGTCTATTTAGGTCCTCATTCATCAGAGCAACTCCGGAGGCCACTTCTGCAGGGTCAACCCTAATAAAAATCTGCAAATCATCAGCATACAGCTGATACTTGCAGTATTTGAAACAAGATGAAATTTTATTTATGTATATAATGAAGATCAAAGCAGAGATCACTGACCCTTGAGGAGTACCTACTGGTACAGGGCACCATGACGATTCAATGCCATCTTTAGTTTTTATTTTTTGCTCACGCCCACTTAGTAGGGATTCAAACCAGCTTATCATGATCTCACTAACATTAATCGATCTCAAAATAGATAGCAGCAGGCGGTGATTTAAAGAATCAAATGCACGGGCATAATCTATTAGACATAAAATGGTGATCTTCTTGTCGTCTATTCCTAAGCGAGCCTCTTCAAGAACTCTAGTTAGAGCTGACTCTGTACTATTACCAAAACGAAAACCAGCTTGATACTCATCTAAAATATTGTTCTCTTCCACAAACTTGTTTAATCTATTATGCACAAACGACTCGAATATTTTGCCTAAAACACATAAATTATTTATTGCACGGAAATCGTTTAGAGTGGACGGATTCGATACTTTGTTCAACGGGAACACTATTGCTTTTTTCCACTGAGGGGTATAGACGCCGGTTGTTAGTGAACTAGAATATATATTGCTTAAGGGGACCCGGCACCCCCCCCCCCCTCTCTTAATATACCTCTTTTTAAAGGTGTTTTCCTCAGCCCCCCTGCAACCAATTTCAATGCTTTTTTTTCTTTTTGTTCCTTATATTCTCAATTTTCAATTAACATGGGGGTTTCTAGTTATCTCAAAAACACGAATTCGTGGAATAAATGTAATATTTTTTTTACTTCAGAAACATCTAGCGGCAGTTGAAATCAACATTTTGTAAAACCGCTACGTTAATATCTTGGCCCAGATCTCTTCTTCAAAACAAAACAAAAATCAACCGAATAGGGTCAACCGTTCCGAAGAAAAACGCCCGTGAACATGAAAAAACATTACTTTACAGGAGAGCAGAAAAACCAACAGCATCCATCTTTTCATGACGTCGCAACGCATTATGCAAATAGAAGCTGTTTTGCTTTCCCTAGGCCTATCTGAAATGAAGTGTTGTATCATGATAGCTTAACTATGGATAATATAAACATGATACCCATGGTTGTAGCCCAGTCAAATAAAGGCAAAGAAGAAATTGATGAAGAGACTCATATCATTCGACTCTTATCATACCTACATCTTACATCTTATGGTTTCTTTGTGATTTTTAGTGGCCCAATTTCGTTTTTACGTTTTCTTTTGATTATTTATTGAAAATGGGTGGTTCTACACGAATTTTCAAAAAAAGGAAAGGACCAGTAAACCGTTATTCAAGAATGAAGACAACAGAGCAACCATCTAGCCAGCCTATGCTGCCGGCCTGTACTAAAACAAAAAATTTACGCACTTGTAAGCATAAATTTGACTATGTTATTGTATTTAATTGTTCCCTACATCGTTTTATGAAAAAAAAAAAAATAAATAAATTTTTCTCAAATTTTTTGCTACCGGGTCTCCTTAAGACAGGACTAACATATTTGACCGCTAGGCTCAAAAATTCAGCGCAAGCCATCATGACATCATAAATCTACTGATTGTTTAGCCTCCTGATTGACCTAACAGGCTGAAATTTGGTATGGAGCCTCTTTAGGCCTGCTGTGTACGATTGAGTAAGTGAGAAGGCACCCTGATCAATTGAGTGAGCTCATGAGCTCATTTCTCTCTTAATATACCCAGGAGGCTGAAATTTGGTACGGAGCCGTGTGTATGTCCGCAAATCCTTGTAGCAAGTTTAATTTCCCCAATATTCACCCGGTTCTTATGAAATTACCATGGTATGTGCGGGTTAAGTTGAAGATGGTCCCCTATAGTTCCGTGGTTCCCAAATCAATACTTTACACGGCGCATGCGCAAACGTAAATTCCAACAAGCAACATTTTCTCACACCCCTGTGGGCCGATCTTACTCAAATATGGAGGATGGGTGAGACAGGTTAATTTGAGCATTCTCCAGCAATTTCAACATAATCCTATAATTAGTAGCTAATGCGCGATCCTTACTCCTCAAACCATGTTATTAATATTTACTCAGATGTCACTCATCCCCACAAGATCCTATGTGGAATGTACATATCACTTTAGAGAATGATAAATAGATATATAATAATCGCAGATCTTCGTTGAAATGCATTTCGTGAGACTTGTTCAAACAAGAAGTTTCTTTGTTTTGTTTACAACAAAAATCACCACAGCAGGATCAATGTGCTGGGGCGAATCGATTCTTTGTCTAGTCTTTTGATCACCTATAGATCGGTCATTTTGCCCGCTGGGTGCCGCACAGTGGATGGAAACAGCAGTTTTTGTGCAAAAACCTCTTAGATGAGCCAAGTGGTTGAATTTGATATGGATTCTCATGTTTTTTTGGGGTGCTGAGTCGATTGAAACCATTTCCGACTCGCTAACTATGATGGCTAATCGGATAGCAACGTTTTAGCGAATTTTCTTAGAAAATGAAGCTATCGCAATGGCTCCAAAATTTATTTACTCCGACTCGTCAAAGCAGGAGTTGATAGGCGGGTGCCGTCACTTACTTTCCTCAACGTTTTCGTTCATTGTGATCACCGACGGCGGAGAACGGCGATCAAATTAATACACAAGTCACTTGAATGAGTGCGTAGTTGGATTATTTCAGTCCCAGGACGACCGGAGATGACCTGCACTTTTGGCACACCATCAAAGTTAAATGATCACATGATTTTTCCAAAAATCCTCATTATCACTGCTTACTCTTGGTGATGCACCAAAAAAATGTGAAAAAATGATCAGGTACACCTAAACATGTATACAATACTTGGTATATTTCGTCTTGGGGAATTTTCCCAGTTTCGGGGGCGTAATGAATCATCAATAACTGCTACACCAAAACCTTAATTTCAAGCATACGACCAATTATCACACTCAATGCCTTCTCAAAAATTTCTGCATGCCCAAATGGGGAAACTAAGGGCTAAGTTTGTGTCTGAACGTAACTAGGAACAATATAAAAATGGAAAAACATTTTTATTAACGCTTTTATTTTTTAAGGTTTTTGCACGCTTCCATCCGCTGGGCGCCTGCCAGAGGTTCCGTAAAACTCGCCTACTGTCACAAAGGGGACCCCTAAATGCGAGTAGACCGGTGAAATCAGGCCTCTCTGCCTCCCTTTTAAATGTCAACCAACCCGCGAGCCATCAAATTCCTGAAATGTTGCCAATGACTTTGCCAAACGCATTCGGCTCGACCTGTCTGACCGCCCGTTCCATTTCCCAGTGCCTTACTGACCACCTGAGCCAATACCAATAACATCCTTAAGGTCCAGTCATTATTTTTTCATCGAGTTATCTTCGTTGATGGATAGAATCTATTTATATTTCAACGAATGGGGTTTTGATGTTAATTAATAAATGCGTTAACTGTGAGAATGAGAGACTGAAGAATCCTGATCAGCTGAGTACAGTTCCCTCCAGTTAACACTAGGAAGTTGATATTTTACAGAAATCATCTCTCTCAGCCATCTGATTTTTGTCATCCGCTGCAGCGTTGCGGGTGGTTTTAATCGATTCTTTAGGATCAAATTTATAATTGACAAGCAAAAAATTATCACTGTTATTTGAAAGTTTTTAAGATCTTGATTTTTTAAATGTTTAGCCCTTTAATACAACCGTTTAGGGTTGATAAAAATTCATGCCGAGCTTCTAAGACTATCTAGACCCCAAATGTGATTTTTAACACAAGTTGCATATAGTTTGGTCTAGTATTTTCGGAGAAAATCCGTGGACGGTGGACGGACGAATTTTTTTCTTCGATTTTTGGATTCTACGCATTTTGAAACGTAAACCAAAACATTTTAAGGTGGTGTTTTTTTTCTCAGTCGATTACAAAGGTTCATTATTGAAAATATTAAACCAAAAGTCACAAAACTATATTTGTATTTCGGCTTTTTTGCCCTTTTCAAACTAACAAAGAAATACTACAATTTGGTAATTATTATTATTATTGAAGTAATTGAACGTAACCTTAATGTGGTGCATTTTTTCAGATATCACCGAGGAGTCTAAAAAAACTATTCTTGAAAGTGCATACATGAAATCCCTTAAGTGAACAACTTAAAAAAATAAAGTACAACTGGCTCTTCTAACAAAATATTGAGATAAAAACTACACAAATGAGCAGTAGAAATGCCACTATTTCTAGTGCCTATATACCTAAAGTTTAAAATAAATTATTTTAATAAATTAGGTTAAAATTAGATTGGATTGTTTGGTTAGATTGGTTATTGCCTTTTTTTGGATTGAAAAGCCAACTTTCACTGACCACTCAGGGAAGAGAGTTGTATAGGTGGGTAGGAAGGTAAGTAGGAAGGTGGCCGTCCACATCACTATCATCCAGGAGTCCTGGAGTGGCTAATTCAGAGGCCCAAAAACATTGATTTTGATGGATATTAGAAAAAAATGTTTTTGAAAGAGCTTACAAAGAATCCCCCGAAATTCATGTAAAACAGATGATAATAATAATAATAATTTAAAACTTGTTCTTCTTACAAAATAATGTGACAAAACTACACAAATGAGTAGTAGAAATGCCTATCCATCTTTAGTAATTAATATTTCTTATAACATTTTTATGTTGATGTTAATGTTTTTAATGTTTTAATGGGGTTAATTTATTGTATCATCATGGATCCCCGTTATTTCTGAACTTTTGTACCATGTATGACCAACCTGTCATTAGCTTATAAATGTCTTCATACTTCAATTATTTGTGACCAGGCGTCAATGCTTCTTGGTCATCAGGACTATCTGATAACGGTTGGAGAGGTCTGAAATTTATGATACCCTCGACCTTCGTGAACATCGGGGCTAGCTTTAATTGGCCCCTAATTACCTTTGGGATTTGGCCCCTAAGAAGCCTAAACAGTTTAAAATAAATAATTAGCGAATTTTCTTAGAAAATAAAGCTATTGCAATGGCTCCAAAAATTTTAAAATAAAAATTTCAAAAATTTTCTTCATCTAAATCTGTTTTGAGGCATTCTGAAATGATTCCTGGATTTTAACGCTTTTATATATATATATATATATATATATATATATATATATATATATATATATGTATATATATATGTGTGTGTGTGTGTGTGTGTGTGTGTGTGTGTGTGTGTGTGTGTGTGTGTGTCATTCCAGACGATAACTCTTGATATAATTGAGATAAAAACTTCGTTCTTTAGCCAAAGAATCGAGCATTTCAAAAGAAAGGATGAGCTCGTTGGACAACACTTTTTGAGTACATTAAATTGGTCAAATTTCAAAAAATGTACTAAAAAAAATCACAAAAAATGACAAAAATAGGCTAAACATCGGTGTTTTTATTTATTATTTTTTTTTTTTAGCACGATATTACTCAAATAAATTTTATCAACTGTGAAGTTGGTAATTTAAAAATTATAGCTCAAACCTATGCTCAAAATGTTAATTAAATTTCATTAAAATGTGCTACGAAATCGATAAAAATGTAAAAAAATCTAGAAATCCAATAGCTTTGTTTAAATAATAAAATGTTATTTAGAACAAATTTTTTAGCAATAAAATTGATAGGTAACAATTTGTTTTGCAGACAATATGACCAATTTGAGCAATAAAATTGATAGTTAACATTTATTTTGCAGACAGTAAATTTGAGCGTTGCTAAGTGATGGGAGGCCGAAAATCATAATGTGAATATCGTAAACGTTAGCGTTTAAAGCGTCCAGAATAATTAACATTGATTTAGCGATGCAAAATAGTCAATTTTTACCGAGTTGTGTCACAACAAGATCACATGTGAACTCTGACATGTCTTGAATAGTGGTGGCAGGAAATCATGAAATGGATGATAACACAAAACATATTTACAGTGACTAACTCCAGTAACCCATTGCCATCTTTTGCCATAAAGTTAGTGCTTAAAAATTCTTTGCTCACAAAGTGCTCAGATTTCAAAATAATGTAACATATTATAAAATCTACGAAAATTCGCTCATACGATCATGCTGCATGACTAGAACTTTTTTTCGTCTATGATTAGATTGGAAAGACATACTTTTTTACTATTTTTTAATTACAAATTATTTTGAATTGAAAACCAACTTTCACTGACCATTCAGGGAAGAGAGTTGTATAGGTAGATAGGAAGGTAAGTTGGAAGCTGGGAGTCCACATCACTACCCTCCAGTAGGAGTCCAGGAGTGGCTACTTTAGAAGCTCAAACATTTTGATTTTGATGGATATTAGACAAAAATGTTTTTCAGAATCAGAATCATATATTTTGTCAAAACATGCTATTATGTAGGACAATCGTCAATGTGAATATTGTTGTACAAAGTAAATTAAAATTCATGTAGCCAATAAAGGGGGAGAAAAAACAGATTAATTAAAACAATAATAATAAAATGAAACCAAAGAGTGTAGGCAGGTCATTAACCCGCCTAAAAGGTGGCTCGTCCGAAAATAATTTGCTCGCTATAAAGCCATACACTCAATAAATTACAATCACACTAAAAACAATAACTCATACAACTTATATAAATCTAAAAAAAATAAAAATATTCAACAGTTAACAAGTTATCACAGTCATTATAAATATCTAAAAAGCTAACTCGAGTACTTTTATAAAATTCCTCGGTTGCTGACATAAAATTAACAATGGCTACAAGATAAAAACTATTTAAAGGTGAATAAGTGGAGTAAAACGTCCCACTAGTCAAAAAATAAATATATATTTGCTGTCTTTATAGTCTATATGCCAGACTGTACCACTTTTTATCCTTTGTTGTACTGTAGCCCAGAACATGCTATACAAATATAGCGAAATGTTGGCGTAGAAGAGTTTAGAATTATTGACCAACCCTCGCTAACCCTCAACTTCATTAGATTGGAAAGACACACTTGTTCTATTTAGAAATTATTTTGGATTGAAAACTAACTTTCACTGACCATTCAGGGAAGAGAGTTGTATAGGTAGATAGGAAGGTAAGTTGGAAGATGGGAGTCCACATCACTACCCTCCAGCAGGAGTCCAGGAGTGGCTACTTTAGAAGCTCAAACATTTTGATTTTGAAGGATATTAGACAAAAATGTTTTTCAGAATCAGCTATTATGTAGGACAATCGTCAATGTGAATATTGTTGTACAAAGTAAATTAAAATTCATGTAGCCAATAAAGGGGGAGAAAAAACAGATTAATTAAAACAATAATAATAAAATGAAACCAAAGAGTGTAGGCAGGTCATTAACCCACCTAAAAGGCGGCTCGTCCAAAAATAATTTGCTCTCTATAAAGCCATACACTCAATAAATTACAATCACACTAAAAACAATAACTCATACAACTTATATAAATCTAAGAAAAATAAAAATATTCAACAGTTAACAAGTTATCACAGTCATTATAAATATCTAAAAAGCTAACTCGAGTACTTTTATAAAATTCCTCGGTTGCTGACATAAAATTAACAATGGCTACGAGATAAAAACTATTTAAAGGTGAATAAGTGGAGTAAAACGTCCCACTAGTCAAAAAATAAATATATACTTATTGCTAGATTTTTGTTTGCATGAAAAATTGACTATCTACTATTTAAAATGGTACATTTCATCTTGAAAAAATTTTGAAAGTGCTTACAAAGAATCCCCCCTAGATTCACGTAAAAAAAAAAAAAAAAAAACTTGTTCTTCTAACAAAATATTGCGACAAAAACTACAGAAATGCAGAAATGAGTAGTGGAAATGCCTACCGATCCTAGATGCCTACCGATCTTTAGATTAGATTGGAAAGACACACTTTTTTTACTTTTTTTTAATTACAAATTATTTTGGATTGAAAACCAACTTTCACTGACCATTCAGGGAAGAGAGTTGTGCAGGTAGATGGGAAGGTAAGTTGGAAGATGGGAGTCCACATCACTACCATCCAGCAGGAGTCCAGGAGTGGCTAACCTCTTGATGGAGCAATTTATCCATTAGAATTGCACGTGCTCCCCTTCCAAGTTTCGTCCCTCGGTTTGGTCTCTCTCGTTGTTTTCGTTTCTAGAAAGCGCCCACCTGCGAGCCCAAACAGCAAAAACCCTTCCGAGAAACTAAGAAGGTCCTCCTCTGTCAAGTTTCTACCATTAGCGCCGAATGAGCCGACTGACATGTGAGCCGAGCACGCAATCTCGAGCCCGATCCGGTATTAAGGGCTTTTCACTAAACTTGGAACAGCCACTTAGCAGGTATTCAAAGAAGATGAAGATACAAATTTGAACGGTATAAACTTTAGCGAACTAAAATATGATAAAATATTCCAATGAATTATGCTAAGAAATGAAAGGGCAGGCAGACTAAAAATGGCTAAAAATTGTCAAATTCATAATTTTTTGCAGAATATTGCTACAATAAAGTTTATTAAATATAAAATAGAACATTAAAATACTTATGTAAAAAATTATACTGAAGAATGTATTTAGTTTTAAATTTCATTAACATTTGCTATACATTCGATAAAAACTGCAAAACAAACAATAATCCAAAATCTCTTTTTGAATAGCAGACTACTATTTAGAATACGTTTTTTGCCATAAAATTAATAGTTAACATTTTCTTTGCACTCAAAAAGCACAAGTTTTCAAACAATTTAACATAATATAATACGTAACTTAAGACAATGCGCTCATGCGATCATGCTGCATGAATGGAACTTTCCCTGCATATTCTTATTCGAGGGATTGTCATGATCTAATTTCACGAAATTTTCGTCTTCTGAAGACAAATTCTTTGTTTCTTCTTGACGACGGAATAGGAAAGAAATAATTACGGAAATACGGCAGGGTTTTGATTTGAAGAAACAAAAGGGAAACACGTGGATTCCGTAATCCACGCGTTATCACAAGCTTCGTTCTCAGTGTGCGTCCTGCCAGTTCGGAACAGTTCTGGGCAAGCGCAGTCTAGTTTTGTTGTTCGCAGTGCCAGAACGCCCAGTTCCGGAACGCCGAGAACACCGAGTTTGGCACTTGCAGTGTTTTTTGAACCCAGTTCCGAACGGTTCTGACAGTCCCCGATTTTGGTTTATTATTTCCAATAATAAGCCTATGTGATCGTGTAGCAAAAAATTTTTATAACCCCCCCTCAAACTTTGTCACTTTACGTTTCAAGGTACGTAGAATCCAAATTTGAAATGTCCGTCCGCCGTTCGCCGTCCGGGCCATAAAAGGCCTAAGAATTGACTTAAAAACCCCGTTCTTTCGCACATAGACTCCATTTGGGGTCTAGTTGGTCCTAACGTTTAACCATCCCGATCGCTTTACTCGCATAGATGCTATGGGCCAAAAACGGGCAAAAAAGTGTCTTTTTCGACGCGCGCACGCCTGGCACGCTTGGCAGGGGGTCACGGTGGTTGGAGAGGGGGGGGGGGGGCGAGCGGGGGGGTGGAGTGAGAGGAGGCGCCGGCGCCGCGGCTTGTGTGTTCGTTCGAGGCATGAATATGTTTTTTTCAAGGTCATATTTGTGTGTTAATAGCATATCCTCTCGACTTTTCGTACGTACTTGGATAATGATATTATTAAGGCAATAACTATGGGTGCAGCATGAGGTGGGTACAGCGTTCCTTCGAGCATGAATATATGTTTTTTTCTAGGTCATATTTGTGTGTTAATACCAAAGCTTTTCCTACGCATATTTAATAGCATATTCCTCTCGACTTTTCGTACGTACTTAGATAATGATATTATTAAGGCAATAACTATTTGAATAGATAGGAGCTCAAATCGAGAAATATAAACATGCGTATATAATTATAGAAGTATAGGTTATGGCAACTCGAAGTAGGACACGCCGAGGAGTCTGGACGGGCCTTATGACGTACGCTAGCCAACTAAAACTACAATCATACTCAATTGAAAAAATAATAAACCTTTGTGAAATAATTTGCAGCGTTTTTTCGGAACTGTCAGTATTCGAACTCAAAAATGTAGTTAACGCATGCGCATTTCACAATTTTTCGGAGCTCGTGGAGTAAACAATACGCTCTCTTCGGCCTAGGAGCTGACATTTGATTATGCAGACATCTCATTTGAGACTCACGATCATGTGTTAGTAAACAAACATTACTAACATATTAAAGCTTTCCGTACAGCCGCAGTCATACCAGAGACATGCATTATGTTAAATAAATTGAGAGCTTTCCAATGAGTGGAGAATGATTTTTGTGGTGTGGAAAACGAGGGAGTTATTTATCCCCAGCAACGATTGGTTGTACGTGAAAAGCATCAGAACTTTCTTCATTATATCGTAACGAAACGGTCGGAAAATAATGGAATTGTCCTGTTAATAAATAAATAATAAAATGAGATTATTGCAATGGCGCCGAAAATTTTAAAATACAAATTCTTGAAAATTGACTGCATTGAAATCCAGTTTAAGGCATTATGAAACGAACCCTGAATAGCTAAAAAATGCTTGAGAAAGTAAGTGAGTTTTATTTATCTGATTTCTAGCATTACCCAGGTTTATTCTAGCCAAAGGTCTTGCTATTGAAATAGAAAACTAGTCTCCTCAGCATTTGCTTGAACAGGTTAGATTGGCATAAGCTTCTGCTATTTTTATTCACTTGAAAAAACCCAAGTATTAGCATTTTCTTGGTTTTACTCACTTGACCCACTGACAGTAATGAAATAAAAATTTTTGTTCAGACCCGTCTTAAACTTGAGGTGTGAGGGGAAAATCTGTTTATGGAGGACTTTTGTGTAACATTCCAAAAGTGATTGCAATGCTTTCGCTTGCTAAATCGACTCGGATGAATGATGATCGATTAATATATAGATTAGTGAGTTTCAAGATTGGATTCGGATCAGCATCAAATCGAAGCTCATTCATTCTAACAGTCATTGTTCTCTATACACTCGCAGATGGTCTCTTTAGAAAGCTTCCAGCGCACGAAATGTGCTCTCACTCGAAGACACGAGGAAATGAACACCCCTTAGTGATCCATATTCCATATCCAAATACGTTCGGGGGTTTCATTACTACTATCCATGTATGCTCATTAATCACCGTGACGAACGTTATCTTTGTGAACATAAAAATAGCAGCAGTGGCATGATGGAATTGAGAATCCGGAAGCAGTGCCCACCCCCTCCTCTCAAGAGTGAATATTCACGTTCCGACACCACCCGTTCCAACTCATTGTTTTATGTACCATTTGCTGCCGACAACCATCAACTGCAAAGGCCTATGTATCGGATACCTTTTCAAACTAATGTCCTCCTCCAGACTGTGAATTTTGACTTTTTCCTCGATGGTCTTCCGCATCTCAAGAGGAGCCTAGACTCTTTACATCCATTCGCAGTGACGTGTGATTTGTGTCAGTGTCAGTAACTTTGTGAATTACTTATGAATTGCATTTGATGCACACAATTGATCCAATTATTTATATTTTTTCCATTCTGTATTTTTTAATTTCATTCCAAGTTTAAAGTTTTTTTTCTCCCTTATATAATTTGTACTCTACTTCCTATGTGATTGGCGAAAGCCGTGCTTATTATTAAATAAATAAATAAATAGCAGTACCTAAGTACGCGCTCAATATGAGTGCTTTATCAGTATCAATGAAAGGGGGGGTAATATGGACGAAGATTCGTCTACCAAACCACCAATTTTCCGAAATTCGTCAATTCCTCCCCTTCCCTCTTTCCGTTACCTATTCGATCCAGCGCCTCCAAATTTTGGGCAAACCCTATTCTGATAGCCCTCTATCCAAACCCCCCCCCCCCCCCCCCCCCTGTCCCAGTCCCTACCTACCCACCGTCCCTACCCCAACTTGCCACTAAGTGACTCGATTTTCAAATCCCTCTTACATTTCAGAAGGAGCTCAAATTCGGAAGTAGCTGACCACAGGAAGCAGTTTCCAACCCATAATATCTCTCCAGAATCTGCAACTTTAGTGGAAGTGGAGCCACGCTATTACCAGCGGACGGTTAAAGAAGGACTACATATTCAAATGATTAACCCGGACTAAAAACTCAACAGAAGAAACGGAAAAAATTTGAACCCAATTACCAACACGTTTTTGATAGCTACACTCCAATATAAATGAAAATCACCACCAAGCTAACACACAGCACTTTAAAAACCAATGTCCAAGATTTTAAATTTATTTCATCAACCCTTAAAAAATAATTCTTAAAATCCCTCTTACGCCTACCCTAATTGTCGGAACGCCCCCATTTTTCGTCTACCCACAAAAGAAGGGCACCCTCTGATCAAATCCCGAATTTCAGCCCTTTTGAAGGGCCGGAAGGGCCGATTATCGCCAAACCCCCTCATAGGATCTCAACATTACCACTTGATTACAGTCTGCAAAAAATTGTACCACCCCAGGAATAAATTGTAGAGGAAGTTTGTGCGTTCAGGGATCTCATGCTGAAGTATCCACAAGAGCTCATGATTTTTCTCAACAGCGTGGATTTCGATTACGTTTGATCCTTTACATCCCTCGGCAACTATTACCATCTTCCCCCTTCCGTTTCGAGGTCCTAAATTCAAAACTTCCGTTTTTCCTCACTTTCACCCAAATTATTAATTTATTATATTATATTTATTATATTATATATCCATTTTATTGTATATAGCCATTCACATCTTTAATCACATTTCTTTTGATTTTCACATTCAACTAGCTTTGCTAATTTCCATCTCTATTGCTTCCGAGTCTTCCTAAAGGTAGCGGAAGCATTGTTTTCACTTTCGGGAGAAAAAAAATTTTTGGTCTCCAAAATCAAAATTTCTACTCGCATTTCACGTTTTAGACCATTCTGAACAACTTTGGTTCCATGTCTGTGTGTGTGTGTGTGTGTGTGTGTGTCTGTCTGTGTGTGTGTTTGTCAGTGTGTGCTGGGTGTTGCTGGGGTAGGGTAACTGTTCGTGATTTTATCTCTTAGGAGCTCCTTCATATCCCTACCCAAGTCATGGTCATGCGTCCCCGTAGCGCAACCCGGGCACCCTCTGGGTGAACAGAGGGTGGCGAAATGACCCGCTGGCGATGAGGGGGGAGACTCATGACAATGAGTCTCCTGTCCCTTTTAAACGCTTCCCCCGTTATGGATCGACCGAATACAGAGCCTCATAACCCCCGCCGGCCCATTGGCCAGCGGGGTTCTAGGGGAGGCGCTCGGGGGCGCCCCAGGCAGGGGCGTCGGTATTCCTCTCCCTCTTCTTCTTCCTCATCATCCTATCCCTCCTCCTCATCCACTGCCCCAGCGAATGCCCACCAGTGTGCCCATTGCGAGAGAGCCTTCAGTTCCAAGCGGGGCCTCAGTGCCCACGTCTGGCAGAAGCATCCAGTACAGGCCAACGCTGCGATTGATATAGAGCGAGAGCGGCCTAGGTATGCTTCTGAGGATTTGCGGCGAATGGCAGCAGAGGAGGCGGAAGCAGTGCGTAATGGGGTACGCAATATTAATGTTTTCTTGCAAGCCCGTTTTCCCATGCGCACGCTTTCTGCCATTCAATCTCTTCGCCTGAGGCCCCACTACAAGCAGCTTGTCCAGGATGCAATCCTGGCAAATAGCAGTGGGGCCTCTCCCGCATCTCCGGCAGACGTGGGACAACAGCCCGCCATTCAGCAATCCTCCCCCGTGACCTCCGGTCTTCTTTCAGACTTGAAGACTGAAGTATTGAGGCTCGGGGAGCAGGTAGGCAATATTGTTGGTTATGAGAGTGCCTACCTGCAGGATCTGGCGAGGCGGGCTGTTGAGGGGCCAAATAGCTTGGAGGACGAGGTCGCGGCCTATGTGCAGAGGATCTTCCCGCAGGTTGAGGAAGCGACCGTGGCGAGGCACCAGGGAGAAGTTCCCCCTAATGTGGTGCCTCGTGGAGGTCGCAGAGCAGCTAAGCAAGCGAGGAGGCGGGAATACCAGCGTGTCCAGAGATTGTGGAGGAAGCATCCGGCTCGTGCAGCTGCGGAGGTACTGGAGGGAGCTGGGGAAGAACAAGTAATGCCCCCCCTCCGGGAGTTTTTGGATTACTGGGAGCCACTTATGAGTGCTCCCAGCCACAACTCTCGTGAGCCAGTGGTACCCCCAGCTTCCACCAGGGATTCCTTGCGCAGCATCATGTGCACACCGGTGCTTCATGACGAGGCACATAAGTGCCGTGTCAAAAACTCCACTTCTGCTGGACCCGATGGTATTTCTGCCCGACGCTGGAATAAAGCTCCAAAGAATGTTAAGCTGCTCATCCTCAACCTGTTGCTACTATCTGGAAGACCCCCGAAAGCGTTGACCCGTGCCCGGACAATTTTCATCCCAAAGAAAGGGGGAAGTGGGCCTGGAGGCTACCGTCCAATTTCTATTTCGTCGGTGGTCTTCCGCCACTTCCAAAAGGTTCTGGCATCTCGCCTCCAAGTGGCTGGTGTCATAGGTGACGTCCAGAGAGCATTTCGGCCAGCAGATGGCACAGCGGAGAATCTAACAGTTCTCCAAACTGTCATCTCGCTGGCCCGTATCAAGAAACGGCAGCTCCATCTTGCCGCTCTGGACGTCGCTAAGGCCTTTGACACAGTTAGCCACTTTGCCCTGACCGATTGTCTTCGTGGTGTCGGGGCACCTGCTCGTTTAATCGAGTATGTTGCCTGTCTGTACCACGAAGGCGTGACGGTCCTCGAGGCACAAGGTGAGATGTCAGGGGATGTTGTTATAGGGCGCGGGGTACGCCAGGGGGATCCTCTGTCGCCACTCCTCTTCAACCTGGTCGTGGATACGGCCTTGGGTAAGCTGCCAGCTGAAATAGGGTTTGATCTCGCCCCTGGGGTGCGAGTAGGTGCATTAGCTTTTGCTGATGATGTCATCCTACTCGCAGAAACCCGTGAGGGCTTGCAGATCTCCCTCAACGCATTTGCTGAGCAGCTAGCCAGGTGTGGTTTGGTGGTCAACCCAGCTAAGTGTGGGTCGGTCTCCTTGGTCCCGTCGGGTCGCCAGCATAAGGTGAAGGTAGTGGATGAGGAGTGTTTTGTCTTAGGACAAACTTCCATCCCTGCCCGATCCGTGTTGGAGGTCTGGCGGTACCTTGGGGTCGACTTCATGGGTGTGGCCACTATAGCCGCAAGCCGTGTGGACCTTGGTGGAGCATTAGCTCGTGTCACCAAGGCTCCATTGAAGCCACAGCAGAAGCTGCGCCTCCTTCGCACGTACTTACTGCCAAAGCTAACCTATGGGTTAGTCTTTGGCAGGCTTACTGCGGGGAGGCTGCTAGAGTTAGATCGTGAAGTTCGCTCTGCTGTGCGCTCTTGGCTAGGCTTTCCACCTGGTGTCCCAAGTGCTTACATCCACGCACCGGTCAAGGCCGGTGGGCTCGGTATTGTCTCTCTTTCTGCCAGCATCCCATCTTTACGCCGCCAGCGCCTGCTTGCCCTTAGAGGCTCGAGCTGGGAGGTCGCCCGCACTGCTGCTGACCTGGACTTTGTCCGGCAGCAGTTGTTGTGGTGCGATCGAGCAACACCAACTGCTCCAAAACCCAGCTCATCTGCTGAGTTCGCTGCTGCGCTGCATGAGTCAGTAGATGGTAAAGAACTCCGACAGTGCTCTGAATCCCCCATTTCTTCCCAGTGGGTGGAATGGGCTTCAGAGGGCATTGGGGCCCGCGACTACCGCCATTTTCATGCCGTCCGGGTGGCCACATTGGCCACCTCGGTGAGGTGTTCGAGGAGTAGTCGCGGGACAGTGGATACCCTTTGCCGTGCCTGTCGGGGTAAAAATGAGAACCTGTATCATGTAGTGCAGCAGTGTCCTCGTACTCACGGTGGCCGCATTCTCCGTCATGATGCGGTTGCCAAGCAGATAGCAGGCGCTCTGTCATCCAGCGGTTGGGCTGTTGAGAGAGAGAGACTATATCACATGCCGAGTGACCGGGGCAAGAAGCCGGATATCGTTGCTGTCAAGCCCGATGGGTCTGCCATTATCCTGGATGTCCAGGTTGTCAGTGGCAGCGTGGACATGGAGCAGACCTGGCGGGCTAAGAAAAGTAAATATGATAGAAATGATCTGCGACAGGCGATATCTGAGCTAAAAGGAGTGGCACCTAATAACATCAAGGTCATGGCTGCGACCTTGTCATGGCGCGGGGTGTGGTGCGGGAAAAGCGCCACGGAGTTACTCGAGTTGGGCATCTCTGCAGGAGTACTCCGTGGTATCACCACCCGCGTCCTGAGGGGTTCTTACTTGAACTGGTGGTCATTCTATAGGGGCACTTCCTTTCATCCCATTCTTCCTCCTCGTCCTGCAACTTCCCTTATCCCTAGAGCCGGCGTCGGGTAAACCTGGGCGTCCTCCCCACTTTTTTATTTTATTTGTTTATTTTTCAATTTAATGGTGTGCCCCCTCCGCCTTTGAGGGAAGTTTTGTAAAAAAAAAAAAAAAAAAAAAAAAAAAAAAAAAAAAAAAAAAAAAAAAAAAAAAAAAAAAAAAAAAAAAAAAAGTGTGTGTGTGGCTTATTCTCCACAAATCCTTGTAACAAGCTTATTTTCCACAGTTTTCATCCGATTTGGATGACATTTTCAGGGGATGTGCGGGCTAGGGGGTAGACGGTCCCCTATCAGTTTCATCGTTCTTGACTCAATACCTCACTCTGCGCATGCGAAAACGTAAATTCTACCAAGCATAATTTTCTCACGCCCTAGTCGTCCGATCTCGCTCAAATTTGGATGATAGTTGGGGGATGACGATTTGATCATCCCATATAAATTTCAACATGACTGTATCACTAGTAGCTGCTGCGCGTGCGCCTATATTCAATCATAGTAACGACCTTAATTTCCACTGTTTTCACCCGATTTCGATGAAATTGTCAGAGAATGCGCGGGTTAGGTTGTAGATGACCCCTATCAGTTTCATTGTTGCCAAATCAATACTTCATTCTGCGCATGCGTAAACGTAAATTCCATTATGCTCTATTTTTTTACACTCTAGTCGTACGATTTCGCTTAAATATGGATTATAGTTGGCAGAAGATGACTTGATTACCTCATATAAATTTCAACACGATTGTATCATTAACCTATTCAGCGCGGGTCTCAAAAGAGGGACAATCCCCATCCTGAAGTTGAGTTTTTGTGACATGTTATATAGTACTTTTAAAAAATTGTAATAAAATAACACAGCATTACACAACCTGGGCTTTTCATTCGCCTTGAATTGAAGTTCGACATTAGTATGATATTCATGCAGTACCAAGGTTAAAATAAGGATAAAATCAAGAAAAACATGCCAAAAATGAGGAAAACGGGCTAGGATTGGATTCCATTTTCGTTATGACCCGTACGGGAAGAAGAAATTTTAATATGAAGAGTGATATAAAAAAGTTCCAGTCATGCAGCATGATCGTATGAGCGAATTTTCATAAATGGTCGTATTACATTTATGTTAAATTCTGTTGAAATTTGAGCACTTTGGGGACAAATAAAAATTTTATTATACATTTTATAGCAAAAGATTTTTACAATTTTTTCAAGTGTTCCTATCGATTTTTAGTTATTTTAATGAAATTTAAGTACATTTTTCAGTAGAATTTTGTGCTTAAATTTTTAAATGTCCTAGTTCATGTTCGATTAATTTTTTTCGAGTAACATTCTGCTAAAAATAGAAATTTGTTAATTTTTAGCGGTTTTTTGCCTTTTTTAGTGATTTTTTAAGTACATTTTTTGAAATTTGACCAATTTAATGTGCTCAAAAAGTGTTGTCCAACGAACTCATCCTTTCTTTTGAAATGCTTGATTTTTTGGCGAAAGAACGAAGTTTTTATCTCAATTCTATCGAGAGTTATCGTCTGGAATGACACATACATATATATACTATATATATATATATATATATATATATATATATATATATATATATATATATATATATATATATATATATATATATATATATAAAAAAGCGTTAAAATCCAGGAATCATTTCAGAATGCCTCAAAACAGATTTCGATGAAGAAAATTTGTGAAAATTTTTATTTTAAAATTTTTGTAGCCATTGCAATAGCTGAATTTTCTAAGAAAATTCGCTAACAGAAGCTTTCCAGCACCCTTGGCCATTTCGTACACAATGGGAAAGTTGTGTGAAGCCTCACGCCAGATGTTAACTTGTGTCTGGTTCGGTTCCCAGAGTGTCGTAGTAGGCAATATACCTACAGGCTGAGCTGGACAGCTGGAGGCGTGGGATGCGGCCATGTCGCAACAGAGTCATTCCCTTTTGTCCCTCCCACTATCCCGTGCGGACCCGTAAAAGGACCCCGTAGGATTGTTTCACTTTCGTTACCCGGATCTCCTGGTCGAAGGAGGGTTGGGTAAGTCGGATGTAGGATCTCCCCCCACCCCCTCACCCTCCATTCCTCTCCCTCACACAAGATATGACTCGACCTGCCGTCTACGGAGGTTCGGTCTTCTGGGTCTCCGCGCTCAGCCGTGACCCTCGGAAAACTGGCCTTCACACCACAACTGATATCTTTGCTGTTAGGTGGTTGATGGTCTTTTGGGTGCGCCATTGTTATAGTAATCATCTGAAACGAAAAATGTATTAAAAAAAAAAAAAAAAAAAAAAAAAAAACTGAGGTACCTACTCTAATGTTATTATTATTATTATTTTTTAATTTGTAAAGCCATTTATTATCATTTTTACACAGGTGGTTTACAAAACAAGTGGATTATTTAATACTTCTAAGGGAAAAATAATTTAAAAGTAAAACACAAATGAAGAAAATAAACTAAACTTGGCAGTTGCTAATCTCTATAATTTAAAAAAGATGTTGAATCATCAAAACGGAAGTGAACAAATGTTGTCTATTTTTTTAAAATTTAGTGGTTTAAGCTGCACCTCAACCATAAGATTCATTAGCAGGGTTGCCAGATTTTTTCGGATCATATGAGGTATATCCTGGCTGCAACCAAGGATAAGTAAAGTATTTCAATGAAAGTCCCGATGTTTCTAGGCATTACTTCTTACTTAGATTACATATTTACGTGAAATTGGTGAAAATTTCAAGCTGTGGGAAGAAATTATATTATTAAAAAAAAGAAGGAAAAAAAGAAATACCGTGTTTTCAGAAATTGCCGATGTCTGCTCGCAAGCTCGCATCTCAAAAATACATAACATAACATAATCTAAGTAAGAAGTAATGCCTAGAAACATCGGGCGGGCGTGTTGAAGACAAATTGACTGGACTGGGGGGGGGGGGGGGGGGGGGGGGGGTAGTGTGTAACGGGAAAGTACCAGTTAAAGTGTATACATTAAAGTTAACGTTCTCGACTTACACACTAAGGTATTTTTCATTCAGCATCTGCACAAAAGGGCTTGAATGTGTCAGATTACTGAAAATAAGAAAGTTCGGTTTGAGGAATTAAAAAAGAACCATGGATAGTAATATTTTTACTGTACGTAGGTCACAAAATTTTTATTTCAAATAAAACATTACTACACATTTCAATTTCAACGAGTCCATATTTCAGTAAGGTTGGACTACATACCTACAGCTAAAGAAGAAGAGGTTCTAAAAAAAACCGTGTCTTTCTTTTGGGAATAATTTTCCTCTAGTTTAAGCAAACAACACCGTATATAGGCACCTACTCATTAAAAATAACCAAAATAGCTGAAGAAATCCTCATCACATAGGTATCATATACAGAACAGACCCAGGGTATCACATTATCATGACAGATGACATCCAAAAAGTAAACAGAATCATTGAACCGTTCGTTGCTGTTATGTTGTATGGGGTTAGCGCCCGGCGGGAGATGGTCAGCCTTCTAAACTTCTCCAGTATACGTGAGCGACCCTAGACCAATTTTCGTCCATGCAGGTAGGTAGTTCTGGTATAGGTAGGTATGAGAGGGACCCTTGTAAGGTGCGGGGGGTGAACTTTTCTTCTTCGTTTCAAATATAAAGTATTTTGGTCTACTTTAATTTTTTTATAAATTATACAGTATTTTGAACAAAAATAAAGTAGGATACTTTGAATTAAAGTAGATCTGGAAACCCTAGTCATTAGCGGCATTGAACAAGGTGTCCGAAGGGACACTGCAAGTCTCAAGATTCTAAGAGGAGCCATGCTACCCTACACCACCAAACGGAGTGCCATCACGGACTCCACTGGCAAACCGGAGGAGGACAAAATAAGGGGTACAGTGATGACCACTGTTTAGCTCCTAGAGCGGATTTAAAATAAAAATAAAACCTTAAAAATGAAATAGTACAACTGACTAGATATAGAATAGGCTAATAACCAAATATATGTTACTATATATAATCGCCAATGAGAAATAAAACGATGACTAGATTGTACAAAAATATATCATAGGTCAGATATCACAGTTTGTAGTAGAGCTCAGCGGCTCAGGTACGACAACAGGCCAGAACCAGCAACAACACACTCGTCCAACAAAAAAATTCCTCTGCTGCGAGATAAATTTCAACGCTAAGATGATAAAAATATTATATATACAACTTTTTGATGGATTGATGTTTTTTATGCGTGTACTACGTAATAATAATTATTATATCATTATTATATCACCTGGTAACCCTTCACGAGAGGTCGATTTCAACGACTTATTTATTTATTTTATTTGGATTTTGTCCTCCTAGGTCCCTCAAATTTACCAGTATTTTTCTGGGGTTGTTGCCTTTTCCGTTGACGGTAGTTGTTTTTGAGGGTTGAGAATGTTTCAATTAAGGCTTCTCAATTTTAAAAAAATGTTTAATGCTTAGCGCTTGTATTTAGTGATTAGGTACTTCATCTTTGTCTGTTTTGGGGCCTCCTCAGCATCCTAGAAGGTACCTTTGAAATTGGAATGTTTCGTCATATTTATTAAAGGGAAACTGTGAAAATCTGGTGGTTTTATCACTCATTGTCTGGTAACTCTGTCCTTATACGTTTAAGGGTGTCAATATAGTCAATTTGATTTTAAATTGAGAAAGAAAATGCAGATAGGAAAAATTCACTCTTAACATTCTCTTTTATCAATGAGCTCATACTCAAGGTGAGCTCAACTACGAACTGTTGATATCTGATCTGTTATATATTTTTGTACACTCTAGTCATACTTTTATTTCTCTTTGGCGATTATATTTAGTAATATACATTTAGTTATTAGCCTATTCTAGATCTAGTCTTAGTGGTACTATTTTATTTTTGTGGTTTTATTTTTATTTTTTATCCGCTCTAGGAGCTAAACAGTGGTCATCACAGCACGCCTTATTTTGTCCTCCGATTCGCCAGTGGAGTCTGTGATGGCACTCCGTTTGGTGGTGTAGGGTAGCATGACTCCCATGGAATCGTGCCACTTGCAGTGTCCCTTTGGACACCTTGTCCAATGCCGCTAATGACCCTTATGGTCTTCATTGAAACTTTCTCAACCCTCAAAAACTACTACCCTCAAATTTAACAGTGGTCGCCGTGCGTGAAGGCCTGTACACCGAAGGTCTCGTTTCAGCCGAACACTGGCTGCTTTCGTGGGCGCATACCGTCCCAACAGGCCTCCTCGCCCAGTGACTCAGTTCCAAGCGTCTTTCACACTCATCACTTTCACTCTCCGAGGTCGGTCCCCTGAGGTCTGTTGTGCTTCTGACCTTAAGTTAGATCACCGACCGCCCACCTTCCCCTGCGAGCGACTCACCTGAAATGCTCAATTTCACGACATGAGCTTCATCCGGGGCTTTCGATCCGGAGTCATCACCATCAATCAACCGGCGGGCTGACGATGTTTCGGTGATGGAAGCCTCTTTAACCGAGTGAAAAGAAATCGAGAAAGACCTGAACTTTCCGTCAGTTCAGCCCTCTCCCAAAGAGTGAACGTTCTGAGCTACAATCTAATTTCTTACAGAAGATAAAAACAGTCAATGATGAAGATATATAAGCAAAATAAAAGTAAAATGTATTGTGGTTTAAAGAACAGGTTCCTCCGAAAAGCTAAATTACCGCATTACCGCCAAATCCTTTAAATGTAAAGATATTATCTATTAATAATTAGGTTACAAAATTTACACTTAAAATAATAGGGTACTAATCCTAGTGTTTTACAATATTTCATATATAATAATTCAATTAATAAAATAAAGCCAATTCCATCTGGCTCGAGCAATGGCACGGCGAGGTCACCGGTCTGCGTGGGGTCCTTTAGGACCTTTGCCTTGGTAAAACATCTTTTGAATGAAATACATATAAACACCTGCGCGACTTTCGAATTCAGCAAATATTTGTTTTACTTCACTCTGAAACGTTTATAGTCCAGGAGCCAAGGCTGAAAATAGGCAGTAGTTTCAGGAGAAACTTTGAGATTAGATTTTGAAAATTCAGTGAGAAACTTGTTGTCACAAATCATCAAAGAATCATGAAATTGGTGGAATACAAAACGGGCTTGATTTGCCCATTTTAAAGTTTTCCTCTAATAATTCCTAAACCATTCATCCTACAGAAATATTTATACTAGGAAAGTTTTAGAGCATACCAATACAGAGCGATCTCTGTAACGATACAGCCCGCGAAATGAGCGAATTACAAACAATTGAAAATCGCACTTATTTTAGGTCAGTCCTCTCCTCCCCCGTCTAGACTTGTACCCTTTAAAATCATCTAGTGGCCTTACTATGGGTCTGATTTATGTCTGCTAAACTTTATTCGATTCCGGCTTACCTACTGTCCAAAGTTCATATCGAGCAAGTTTTAGCTGAGACCTTTTCCTTTCGACTTACACTAGAACTCGTGAATTTTAAGTTAGTTTTCAAGAAGACCCGTGTTACAGGCTGTACATACAGTATTTGGAGAAATTTTGTAATTATAATTCCTATTTTTAAATGTAAAATGGTGTTTACTTGCTAATTTTATTTGTGCAAATAACTTTTTAAGTTGAAAAGGGACATTATCGTAATTCAAATAATCGTTAAATCCTGCTCTATCACAAGCCAATAGCAATCATTATAGGAGCCAGAAAATAACGCGTCAACAACTTTATTTTTAAGAAAGATATCGAGCAAGTTTTAGCTGAGACCTTTTCCTTTCGACTTACACTAGAACTCGTGAATTTTATGTCATTTTACACAATTTTTACACAATTTTACACAATTTTTTATAAGAAGCGGCTTTTTATTTTGTGCTTGATGGAGTACCGGATCAGGGTGTCACACAGTAGTCTTCACTGAAATTTCAACTTTGTAAATACTTAGTGTGGGGATAACTCAGCGTCACATGCGCCAATTCTTTTGCCTTCAGACGTTTTTCGAAAGATTCTCACTCAAATTTGAACTTTGACTACCTACATTTGTGACCGTGCAAGGGAAAGGGAGCTTAACTTGCCAGAGGTCAAATCTACGTTTATATATAATTTTTGGCACTTAAGGCCATTGTTTATGAAAGAGCAATTAATTACTCGGTCAGGATTTCTATGATGGATGAGAGTAGGTGGCCCAAGATTTGCTTTAGGGTATTCGAGAATATGCATAGTTCTTCAACCAGTTCAACTGATCATAACAACGGATATACCTGCATTTTTAACATGCTCGCTGTCCTTGGCTCCCACGATATTCTAACAGCTGAGGACCCTAGAAATTTGAGTTCGATCCTACCGTCACTGATCGGAAAACTTTACAACGATTTTTGGTGCCAGGACATCAATCTGGTTTATAGTGCCAGATTTAATATGTTCTATAGGAGGATAGCGGACTATTCAGGTAGGCAGAAGTACTTTTGACTCATTCAAAATGTCCAGATTGAGAGGGTGCTGTGCCAGTTGCGTCTGTCTTCAAAGTTTTTGTAACTGTTTATTATAGGGGTACTTCTCATAAGTTTAGAAGCAAGAGCTTATGCAATATTATGCAATATGAAAGAAGCTGACACTCACTACCATTTTTGTCTACGTTGCCCGATCTTAGAGCCGTACCGAAGGCCATCCATTGCGAAATACATCTGTGGGCTCCCAGTGGTTGAGGATGAGGATCGTCTGGGTAATTTGCTCGATTTTGGTGATGATAGGCAGAAAATGTTAAATTTATTTCATTATGTTTCTAGTGCACTAGCACTTCGATCAATTGCGCTCACCGAATAGGTGTCTGATATGTACAGCATTAGTGTACAACGGGATAGGCTTGTTGTGGATATTGTACGAGTACCACAGGTATAGCGTGGATGTTATGGATTCATAACGGATTATTAATCTTTAAATTAATTTCATATCGATGACCTCGTTTATTTTGCATGTACTTCATTGAGCTGTAATACCCTGTTAACTAGATTAGGAAGAATATATTTGACTTATTTCTTATCTATCATACATTTTTCTAATGATGATGTGTAAGTGGACCTGAACTCTTTGTAATAATAATTGATTTAATACAATAAACAACTTACTACTACTACTACTACTACTACTATATAATTTTTGGATTTTTTCTATCATTTTCCAATCAAAATTTATGATTTTTCAAAGTTTCAAACTGCGGGCTTAAAATTGCAAATTTTCAGAAGATTTCAGCAGATTTTCAGACTTGCGAAATTGCAGTTTTTCGCGATTACAAATTAATATGAAAAATGTAGAAAATTCAAGTTTTGATGATTATTTGGAAAAGAGATAGTTTTGTGACCCAAAAAATATTATTAAAAAAAGTCATTTTTTTACCCAATCTTCGTCTTTTTGTTCTCCTGAAGAAAAAAAAGCTTTGGCAAGCTAAGCTCCCTTTTCCCTTGCTGGGTCACATTTCATTTCAGTGTAGGTGGGAAGGGAAACAGCTCAGGCACACAACTGCTCTTGTCGCGGCACAAGTATAGAGGTTTAGCAACCGCAGAGTAGGTATGATTCTTTTCACTGACCCGTTTGATGGTAAAATATACCGTGCAACCTACGGATTAACCAGCTAATGAATAATATGTATTCGGAACTTTCTGCACATTGTCTCGTTCCAACTCCAAAAAGAATTCCGGCACTCCTGTCACCCAAGTACGGGCACGGAGAGACCTTACACATGTATCAAGACCAAGGGGCGTCGCGTTGAATTAAAACAATCATCGTCAAAAGGTAACCCCGAAGGTAACCTACCTACCTGTGATTCAGTGAGAAAGGTGCGCGACTCCTCTGCGCGGAACACTTTCTAATGAAGTGGGTTGCGCCCTCGACGGAAGAGAAAAAAAAACGAGGAAAGAAGGTTCGGCCGTCTTATTGTTTTCAAGGAGGGAACCGATTATGAGATAATTGGCGCAAAAAAGTAAACCGCGTGTTTTTCTTTTCGATTTCTGGGACAAGGACGTCAGTGAAAGCTAATCTGCGTATGCAAATGGACATCTCTGAGGAGGCTGCTCCTGGAATGTCTAGTGCCCGGAGTATTTCCAGTCACCCCATCAGCTTCCAGAGCGTCTTATTCGTTCTTGGAAGCCTGTTGAAACGAAACGAAAGTTGTCTCGTTCGGAACAATGAATATTGACCTGAATGGATCGTTAGCGTTGACTACATCTCTCTCGATGTTTGCGACCTATTGACGGAGTTTCGCAAGAAGGAACCTCTACATTGCGTCGGTGCGTCATTCAGTGGTTTATGAAATAGGTATACAACAATGTTCGCCCTATTTGGTTTTGATTATGATCAGAGTGTTCTAAACGAGTTACGAAATGATTGGGAAATCATATCCGATCGATGAAGGCTATTCAGTCTTCAGATAGGCCTTGGAGGGATGGTTGATTAGTAGGGGATGCCAAAACTTGTTTCTTTCTTCAAACCCCGAGTTCGATTTCTTTAATTTCACCCTCTCAAATTTAAAGACTCTAATTTTGTCCTCCCCAGTAAACCTCGCTTAATTTCCTTAACGGGAGGCGTGGGGATGATACCAATATAACGTAAAAAAGGGGGTACTTCAAGAACTTGCCCTGCACCCATTTTTCGATCAATGGAAATGATTTTTTTTTAAATTCACTCTTCATGTTTTCATCTTTCGATTGATTGGAGAATTTTCTTGTATACAATACTACATGATGTTTAGCATGAGTTGGCAAAATTGGAGGTTTTATCATGTCGTTTCTTCATCCATCAGCGCATACCCCCAGGAAATTTCCAGTATTTTTTTCAGTCATTCAATCCCCACACTTCTCTCGGTAATTTAGAAATAAAATTCGATCCGATACGACAAACAGGCCGGACAAACAATGTTCTCGAAGAGCAAAAAACGTCGTTTCGAGGAAAACGCGATTGAAAAAAATTCTGCTCTCGCGGAGTCGGACTCCGGCGACTAGCATTCACTCGTTTCGTTTTATGGAAACTTCTCTGTAAACTTCTACTACTCTCTCAAGAAATTATTGAAACACTGTCTGACACTGACGCAGGCAAGGACAAATAAAAATGATCAACACAAGTAGAAGAAGAATAAGATAACCTCACCTTACATTAGCTTTATTTTGATAAAGCTGACTGTAAGCTGTACGCGAGGCTGTACTTCAGTGGGTTATTACGATAAGCTTTCATGTTTGTAAAGTTTTGAAAACATATTCATTTTGTTCAGAAAATGATGTAGTTTTAGAAAATCTATTCACCCCAAAATCGAATTTCTTGAGCCTCCCACCCCCCCGCCTCCCGTTAAGAGCGGGCTGCCAAAATAGCAGCGCCCGCCATGTCCTGCGGCGTGAAAAGCTTTAAATAACGTTAATCAACTTTAACGTTAACTTTAACTAACTCGCAAATTCAGTTTTCCGATCACAGAACTTCGTGAAAAATCAACCGATTTTGTCGTTTGAACACTTGAATTGAAGCGTGAGAGCTAAGGAAGACGTTCGTCAGGGGAGATTGGCGTTAAATCATCATCCAACAAAGCAACCATCACTCGAAGAGAGTAACCCTTTTAGCAGTGACTTTGTGGATGAATTGCAGCTTCTAGTGGCATTTTTCTCCCAAAACGCTTTAACGGATAGCTAGAGATTGGTTCCACTTGAAGATTTAAAAAAAAATCTTGGAAATCGGTGCATGATTCGAGGATGTATGACGTCGGGAAAATATCATTGATTCCTTATGGGAGCAAAAAACATGGCCGACAACACAGCCTGCTCTTAAGATAGACGTTCTTACAATTTAAATTGTATTTTTGAACCACAACTGTTTCTGTTAATTTAATAATGTCCATATTATACATAAATAATGTAAATTGGGTTTCCCGTTAAATAAATGAATGAATTAGTAATTTGGCAATAATATGACAAGATGGTCAATCATGAACCCTGTTCTTGTGTCGTTTGATAACTCATTTCTAAAGCCAAATGCAAGCCGCTTTTGCAGCTGTATTAGCTGCTGATTTCAGGCATATTTTAGATAACTAGCTTAACTTAGTACCTACTCGTTGAGCCATCGTTTCCGACTCTAGAGAGCTATTGGAAGCATTGTTATCACATGTGTGGGCGGCGCAGAGTGGGGTGTATGCCTTACATTCCTCGTCCAAAACTCAAAAATAGAAATTCAGCAAAAAGAGTTGTTGAGTTTAAACCATTCGTAAAGAACCTGAATAAATATGATCTGACTCACCGGGCTTCCCTAGATAGTTAGGTAAGTGGTCTCTTTCCGAATTGGAATCTCGTGGTCGCATACGTTTCCGCCTGCACGCGCGAAAAACACTCATTAGTATTTTGCAATGCAAAACACCCGTATTTTGCCAGGTTGCTAATCGATTATAAATGTACAACTTTTTTAGAGGGTTATTAATTATTTTGAGGTCGATTGTATAGGTTCATTATTGAAAAAAAAAAAAAATAAAAAAATAAAAAAATAAAAAAATACAATTTCTCCGCCAGAACGGAAAAACATATGTTAGCATGTATGTGTTTTTGGGCTATGAATAAACCTGTCGATTTCCTTCTAACAAATTATGTCTGTACTGTGTGGCTCGAAAGAGCCAGTTGTCGTAACTGTGATAAGATAAAAGCCCTACTGCGGTTACCTAGTTACTGCGTTCAGTACTAGTAAACCATTAGAGGGTTCCTAGTAGATCCTTCGGTCTCAATACGGCGTGCAGTAACGAGAAACATTTAACCGCACCTTAAAGTCACGTCAAGTCCTAAATGGATCTAATTGTAACGCTAAATCTATGGAAGGAGGAAATTATCCCTAGGAGGTTATTTGAGTTCATTGAAGAGGTTATTGACATTTTATGTCTTTACTATGGCACATACTTAACTCAAAAAGTGTGACGTTAAGGTGTGACGAAGAAAGCGTTATGAAATTTCTGATGATTTCCGCTTACAACCGAGTCGTTGCTAGGGAAATGGTACTACGTCGTTTTTCATCCCACAAAATTCGTTGACCGTTTGTTCGAAAGCTCTCGATTTATCCAACCATATTATGTTAATTACTGCGAAGTGCGTGGCCAACAAGCTGAGTTATGAGCATGGTTATATAAATAATTGTTTACACACAGGTGATCATTCTCAATGATTGATATTGTGAACATGATTGCAACCGCTTGTTAATTTCTGATGATTTCATTGAGCTGGTGTTTCGATGATTTGATTCATAGCTGGTGATCCGAATATTGCGAGAACGGTTTGATTTGTGAAGAGGTGGTTAAATCATTCAATAGATAATCATTTTAATAGACGATTCTGCAACTAAAGACATAAAATGTCCCAATGTGTTGCAGACTTGTATGCAAGCGTTTTGAGATAGTTTTTTAGACGATTACGTTTTTTACAGATTGCGATCCGTAACGTATCTGTACGGAAGGATGCGTCACCCTAACTCATAGCGTCAGAGTTTCGGCGCCGGATTGTCGATCGCGCACGACGATTGTGTTTTACAGATCTACTAGGAACTCCCTAGTAGACAGAGAATAAGACAGAATATAAGACAGAGATTTCGCCAGCTAAAGCCTCTACTACACGACCGCTCTCCTCTGAGCCTGTCAACAAAGCGGCTTCTTTACCTCTCCCTGATTCAGCCTATCAGGGAGTACTCTTGTGGATTATGGGGATCAGCTGCTGCTAGTCACATAAAGACAATACAAGTGACTCAAAATCGCATTCTACGTATCATTACTGGAGCACCCTGTACGTTCGCAATTTGACCCTGCATAATGACCTAAACGTACCTACAGTACAGAAAGTTATTCGGAGATTAAAAATAAATAAATAAATAAATAAATAAAAAAATAAAATAAAAAATAAAAAATAAAATAATAATAAAATATAGGTATTCGTGTAGTTAGCCATTTCTTCGTACTGAATACTGGTGTGAGGGTGGAAGTATCACGGCTTCTTCCTTTTTATGTATTTATTGTCTTCACAATTAGTTTCGCCCTTCCAAAAGGCTTCATCAGGTGAATAGGGGGACAGATCCATACGAGGTGTATTTTGTCATGGTGTTGCAGAAGTTATAATTTCAGTCTCAGTTGTTAGATTTTTTTCGTCCAATGGCTTGAAAGGGTCAAATTGGGGGGTATAAGGTAGTAATCCAGCATGGCCAGTAGCTATCCTTCATGTCTAGGTACTTTCTACACGATATAACTGACTAAATGTACTGAAAAGAGTATAAGATATACGATATATTATACTGTATACGAGATGAAAGAAAAAGCACTTCATCTCGTATACAGTATAATATATCGTATATCTTATACTCTTTTCAGTACATTTAGTCAGTTATATCGTGTAGAAAGTACCTAGATATGAAGGATAGTTACTGGCCATGCTGGATTACTACCTTATACCCCCCAATTTGACCCTTTCAAGCCATTGGACGAAAAATTTCAACAACTGAGGCTGAAATTATAACTTCTGCAACACCATGACAAAATACACCTCGTATGGATCTGTCCCCCTATTCACCTGATGAGGCCTTTTGGAAGGGCGAAACTAATTGTGAAGACAATAAATACATAAAAAGGAAGAAGCCGTGATACTTCCACCCTCACACCCGTATTCAATAATAAAATTAAAAAATATATTCTTCTGTATACAAACCATAACATATGTCAACTCCAACACATGGTCTACTGTATTAGTTTCAACATATTGGCATGAACAGGTTGTGAAATCCAAACTAAAGACTCCTTTACTCATACGACAAGAAGGTCCTAGTTGACCCCGTTACATAAAAATTTCTTCTATAGACGGGCGTTGCGTTATTTTGCGCAACCCTTGCACCCGCCTGAATAGATCAGCGTTGCATTACGTTTTCGTAGGCCTGTTAAGCTCGCCTAGATGAATAAAGCGACCCTCCCATTCACGAAACCCAACGACGCCTCGTGTACACAACGAATTAAAAAGGATAATCACGAGTTGTAGAGAAAACCTCGCATTACGTAAAAAAAAGGTGATCTCAGATTCCTTAACCGTCGTCAGAAGTTACGGCTCCGACGGATAATTTTTCCTCGGAACGGAAACTCTACGTGATCATTTTCCGATCGTTTCGCCACAGGGGGCGTTTTTCATAAATTGACTTTTTGAAAGGGGGAAAACTCGGAGCCGTTTTATCGGACCGGTTAGGTTTTTTTTTCTCTTTCTCGGATAAGGCAAAACGGGCCTACGTGACGGGGGGCGGCCGAGGAGGACGCGTGCCCTTCGACAATGAACAATCCCAGTTGTAAAAGCAGGAAGCCGGTGAAAACCCGACGAAAGCCCAGTTGAGCGGGTGATTTGCGAAAGGATAACGAGGAAAAATTAACCGCCGGGTGCAAAAAGCGTCTTGGAAAAAGGGCAGTTTATTTCAGAAGGAGCGCTGGGGTGTTATGTCATTTGACACTCCGACGTAATGTGGGGGTTTCCTTGCGGCTGTTTGGGCTGTTTGGGAAATAATCATTTACCTATCGAATTGGTGTTACGTTATAAACGTGTGTCTGTTCCTGCTCACAACAGCTGCATAGTGTTATCGATATGACAATAGAGAGTTTTTAGTGACCATTAACGTACCCTTAACTTCACCCTAACGTACCCAAAAGTACGTGACCTTGAAGAACGTTAGCAACGTCGTACGTTAGAATGGCTCATTCAACGTCACCCATTTGAGGACCTAAAGGCACACGACACCAGCCTAACCTTCCTGTAAATGTAACACTACTGGGCACCTCAGAATTACTCGAATACTGGTGAAGTAAATAATAATAGTTTTTCTCTTCAAATGCCTCATTACCAACTAATCATGTTGATGTAGCGGGTAGGTTTTTGAACACCCCTCAAACTTGGTTATTTTACGTTTCAAGTCGCGTAGAAACCGAATGTGCCATCTGAAGTTCGCCTCCGCTGTCCAGGCTTTACTAGCCTTCATTCAACTCGATCGAAAAAATCCGTACTTTTGCGCACAGGCTCTATTTGGACGATTAGAGCCTGGTTTCTATTATCATGTCTGTAGTGGATTTATATATGTTTGACTTGGTGTAGGTAGACCAAGTGGGACATTTATATTCTGGTTATGCGGGTTAGTCCTTGAGGTATTCCTGTAAGGAATGTGAGCGAAATCGCCAAGGTCAGCTTGCTTGGCGGGAGGAACTTGAGGATAGTTCGTGTAGCAGCCGCGTGGAGCACTGGGCTCGCATAGTGGGTGCTGGGTTCGATCAGTTTGGTGCTGAGCCGTTGTGTAATATTCCGGCCTAAGATTTATATCTGTAGGGGGAATATACTGGGCTTGGTTGAGGTACTGAAAAGTATCCTTTGTTTTTAGCACGTTGGGAGTGTGTTTGACACTCGGATCGGCCGGGTAGCCTTGTGTAGAATACCGTGGATATTCGGAAATCTTCGTCGAATCATGATGATTGACTTCAGAGCGGGTCTGAAAGGTATCCTCGAACTTTTGTGTGTGTGAGGCTTGATCTAACGTTTCCTTCATGAATACGCGAGAATCGAGCCTTGGGCCGTCGCTAGGAACAGCGGACGAGTCGAGTAGCGGGTAGGGAACGCTGCGTGGGCTAAGGCCCCCGGCCGCGCCGTGTTCTGCTTCCTCTTGCATGAGGAAGTAGGACGGGCGGCGCTCCATCGATATACCCGAGTTTGTTAACTCGTTTTCGATACCTCTACGTATAGGATAGAGGGTTTGGAAGGTGGACTCGCTTGACAGAGCTTCTTTCCTTTGCTCGGATGTCAGGGTCCTACCTTGTAGCCTTGAAAAAGGCTTCCTTGGACGATAAATTAGAGCGGATGAGCTGAGTAATTTATCGGCGTGCCCCAGCGGTCGGTGATGAGCTTAGTGCTACGAAACCCGGGCGACACGTCTCGGAACGTCCCAGTGGGCGTACGATCTAATGAGAATATCAATAGATGTACCGGGTGGCGTCCTGACAGAAGAACTACGTTGGGCAATGAGCAGGATAAATAATCACTGGACTCGTAGATGCCAATGCGAGATCTGTGTGGAGAGAAGGTATGCCTTGTAGAAAGCAGTAGAAAGCCGTTCTGAGATGAACTCGTGAGCAGAAGGGTCGTCAGCGTAGAGCGTGTAGAATCTTCGTACTGCAGAGTGTAGTCATCGAGAGCGGTGAGTGGAATGAATTTCGGAGGGCTCCGAGCGGGGTAATTATAGGGAGGTGGCCGCCTCCTGCCGCCCCCTGATTGGTCCGCTTAATTTCATTAATTCAACTGTGTTATCTCATTGGCTCGCACATTGTTTTCTCAGAATCTGCGAGTATGATAGCTGAGTTGGTCCTTCGGGGGTGGCTTCCCCGCGTCCGTCGCTGCGACGGGGTCCCCGGAGGTGGCTTCCGTGCGTCCGTTGCGGAGACAAGGACCTTGAGGTGTCTTCCCTGCGTCCGTTGTTTAGACGGGGTCCTCGGGTGGCTTCCCTGCGTCCGTTGTTTAGACGGGATCCCCGGGGGTGTCTTCCCTGCGTCCGTTGCTGAGACAGGGTCCCCGGGGTGGCTGCTGGACCAGAGGTGGTTGCTTGCCGCCTCCTGGTTGGTTCGCCTATTGTCTCTCGTGCAATCATTGTTTCTGATTGGCGAGTAGGCTTGCTAGAACTGTCCTTGTTAGTTTTAGAGGACGTTTGATTGTCTGTTTGAGTTTTCTCATTCAAGGCGACTTGGTTCGAGATACTTATCGCGTCTCTCTCGCCCAGTAAGTGTTTAGGGAGGTCGCCTTGTATGTTATTTGTTAATATTTCACTTTTGAGAGAGAATTTCGTATTTTCTCTCTGGTGAAATATTTTGTTTGACGGAGTTATAACTCGACGTCTTATAAATATTTGTGTGTCGTGTCTACCTCTTTTTGGTAGTCCTGAAAAGGTCTGTTGAAAAGAGGGGGTGGTTTTCACCACAGGCGCCCCCCCAAGACGTCGTGTTATTAACGACGACGCTGGTTGGGGTGTTTCGAGCGCAGTCACCCACCTCTCGTCGAATTTGGTAGAGGGGACGCGTCTTCTGGCGGATTTTCGGGGGGTCTCCTCCTTATTTTCTGCCTGATTTTTGCTTAGTGACACAGCTTCGTCTGTGTTTAGAGTGTAAGCTGGTTTGATTTGCTGTTTGGGAACTTTTTTTGTGTGTTCGCCAATTTGTACTGTAACCGAAAACTTATCTCTTTTAACAACTTTGAATGGTCCCGTGTAAGGACATTGCAAAGAGGAGAGCTGTGTGGGCACTCTGATATAGACATGTGTACATGTATCCAAATTTTTGGGCATGTTGACGGCATATTTCGTATTATTATGTTTGATATGCGTAGTTCGGAAGAAGAGAGGCTCGGAAAGGTTCGTAGAAGTTACGAATATGTCGCCTGGGAGCGGTACGTCAATTCCGTAAACTTTTTGGAAGGGTGTAGTTTCCGTTGCTGGGTCTACTGCCGTACGCATGGCGAGTAGTACTTTTGGAAGGGCGTCGAGCCAATGTTCGTCCTGTGCTTTGAGAGCCTCCTTCAAGGATCTATTTCTGCGTTCCACCATTCCGTTTGTTGACGGTTTGTATGGTAACGTGTGAGTATGTTTTACTCCGAGACGTTCCATAATGGAATGAAATAATTCTGATTCGAATTGTGTGCCCTGGTCACTTGTGATGTATTTAGGTACGCCTTTTGAGGCTACCCAAATATTGATAAAGGCGTTTGTGATCGTGGACGTTTCGATGTTGTTAAGAGGAACTGCCTCTAGCCAACCCGTTGCTCTATCGACCATCATTAGGATGTAACGTTTCCCTCCTTTAGCTAAAGGTAAGGGTCCGGTAATGTCAACGTGTACATGGGAGAATTTGGTAGCCGTTTCAAATTCGGAGTAAGGGAGCTTCACGGAGCGAGTGATTTTTGCTCGTTGGTAAGTCTCGCATGCTCGGACCCAGTTGGAGACATCCGCACGAAGGCCGTGCCAAAAATATCTCTGTTTTACTTTATACACTGTAGAGTGTATGCCTGGGTGTCCCAAATTGTGAATTTGGCTGATTATTTCGTGCCTTATTTCGTTTGGAATATAAGGTCTTGGGTGTCCTAAGTCTAGGTTACACCAAATCTCTCCTTGAGGGAATTCAACTCGTGTGAGTTTTAGTTTGTCCTCTGCGTTAGGAGGAGAATGAATCTGTGCATTTGAGATGTGCAGTAGAAGATTGCACTCTATTGCGGCCGTAATTTGTGAAATTTCGGCTATGGACGGACCCTCGTCAGTTTGGGTTGAAATTGACTTTGTTTGAATTTCAACTGGATCGAAAGGTCTGGAGAGTGCGTCGGCTACGACGTTGTCTTCTCCCGGTATATGTCGTATGTCACTTGTCATTTGGGAGATGTATGTTAGCCATCTCAATCGCATTTTAGAAAAATGTGCGTTTTTCTTAAGCATTGTGCCTAGCAGAGGCTTGTGATCTGAGCAAATATGAAAAGAGCGGCCGTCCAAGTCATTGTGCCAATGAATGCAAGCTTGGTAAGCGGCGAACATCTCTTTGTCGAACGAGGCTTTATTCTTCCATTGTTCCGGAATTTCTTTACTGAAAAATCCCAATGGTTTGTAAGATTTCGAGCCGTGTTTGTCTGTAATTTCCTGCTCCAGTGCTGCTCCGATGTGTGTATCGGATGCATCGCAAACTATTCTCCACTCTGCTGTAGGGTGGGGATGAGCAATATTGTGCAATGTAGCTTTTATCATTGCTTGTTTTAAGCTGTTGAAAGCTTTTTCTCTCTCCGATGTCCATTCGATAGGTGTTTTGTCATTTTTTTTGTTTGACTGAATGGAGTCATACAGAGGTTGCGCTGTGTGAGCGAATTTACTTGAGCAAGCTCGGTAGAAGCCACACATACCTAGGAATCTGCGTAGGCTTCGTACGTCTATTGGCCGAGGGAATTGCTCTATGGCTTCTATTTTATCTCGTTTAGGAATTATCCCTTCTTTCGAGATAGTGAAACCTAGGAAATCGACGGTAGGTTTTGAAAAAATGCATTTATCAAAACCTACTCGAAGTCCGTGTTCTCCTAATTTGTCGAAAATTTGTTTGAGGTGGTTCATGTGTTCTTTATAATTTTTAGAAGCCACCAATATGTCGTCTAGGTAGACAAATGCGAAATCGAATTTTCGCATGATGCTGTCCATGTACCTTTGCCATGTTTGAGCCGCTCCGGCCAAACCCATGCTCATTTTTTTAAACTCATAGAGACCGAAAGGGGTAATAATTGCTGTTTTATGAGCGTCATCTGGGTGCATCGGGATATGGTAATATGCCGATTTTAAATCTATTGTCGAATAGATTTGTGTATTATGTAAATTCGCTTGGAAAGAGCGAATGTGAGGCGGCGGGTAGGCGTCTTTCTTAGTTTTTGCATTGAGGAATCGGTAATCGCCTGTGATTCTCCATGTTCCATCCTTTTAGGGCACGCAATGTAGCGGAGAAGCCCATTCGGAGTCGGAGGGAGCGATGATCCCCTCTGTGAGCATTTTGTCGAAAGTACTTTTAACCTGAGCCCGTTTTTCGCCTGCCATGGGTCTTGCACGGAAGTGTACTGGTGTTCCTTCCGTGGTTATACGGTGGTAAACACCGTTGTTTTTCCACTTTCCTTGAAGTTTGTTCATTTTATCATTGTATTTTTCAATGATAGAGCGTATGTTTTCGTCCTCTGTGAGCTGTGTGTCCTCTGGTTGAGGGCTGGTGTCACGATGAGGAATAGCAGCTGCTATTTGTTCGTCAGTAAATTTTTTGTTCATGACTGCAGCGATTTTTTGATCGGCATAGCTCTTTACTTTATCTTTGTAGATATATTTGTGTTTGACCCGTATTCCGATATCCCAAGACTCGAGGAATGGTATACCGAGGATCGCTAGATCAACTTTAGTGATCATGAAATCGGTGGTCATGTCTCCGAGGCCGATGTTAATCGTCGTGTCAGCACGCCCTAGTGTGTCTATAGGGGCGCCGTTAGCTGCTGTGAGCTTGACGTTGGACTTACGAATTTTTAAGCCCAATTTTTTGGTGACATTGTGGGGCAGAATGTTCACTTCTGCTCCCGTGTCAATGAGAAATTCAGTGCCATTTAGTTTGCACTTGAAAAAAAGCCTTTTATATTCTTTAGTCTGCCGGTGTATAGGCTCAGATACACTGGCAGTTATTCGTTTTCCGAACTCTCTGCGTCTGAGGTTGGAACGGTACTTTCTTGTATCGATCTATGAGTATTCTCGCTTGAAACCAAGGTTTTAGGCTGGCTGATAGGCGCTGCCTTTTTGATAGGTTTGGAGGCGGTATTTGCCTTCCAAGTGCAGTATTCTGGGTCTGCACACTTGCGAGTTTCGCTACCGAAACGGGCGTGGTTCCGGCAGACGTAGGCCGTTGGTTTGTGAGGCTTACTCTCTACTTGCTGAGGTTTGAACTCAGTTTTTTGTGAGAGGGCCTTTTTGAAACCAGTCTTCGTAGGTTTCGAAGTAGATTCTACTCCTCGTATGTTGAGAGAGGGGTTCGCTGTTTTGTACGCGTGTAGCGTATCAGCTAGGTCGAGCCGGGCATTCGTGGTAGGCTGTGCTGCGACCATGCCTCGGGCTTCGATAGGCAGAGTTTCGATCCACTTTTGAGTGATCAGAGCCTCTGAGAAGTACCCAACAGCCTTAGAGTACATTTCATGGTACTTGGTGCTGGGTTTTTTGGCGAGAGATGCGGGGTCCTCGAGCGCGAGGAGCCTGTCCTGTAAGGACAACCCGTATTCTCGTTGTAGGCGCTGTTTGGCCTCTTCATAAGGTGCGTGGGGTGCCGTGAGGTAAGCTGAGTCAATAGCTTCCCGCATTTCCTCCGGTACCCACTTGTAGATAGCTGAGAAACATTCGTTCTGCGTTCTCAGGTTTTTTCGCACGCAGTATTGATCGAACTCGGCAAGTGCACGATCGATATTCTTCTTTTGGAAGATAGGTCTTTGGTAATCTCCCATTTCCTCCAAAAGTGCTCGAAAGCCACTTTGTGTAGAGGGTTGTTGTGTGAGATGTGGGGCGTATAAGCCCGGCGGGGGTCGCACGCCCGCAGTGGTTCCCTGAAATCCACTAGCTTCATAAGAGGGAACGAAATGCTCCGTGTTAAGCCTGTTCAAAGGCGGGGTCACCATTTGTAGTGGATTTATATATGTTTGACTTGGTGTAGGTAGACCAAGTGGGACATTTATATTCTGGTTATGCGGGTTAGTCCTTGAGGTATTCCTGTAAGGAATGTGAGCGAAATCGCCAAGGTCAGCTTGCTTGGCGGGAGGAACTTGAGGATAGTTCGTGTCGCAGCCGCGTGGAGCACTGGGCTCGCATAGTGGGTGCTGGGTTCGATCCGTTTGGTGCTGAGCCGTTGTGTAATATTCCGGCCTAAGATTTATATCTGTAGGGGGAATATACTGGGCTTGGTTGAGGTACTGAAAAGTATCCTTTGTTTTTAGCACGTTGGGAGTGTGTTTGACACTCGGATCGGCCGGGTAGCCTTGTGTAGAATATCGTGGATATTCAGAAATCTTTGTCGAATCATGATGATTGACTTCAGAGCGGGTCTGAAAGGTATCCTCGAACTTTTGTGTGTGTGAGGCTTGATCTAACGTTTCCTTCATGAATACGTTAGGTAAGAAGGCGATCTCTTCGCGAGAATCGAGCCTTTGGCCGTCGCTAGGAACAGCGGACGAGTCGAGTAGCGGGTAGGGAGCGCTGCGTGGGCTAAGGCCCCCGGCCGCGCCGTGTTCTGCTTCCTCTTGCATGAGGAAGTAGGACGGGCGGCGCTCCATCGATGTACCCGAGTTTGTTAACTCGTTTTTAATACCTCTACGTATAGGATAGAGGGTTTGGAAGGTGGACTCGCTTGACAGAGCTTCTTTCCTTTGCTCGGATGTCAGGGTCCTACCTTGTAGCCTTGAAAAAGGCTTCCTTGGACGATAAATTAGAGCGGATGAGCTGAGTAATTTATCGGCGTGCCCCAGCGGTCGGTGATGAGCTTAGTGCTACGAAACCCGGGCGACACGTCTCGGAACGTCCCAGCGGGCGTACGATCTAATGAGAATATCAATAGATGTACCGGGTGGCGTCCTGACAGAAGAACTACGTTGAGCAATGAGCAGGATGAATAATCACTGGACTCGTAGATGCCAATGCGAGATCTGTGTGGAGAGAAGGTATGCCTTGTAGAAAGCAGTAGAAAGCCGTTCTGAGATGAACTCGTGAGCAGAAGGGTCGTCAGCGTAGAGCGTGTAGAATCTTCGTACTGCAGAGTGTAGTCGTCGAGAGCGGTGAGTGGAATGAATTTCGGAGGGCTCCGAGCGGGGTAATTATAGGGAGGTGGCCGCCTCCTGCCGCCCCCTGATTGGTCCGCTTAATTTCATTAATTCAACTGTGTTATCTCATTGGCTCGCACATTGTTTTCTCAGAATCTGCGAGTATGATAGCTGAGTTGGTCCTTCGGGGGTGGCTTCCCCGCATCCGTCGCTGCGACGGGGTCCCCGGAGGTGGCTTCCGTGCGTCCGTTGCGGAGACAAGGACCTTGAGGTGTCTTCCCTGCGTCCGTTGTTTAGACGGGGTCCTCGGGTGGCTTCACTGCGTCCGTTGTTTAGACGGGATCCCCGGGGGTGTCTTCCCTGCGTCCGTTGCTGAGACAGGGTCCCCGGGGTGGCTGCTGGACCAGAGGTGGTTGCTTGCCGCCTCCTGGTTGGTTCGCCTATTGTCTCTCGTGCAATCATTGTTTCTGATTGGCGAGTAGGCTTGCTAGAACTGTCCTTGTTAGTTTTAGAGGACGTTTGATTGTCTGTTTGAGTTTTCTCATTCAAGGCGACTTGGTTCGAGATACTTATCGCGTCTCTCTCGCCCAGTAAGTGTTTAGGGAGGTCGCCTTGTATGTTATTTGTTAATATTTCACTTTTGAGAGAGAATTTCGTATTTTCTCTCTGGTGAAATATTTTGTTTGACGGAGTTATAACTCGACGTCTTATAAATATTTGTGTGTCGTGTCTACCTCTTTTTGGTAGTCCTGAAAAGGTCTGTTGAAAAGAGGGGGTGGTTTTCACCACAATGTCACTTATTTTAAATGAGAAAACTGAGTTCTAAGACTCTACTTCTTTGCAATATAATTCTTAGTTAGCCTGATCTCTCGGCTATTTTCTCGTGAACACTGAGCCTGCCTCCACTGATGATTGTGTCAGGTAAAATCCTGGTTCATTGTCATCGAGATAGATACTTTTTCGTACATGTTGTTCATACACAACGATAAACCCAAAAACATGAAGTTCGTAATGACTAATGACCTACGAGTGCAACGAAACCGCGGTGTTCCATCTTTGCGTTAAATCCATGACTGTTTAGGAATTGAAAACTAAAAATGAGAAATTAGCCCGTATTTATACTGAAACTAACATGAAATTCGAATTCAGGATTGAAAATCGGAGGTTTTGCATCGAAATGAAGAAATTGATTTGTCAACCAGTGGACAACAAGACAGCTGGGGGGAAAATATCGCGTTGCTCAACAATCGTTAACGTGACATCAAAATTAAGGCCACCGTTCTCACGGTTCTATTTGGGTTAGCATCTTCATTTGCTCCCTCAAGATTACGGTGACGGGTGACGTTAAGTTGAAGTCACCAAAAACTCTCTACTAAACGCATATGGAGACGGAGAACTTTGTTTTGGGGTCTTATTGATACCCAGAAGGCATTTGATAGAGTGAGACATTTTGGGCTTCTCTTAAAGGTGAAGCCATCATTACCTGACACCTGTTAAAGAATCATCCAATTTTACCTTTCACGTCGGTCATTTTGGGTGAAATGCAACAGTTCTAGATCAGCGACCAAGGGAATCCGTATTGGGGTCCTCCAGAAGAGCATTTTGGGCCTGCTGCTTTACCTAATTCACGTCAGCAACATACCTTCTACCCCCAACACGTTGACAGTCATGGTCGCTGAAGATCTGGCCATCCTTAGTGGCAACCTTGACGAGCAAATAATGGAACCATAAATGGTGGACAACAGTTACTTAATGCGGGCAAATAATATAAAACTCTTTTTACATACTGCAGCGACAACCAGACTCCACTCCTGCCTCTGAAATAGATTATACACGCTGCGCTGGAATCTACATCAGCAAAAGGATGACCAATGCAGTACATATTGTTGAGTTTGTGAAACGCATCAAGTGACGCATCCACATACTTGAGCCATTGCTGGGTTCTCACTGCTCTCACACTCTTAGCATAAAATGTTTACTGTACTTCTCACTTATAAGACCGTACGTCAGGGCACTGGAGATCTGCTAGCTCCACCCAAGCCAAAGCCCCCAAACCCAACCCAAGCGTCTTGGAAAAAGAGCAGTAGTTTATTTCAGAAGGAGCGTTGGGGTGTTATGTCATTTGACACTCCGACGTAACGTGGGGGTTTCCTTGCGGCTGTTTGGGAAATACTCATTTACCTATCGAATTGGTGTTACGTTATAAACGTGTGTCTGTTCCTGCTCACAACAGCTGCATAGTGTTATCGATATAATACTAAAGGCATATGGACGGAAAACTTTGTTATGGGGTCTTCATTGATACCCAGAAGGCATTTGATAGAGTGAGGCATTCTGGGCTTCTCTTAAAGCTGAAGCCATCATTACCTGACACCTATTAAAGAATCTTCCAATTTTACCTTTCACATCGGACATTATGGGTGAAATGCAACAGCAAAAGGATGACCGACTCAGTACATATCGTTTAGCTTGAGAAACGCATCAAGTGACGCATCCATATACTTGAGGCATTGCTCTCACTCCTCTCAAACTTAGCAAAAAATGTTTACTGTACTTCTCACTTATAAGACCTATATGACAGTACGTCAGGGCACTGGAAATCTACTAGCTCCACCCAAGCCAAAGCCCCCAAACCCAACCCAAGCGTCTTGGAAAAAGAGCTGTAGTTCATAGTCTTGATCCTTAGGTCCCAGGACACCCTACAATACCTGATTAAACTTGGGTCTCCAGATTCTAGCAGAACCATATAGTCGACCCAACTCAATTCTAACTTCCCTAAATGCTTCCTCCGCACAGAACACAGTGCACTACACTTAGCAATAAAATGGAAAGCATTCTCAATGTCTCCACTACTACAAAGATCACACATATGGCTGCTATCAGTGTCATAAGGACGGTGCTTCAGCGCCAAGAGGTTCCCTCTAATCTTGAAAATCCACCCACAGCTCTGAAAGTTCTTAAATTGGTCTATTTTCGAATCTCAGGGCGAAGTATTGTAAATGGTTTTGGGAACTCATCGCATTTTGTTCATATTTCATATGCAATGCACTATAGAAATTTTCTTCAGGCACTGATCCATCTCTTCGACCACTCGTGTGTCCCACGCCCATTAACAACATTCCTTGACATCTTGCCTTTGAAAGTACGCAATATTTCCTCCCCAAATATCCCAACACACAAACATACATTTTCATGAAACAGGTGGACAGGTGTCTGAATCTGGTGTAACTGAAATTTCCTCAATCTGGTTTCTAATATTTATGGAATGCAGGCCTGTACATCCTGGCTATAACCGATTCCAAAGAAGAGGTGGAATATTGTAACTATCCAGATTTTCATGTATTGTGCTCTGAATACCAAGCAGTGGGAAATATTGGTGTAGAGTTGGCAAATTACTAGTACGTACTTTGTAACTGAATATTGAGTTCCCAAAACCATTTACAAAGTACGTATTAATATACAGTACTAGTAACTGAATATTGTAACGTTTTAGAGGAGATTTTACACGGTTATTGATTGTATTTTTCCGTCTTTGGATCTTCATGGCTGAATGTTACAGGTGCTCGGTTGAACCGCTTCCAGAACTAATCCTGTGTTCTTTCAGGGATCAGATTACTTAAAACTACTCAAACACTAAGAATAATCATATACCTATTACATCCAAATCAATATGAATTTTTTATATTTATATATCGTCATTATATAAGTGTACTGGTGTATATTATGATACATTCGTAATCTTATAATCAATTCTATAACAACCTTAAAGCTTTATAGCTAGTGTATCTCAAATGGTGTGTCGCAAACGGTATCTCAAGATAGACATGTCTATTGCGAAGGTATCGTTCTTCATAAATCATCAGTTCTGGGGAAGTTTTATCTATTGTAACTTTCCTAGATTCTGATTTATTGTCTTAAGTACTTACATACTTATATATGGCCTTTCGCATTTTTGTTTTGTATTTTTAGCTGTATTCTATTCGGTAAGAAGGGAAAATCTCGTCGTGAATCAGCCGTTGGATAAAACTCTTGGACGATTTCACCTAAAGAGTACAATTCCAAAGCTTTCCGCCTCCGTATGTCCTCTTGATATGAAGCTTAAGCGGTATAAAGAGGACGTGAATGAGCGGGTAGACGTTGGGAAATGTCACCGCGCCCGGAATGATTCATGTAGATCGCCCATTACGACCTTCCGCTTTCTCCTCTGAGAAGATTTCGTTTACAGTAGGTATGAGTAGGTTGGCTCGAGTTATCTCCGCTCCTCGTATTTGTCACCTCTGGTCGTTCCATGTTCGTACTCGTCGCTATGTTTCATTAGAGTCGACGGTCGAATACATATTCAGTTCCGCTTCCGTAAGCCTCTGATTAGAATGACACAGGAGCTCTTACTATCTCATACTCGGACAGGAGAAATCATAGCACGTGGATCGAATAGTCGGGCGCCGTAATGAACAATAACTCCGATGTTGCGAAACAGTAGAACCTATTTAGGGCACGTCTCATTATGTAAGTGGACGCATACGAATGACGCATTGTGAGTTGGAATTAAAGCTCGAAGACATATTCGATTCTGATTCGTATTCGAACAGACCCGGGCCTATTTAGTTGAACATTGTTTCTTCACAAAAGTCAAATCACACAACCAAAACTCGGCCCTTCGGGCCACGCAAGGAGTGTTATTGCTTTGAGCCTGACTGCTAAAATGTAAAAAACATGGAATCATGTTTTAGCTCCTCGCTCTCACTTTATTATAGAAATGATCACGACGATTGAGCTCTTGTGAGATGATGATCTCCTAATAGAAACTCGCGCGTAAACATTCACTTTATTATAGAAATGATCACGACGATTGAGCTCTTGTGAGATGATGATCTCCTAATAGAAACTCGCGAGTAAACATTCACTTTATTATAGAAAGAGGCTAAAGAACATACGACATACGAACAAGGACATACGAAATTACAGCTTCCTATAGTGTAAAGTATAGAAATTACCTATTAAAATGATTTAACCACCGCTTCACAAATCAAACCGTTCTCGCAATATTCGGATCACCTGCTATGAATCACATAATCGAAACACCAGCTCAATGAAATCATCAGAAATTAACAAGCAGTTGCAATCATGTTCACAATATCAATAATTGAGAATGATCACCTGTGTGTAAACAATTATTCATATAACCATGCTCATAACTCAGCTTGTTGGCCACGCACTTCGTAGTAGTTAATATAGTATGGTTGGATAAATCGAGAGCTTTCGAACGAATGGTCAACGAATTCTGTGGGATGAAAAACGACGAAGTATCATATCCCTAGCAACGACTCGGTTGTAAGCGGAAATCATCACAATTATTGGCGCTACTTTCATCTCACTTTTCGGCGGGGGATCCATCGCTAAAACATGATTCCATGTTAAAAAGTGCTCCATCACATCTCGAATGTGATATTACAGAGTTTTTGCTTTCTATGTTTCTATGGAAGCTGACCGTACGTGGCTGTATGGCGTTGTCAGCTGATTCGATGATAACCGAAAACTAAACGAACTAACACGAATCGGCTCCTGTTCCGAAAACAAATGAAGGTGGAAAGCTAAATCAAAGCTTCGTACATCGCTGTCCCCACGGCTTCCGGCACCTTACACGCCTTAGTGAATTTACTCTGGTAAGAGCTTTCAAAGCGGGGATACGAATTCCATCGTGAATCAACCCTTTAAGTAAACATCAAATAGTTTTGACCTTGCAGAAGTCTAATGGTAAAACAAACAATAAATTATCGAATACCCGGTACCTCTACGCCCAAAAAACAATCAAGACATCAGAAAAAGGTATAAGAGACTTTCGTAGAAAACGTTCACCTTGTTGTCGAGTTTGTAGGTAACAATGTAATTGCTATGAACCCCCCTCTAAAACTACACTCTTGATGAGAACAGAGCGCAGAACATTGGGCAGAAAAATAGCAGATGGTCTCATGGCTGCACTCCCATCCCACACGGACTTTCATCATCATTCAGGTTTCTTGCCCTCCCCAGGTACCGCTGGTACATTTGGATTGGAGACTACAATTTTGATCTTCCAGTTTATGACAAGGCTACAGAAAATCTTAGATAAGGTAATGAGAGGCTACAGATGGGAAAAACCAACTCAACTAGTAAAAACAACGTGGATCAAAATGAAGATAACCTGAAGAATTGTTTAATTTGTGAAGAATCTGAGCATCCGAACAAGGTAGCCATTGCCTCCATACTTTGTCCGATGGTGATCCGGCTGAAACGGGCCACGATTCCGTGTTGATCGAGATGGCACTCTAAAGTTGACACGAGCCAATAAGGAGGGAGCATCAATAATTTTGGACAATTTTTGATAACGTAATCAAATCAGTTCGACGTCGCCTCTGCTCAAGGGTGCTCAAATTTAACATACGTCTCATTCCCTCGGCATCAAACTCGTCCAGTGGTTAACTCGTTCAGATAAGCAATTCTCAAAAACTTGTTTTGCACTCGCTCAATGGAACGGATGTGAGTGATATATGCTGGACTCCATATTTCCTATGCGAATTCCAGATGACTTATAAGCAATACAGAATCTTGAAGGGAGCCAAATACCGAAAAGGTCGAGGCCCGATAGAAGAAACCGTGCTGTTTGATCCCCTTGGATGTCACATCTAAAATGTGCTTTGAAAAGGAAAAATCTGATTCATTTGTGACTCCAAGGTCCCTCACCCTATTCACTCGCGCCAGAGGTAGATCGTTGATCTACTAATCATATCACAACTTTAAAGTTTTGCTGCGCGTGAATGACACAATGCTACATTTATCCACGTTGATCAAGAGACTGTTATTTTTATAGAAGCTGCTGAAGTAGTCGACGTTAGATTGCAGGATGTAGATGTCAATCGGATATCGGATTCTCTTGAAGATCTTGAGATCATCCGCGTAAAGAAGGAATTGGACGTTGATCAGGTCCTAACATAGATCGTCCATGAAAAGGACGAAAAGGAGGGGGTCCAAAAATATTGTATAATAACTATTTCTTGCTTGTTTTTTTTTTTTTTTTTTTTTGTGACCGTCATTGTTTAACTCGTTATGCTGCTTCTTATAGCAACCCAGAATATGGAAAGCTCGCCAATTTTATTGTAATTAAGGTGGTTGTTTTTTTATTATTATTTTTTGTTAAGATTTAAGCCGCATCTCAACCAGAAGGATCATTAGAGGCAGAAGTGTTGTTGTTCTCTATAATTGTATTGTTTTATTATTCACTATCATTTTGATGTACATTGGGCTTCTCGCCCGTTCAGTCAATAAATAAATACATTTTTTACGGGGCTTATTAGTTTATTATAGACCAACATTCTCCGTAACACAGAAATAATAAACCTTTGTAATAATTTGGTAGGCTTTACAATCAAATTTCTTGACAGCTGTGCAGTAGAGTATCTACGACACTTGTTCAATATACTATCCATTGCAATTTATATTGATAATTTGAATTTTCATGATATTCAAGTAGGTATTCATTATTATTATTATTATTATATGACATCCAATTACGAGTATCAGTTTTGATATAAACACCAGCTCCAGGTAACAAAAATTAGCATTTATGACTAGATGCTTTCGTTCTGCCATGGAACTGTCCCAATTCCGGTTGATCGGCCGTCATCGGATCGGATAGGGAGACTTCCGGATCCAACGTAGATGCACCCTAAGGCCTACTTTCACCAACAGCTTGAACCAGTTTATTCCGAAAACAATGAAAATTAACGAAGACAGAAGCTCAACGTCTTTCACCGTAGCGATGTACGAGTTTAAACTCCTACTGAGGCGGCTCAAGTTTAATCTCCCAAAATCCAGCCAGTTACACTTGCCAATCTCCGTTAGCCCTGATAAGAATGATATCGAACAATATGGCCGCGTACGAACAGCTGTTTGTTTGATTCACAGTTTTGATTTACAATGAATTCACGCAATTTGACACTTGGATTTGTATTTAATTCGTTGAATGTCCCTCGAAGATGCCCGAGGAAGATCCGACGGCGGATTCCGCACTTCGAGGAATCGGTCGACATCGAGTTTCGATGTAAATTTCGACTCGCGAATCCGACAGTTCTGAAAGTCCTCGAACTCATTGTCTCTCATCTGGAGTTCCCGTCCGACAAGTAAGTTTGAAATGGTTTTTTACAATCAAATTGATGAATTTTAATACGAATAGGGTATGCAAAATGGGTTTTTGATATCACCCAAAAGTACCTACAATGTGATACTAACTATGGGTATCTCGAAGGGTATATAATATTTTAAGTATTATGACATACAACATAACAAAATAAATAGTAAATAGGAGAACAAAAGTTCATAAATTCAACTACTTCCTTGTCAGTTTTGAATAGTTAGGTACGTACCCCCTTTGAATGTTCACGTGGTTGCAGCTCAATCAACGTTGATATCCCGGTGCTCCGTCGAACAGCTGGAAACCGGCCGGCGTAATTCTTGAAATAAAGACGAAATGTTCCGCCGAAGGATATGGTCCAGAGGTACCGAAAGTAGGTAAGACAGAAGGGCGCTCTGTGCTCAAAGCAATAGCTTGGAGAAAATCCGAAAGGAACAAGCGGAAATTCTGGCGATGTAGGTATAATAAATTGATAGAAAGCATGGATGAAGGCGAAGAAGAACAGGCATTATGGCAAGAATAATTTTGACGACGGCCCGTCCAAAACCGATGTAGAAGGTGGGGCGGGGAGGGCACTAGGAATATAAGCTGAGATAATAATCAAATATTGATGGCAGTGATGTCTTATTCTTTCCCTGTGTGGGCTCTCCAGTGCTTCCTCATCATGGATTCGACCACTATCGCCGATGAAGTGATCCATCCAGGCGCTGACGGTAGGTAGGTAGATAGGCGGCAAATGAATCCACTAGCTTGTTGCAGTGTGGAGAATAATTGAACATGCTAACCCATTATAAATAGATATAACAATTTTTAATAAATATAATATAACAAGGAGTAAATTCAACAATCACAAAAAATAGTGATGTAAATTAGTAGGAGAATAACGTATAATAGATGGCGTAGCACGTTATATCAGGAAGATGAATAGCAATCCCTTGTAGAGTAGGTCATGGCATCAGCTAATTCAATGTCCCGGTGTTCAAATCGTCCAACTTTTTAGCGAATTTTATTGAACAATTTCCTTAAACTCCGTTGGGGAATCTCCGTTATTCCAAACTCGATATAAGAGAGTTTTTGTATTTCTTGTATTGGTATTTCTCGTAAACACGAAAACAAGCTGATAGAGCGAGCACGATGAATGTTTTGCATCGATTTCTCGTGGCGTTTTCGTAAGTCCGAGGGAAAGAGAACTCTTATAGAGACGTTAACGTGACTCTTGTAGTAAATCGCTGTTCGAAACTCAATTTTCACAGTAGAAAATTTCAAATATATAACATGAAGTAAGAAACAACGACCGCTTACCTCTACATCATATTAAAAAGATTCAGCCGTGAAGAACACGAATCTTTAAAACGTGTAAACTGAACCTTGAAACGAAATCTTGAAAATTAAAAATCTGAAATCTTCGATAAAACGTCGAAACAAAGAATAAAATGCCGCTATTGACCCTTCTGGTTGAGGTGTGGGGAAAAAACACGAAAGAAAGACAAATACAAAGGTTAAACCAACAAAACAAGACGGCATGGAGAAAATGCAGGCGATTTTGTCTGGTGTGTGTGTGTTCATGCCAACTGTATGATAGTTGCTAAGTTATTCTACAGTGCTAGTCTAGAGAAAGGTCAAGTTGTCGTCTAGTAATTACGATTCCGAAAAAGCTGAACACGGGTAAAGATGACTATTCCCGTTCCGAAAAGCGTTTCCACATTTCGAAAAATTCTTCTCGTATCGGAAAGGCCATTTTCGTATACGAGAAAATGAACAAGAGAAGTACAAATACACTCTGTAAATGAGTTTTGGGTTGGTGAAAGACGCCATAAGTCTGCAGGTTTTTCTAAAAAGACCACAAGGACTTGGCAACCACGGTTGAATTAGAATGAATGTAAAATCCACCCTCGCGAATCAAATGATTGTTTAGAATGAATGTAAAACGCGCTCACTTACCCAAACCCTGGAAAACTTGCTCATTAATCCACCTCGCTGGTTAGGTACCTCCATTTTTCAGGGTTCGGTTTTTTCGCCAACTTTGTAGAGCGTTGAATACTTTCATTTCCCTGATGCGAGATCGCTAATGAGGATGCTAATCCGCCGACTACCTGCAGATCCACACCTCGAGATCAGCGGGATCCTGCATCGCCGTTTTGACGAGAAAACTCAGGGTCCTGGGTGAATCCAAGGAAAACTCCCGTTGGTGGAACTGGCCCTAAGGGTTTTTTTTGGGATGCTGGAACCCATTCTGATGGTTATTTCCACGACAAATTCATAGGAAGTCCGTATATCCGCCCCCTGTTGCCCCAACTTCCGACTCCGTTTTCCCACTCTCCCGAACTGCCAGAATCAACTAAAATAGAGCCATGGGGTTTTTTGGGGGTGCTGAAACCGATTCTGGTGGTTAAATTCGCGGCACATTCACACAAAGTCCGTATAGCCGCTCCCATCCGTCTCCACAGCCGCCCCGGATCAGAGCTGATCCGTGGGTTAACCCACCCCAACTGGTGGATTCCAGAATCCATACGTTATCACAACACAAGAGTCAAGTCACAGTCAAGAGTTGGTAGAACGGCCATTTCGCCAATTTGACTTAAAAACTCTGGGTCCTGAGTTAATCCAAGGGAAACTCCCGTTGGTGGAACTGACCCTGAGTTAAGCAACATGGCTTCCACTAGAGTCGTGCCCATGCAGTGTCCCTTTGGACCCTTTGTTCTATGCCGCTGATGACCGTTCTAACAAAGGTGCAGCAAGAAAAAAAAAAAAAAAAAAAAAAAAAAAATCTGCTAAGTTGGGTGTGCACATAGTTTTCTCGTTCACCTATCATCTTCTTCCAACTATCATCCAAGTTTAAGCGAACTGTAACGACTAGAGATTGAAAAGAGGGACCGTCATGGAATTTACGTTTGCGCATGGGCAGAATGAAGTACTGATTTGGTAACATCGAAACTGATAGGGGACCATCTACAGCCTAACCCGCGCATTTTCAGAAAATTTCATCGAAATCGGATGGAAAAAGTGAAAATTAAGGTCGTTACAAGGATTTCACATAGGCGCATGCGCAGTAGCTATTAATGATACAATCATGTTGAAATTGATATGGAATGATCAAATCGTCATCCCCCAACTATCATCCAAATTTGAGCGAGATCGGACGACAAGGGCGTGAAAAAATTGAGCATGGTGGAATTTACGTTTGTGCATGCGCAGAGTGGAGTATTGATTTCGCAACAATGAAACTGATAGGGGACCGTCTACACCCTAGCCCGCACATTTCCTGGAAAATAAGCTTGTTACAAGGGTTTCATATTAGCGCATGCGCAGTAGTTAGTAATGATACAATTATGTTGAAATTGATATAAGATAATCAAATTGGCATCCTTCTACTATCAACCAAATTTGAGCGAGATCCATCGACTAGGGCGTGAGAAAATGATGCTTGGTAAAATTTACGTTTGCGCATGCGGTGAGCGAGGTATTGAGTCAAGAACGATGAAACTGATAGGGGACCTTCTACCCCCTAGCTCGCACATTCCCTGACAATTACAGCTAAATCTGATGAAAACTGTGCAAAATAGGTAAGCTTGTTACAAGGATTGGAGGACACACTACACACACAGAGACACGTCACACACGTCGTTGAATGGGAGAAGCAATGGAGTTCATCGGAGAACGGTTCACATACAAGACGATTTTTCCCCTTAGTAGGGGATAGACTGGGAGCTAGGTACAGCATAACATATAACCTTACACAGGTTATGTCTGGGCATGGTCGGAATGCTGCTTACTTACATCGTTTTGAGCTGAGGGATTCACCGAATTGTGGATGTTCGACGGCAGCCCATCAAACATGGGACCATCTCGTGTATGACTGCGAGAACTTCGAGGTTCCTCGTGCAAGGTTGATTAGGAGGGTGATTTTGACCGTGGCCAATAACTTTTGAAGAATTAATAAGAACTATGTAGACGAATTTTGTTTGTTTGAATGTGTGAATAAGTTTTTATAAATAGTATGAACTTTGATTTAATATGATTTATGTATTCTATAAACAACCGTCAAATAATTTTATTTAAATGTGGTGTTGAAGAACAAATTTGAGTTGATTACGAATTTTGATTATCCAATGTTACTATTTTGTGAAACGCATGTAATAAGAAATTGGGGCATGCGGAATAAACGGCCTTGATGCAGGGTTTACTGTGTCAAGGAAAAAAAAAAAAAAAACACACACACAAACACACCGACAGACACGGAACCAAAGTTGTTAAGAATGGTCTAAAACGTAAAATTCGAGTGGAAATTTTGATTTTGGAGACCAATAATTTCTTTCCTCCTGAAAGTGAAAACAATGCTTCCGCTACCTTTAAGTAGACACGGAAGCAAAAAAAGTGCCACGGACTTAAATTAATTTAAATTAAACATTTGATTTAATTATACTTTTGTATTATAAAAGTCTGTACCTAGTCAGAAACGGAAGCAGACAAGTATGTAATTTACTGTTTAATTCTGGCTTCTGCATTTTGGAGTTTTCGTCCACTTTTTGGTTTATTATTTCCAATAATAAGCCTATGTGATCGTATAGCAAAAATTTTTATAACCCCCCCTCAAACTTTGTCACTTTACGTTTCAAGGTGCGTAGAATCCAAATTTGAAATGTCCGTCCGCCGTCCGCCGTTCGCCGTTCGCCGTCCGCCGTTCGCCGTCCGCCGTTCGCCGTCCGCCGTCCGGGCCATAAAAGGCCTAAGAATTGACTTAAAAAACCCGTTCTTTCGCACATAGACTCCATTTGGGGTCTAGTTGGTCCTAACGTTTAACCATCCCGATCGCTTTACTCGCATAGATGCTATGGGCCAAAAACGGGCGAAAAAGTGTGTTTTTCTACGCGCGCACGCCTGGCACGCTTGGCATGGGGTCACGGTGGGTGGTGAGGGGGGGTGAGCGGGCGGTGGAGTGAGAGGAGGCGCCGGCGCCGCGGCACCTTGTGGTGGGTACGGCGCCGGCGTTCCTTCGAGGCATGAATATATGTTTTTTTCAAGGTCATATTTGTGTGTTAATACCAATGCTTTTCCTACGCATATTTAATAACATATCCTCTCGACTTTTCGTACGTACTTAGATAATGATATTATTAAGGCAATAACTATTTGAATAGATAGGAGCTCAAATCGAGAAATATAAACATGAGTATATAATTATAGAAGTATAGGTTGTGGCAACTCGAAATAGGACACGCCGAGGAGTCTGGACGGGCCTTATGACGTACGCAAGCCAACTAAAACTACGATCAAACTCAATTGAAAAAATAATAAACCTTTGTGAAATAATTTGCAGCGTTTTTTTGTATATTTCAAGTTGTATAGAAATTGGAGATTTATGAGTGAAAAGAAAATGTTAGCTATTAATTTTATGGGAAAAAAAGTATTCTAAATGATACTCTTCTATTCAAAAAGAGATTTTGGATTTTAGGCTATTTTTTGCAATTTTATAGATTTTTTAAAACAAAATTTAATGAAGTTCAAGTTTTTAGCATAATTTCGTACATAAATTTTTGAATGTTCTATTTCATAGTTGATAAACTTTATTTGACCAATCTTATGCTAAAAAATATCAATTTAACAATTCTTAGCCATTTTCAGTGATTTTGTCAGCACATTTTTTGAAATTTTACCAATTAGATGATATCAATATACAGTATAGGTAACACTTTTATGTGTTGGAAAGATGACTTGGTAATAAATTGCTTTGTTTATCAACTACGTTAAAAAGCGTAAAATTGTGAGATTCCGCTGCTGTAATGGATTGAATCCATATGTGAGGTCCGAAGCTCCAAGTTCCGATACTAAACATACTATAAGCGGCGTTTAATAATTATGGACCAGAGATCTACGTAGAAGGGCTAATACATAAATAATAAACCTTTGTGTAATAATTTGCAGCGTTTTTTAGCTTTTAATTGCCCAACTCTCATTTTCCTCATAGAAAAAATCCCTCCCCCGCTGCGGTAATGACCGCTAATGGGGCAGCGGGCAAATGATGCTAATCTGCCAGTCAACCTGCTCCTCCACACCTTCCGTCTCTCGTCACCACAAACACTTATCACTTTTACTGCCGAGCCCGCAATGACGATTTCCTAACGGTTCTATTTTCATTTCGAAAACGATGAGGGCGCTTTCACTGGGACTCTACATCCCCGGGCTTCCGATGTGGGTCCTCGTCTCGTAAAACCGAACGACCATTGAACCGCTTGCCACATAAACTTTACGGCGATTTCCAGCAGAAAACCCCCTCTTTTGAACTAGCGATTACTGAAATCGCAAGTTGTTCGTGGGTCGTAAATTGTATATCTTGTGTGTAGAATGGTGGTAATTCGAGATCCAATCATCGTTCCTCGAAAGAGTGGGCACCACTTAGGGTTGCCAGATCTACTTTAATTTAAAGTATCCTATATTATTTTTGTTCAAAATACTGTATACTTTATAAAAAATTTAAAGTAGACCAAAATACTTTATATTTGAAACGGAGAAGAAAAACGCTGCAAATCATTACACAAAGGTTTATTATTTATGTATTAGACAGCCCTTCTACGTAGATCTCTGGTCCATTATTATTAAACGCCGCTTATAATATATTTAGTATCGAACTCGGAGCTTCGGACCTCACAAATGGGTTCAATCCATTACAGCGGCGGAATCTCACAATTTTACGCTTTTTAATATAGTTGATAAACATAAAAATTTATTACCAAGCCATCTGTCCAACACATAAAAGTGTTACTTACCTATACTGTATATTGATATCATTTAATTGGTCAAATTTCAAAAAATGTGCTGACAAAATCACTGAAAATGGCTAAGAATGTTCAAATTGATATTTTTTAGCATAAGATTGGTCAAATGAAGTTTATCAACTATGAAATAGAACATTCAACAATTTATGTACGAAATTATGATAAAAACTTGAACTTCATTAATTTTGTTTTAAAAAATCTATAAAATTGCAAAAAATAGCCTAAAATCCAAAATCTCTTTTTGAATGGAAGAGTATCATTTAGAATACTTTTTTTTTTCATAAAATTAATAGCTAACATTTTCTTTTCAATCATAAATCACCGATTTCTATACACCTTGAAATACACAAAAAAAAGACACTTTTTCATCTATTTTTGGCTCATAGCACCCATGGGTGTGGAGCGATCGAGCTGGCGAGAAGTTAGGACCAACTAGACCACAAGTGGAGTCTATGTGCGAAAGGACATTTCAAATTTGGATTCTACGCACCTTGAAACGTAAAGTGACAACGTTTGAGGGGGGGGGGGGGGGGGGGGGGGGGGGGGGGGGTTATAAAAATTTTTGCTATACGATCACATAGGCTTATTATTGGAAATAATAAACCAAAATTCAGCCCCCACACCTACTTACTAGTCAAGGACCAGAACTACCTACCTGCATGGACGAAAATTGGACAAGTTTCAGAGAAAGAAAGAGGGACTGAATGAATGTAGCTTTTCGAGTTCCTAAAAAGTTCCTAACGTCCTTAGTCCTTACGTGCCCAATAGATGCACGTGATATTTTTTTAGTGAGAACGAGATTGAAAATGATGTTCCTAATAACATTTATGTTTGTAATACAACCTTACTGAAATATGGACTCGTTAAGATTGAAATGTCTAGTAATGTTTTCTTCGGAATAAAAATTTTGTGACCTACGTACAGTAAAAATATTACTAGTCTCATAAAGTGTTATTTTTTAGAGGCTTCGTTTTCGAGTTATTGACGATCTAAGATTTTTTTCCTGTTTTCGACCTTATCTCCTAAAAATGGCTGTGACCCCTTCATTTGAGTATTCTCGAACCTGAGGATACGGTTGGAAAGACCGTTAAATTTCCTATCTTTTTGATGCCAAATCATAATTATTCAAGAGAGTTAAGAGACCGAAAAAAGAGGTCAAATTACAAACTTTGTAAAATTCTAAAAATTTGGGTTTTTTCAATCTGATTTCTCCCTCCATAAAAAAATGAACAGTCGTTTGCAAGTACAGTAAAAACTTCAAAATCTTATCAGATTTCTAAGGGTATAGCCAAAAAATTGATAAAAGTGACAACAAGGAGAAAAAACGGCTTTTAAATGCGAAAAAACGTGGTATTTTTAACAAAAATCGATGGATTTCAGCAAAAAACGATCTCCCACAACTTTATGATTTAAAAGTCGAATTCTACGTAATTTTTCACGCTGAATCGAATGGTGACACTTGCAGACCTCTACGACTAACGAATAAGGGCGAAAGTGCCATTTGACCCATCAAATGAGTGGGAATTTTGTAACAATGGCTATAAGGCCGGTTTTTAAAGGGCTCTTCTCTGAGTTTCGAGGGTCAAAGGGCACTTTCGCCCTTATTCGTTAGACGTAGAGGTCTGCAAGTTTCACCATTCGATTCAGCGTGCAAAATTACGTAGAATTCGACATTTAAATCATAAAGTTGTGGAAGATCGTTTTTTCCTGAAATCCATCGATTTTTGTTAAAAATACCACGTTTTTTCGCATTCAAAAGCCGTTTTTTCTCCTTGTTGTTATTTTTATCGATTTTTCGGCTATACCTTTAGAAAGCTGATAAAATTTTGAAGTTTTTACTGTACTTGCAAACGACTGTTCATTTTTTTATGGAGGGAGGAATCAGATTAAAAAAAAACCAAATTTTTAGAATTTTACAAAGTTTGTACTTTGACCTCTTTTTTCGGTCTCTTAACTCTCTTGAATAATTATGATTTGGCATCAAAAAGATAGGAAATTTAACGTTCTTTCCAACGGTATCCTCAGGTTTGAGAATACTCAAAGAATGAAGGGATCACAGCCATTTTTAGGAGATAAGGTCGAAAACACGAAAAAAAATCTTAGATCGTCAATAACTCGAAAACGAAGCCTCTAAAAAATAACACTTTATGAGACACTTTTTGTTGCAAATTACTTGTAGAATTGATCCCTGAAGTCTTACCTACTTAAGTCGAGACACCCTGTATAAAGGAAGAAGCCGGAAAGGAAGTTTCTTATAATTTTAAGAGAAGATATTTTCTAAAATAATCACTGTACATAAATACTGCTTAAAACAGTTTGACATCCCGCTTCCCCCTTTTCTACAAGCAAGGTTAAAATATGTTTCTTGTAGCTTTGTCTTGTGAATTTTTGAGCATTTTTCATATGGCCCTCTAGCGCTCTGTGGATAATGTAAATAATGAATTTTGGATTGTGGGTTGACAACGTTAGTCTCGGTCTAGGTGCAATTACATTTCCTGCGGGTATATACATTGGGTTACGTTGTGAACCTATTATTTGTGGATCCTTATGGAATTGCAGAAGTAAATTTTTAACATATAATTGCCTTATAGTAAATAGCTTAGCGATATTAAATACATTGTCAGATGGAGTCCTCATTGGTAAAGATAGCATAATTTTTACAATGATTTTCTGGCGTACATGTAATTTATTTATATGGGTTGAGAATGCCCCACCGCAAGAAATTATGCCATATTGAAGTACAGATTGTACCATATTGTAATAAATTAGTTTTATCGTATTTCTTGGGAGTGTGTGTCGAATATTATAGAATATGTACATGTATTTATTAATTTTATTGTGAGTATAGTCAATATGGGGTTTCCAATTTAGCTCTTCGTCCAAGACTAACCCAAGATACTTATGCTCAGCTACACGTTCAATTTTCCCACAGGAACAGCTATTATTTGATCTATATGTATGTAGTATGATGCTTAAATTTTTATCGTAAACATATGATTTCATTCCTCCATAAATAATTAATTTTGTCTTTTTAGTGTTCAATGTAAGATAGTTTTCACAGAACCATCGTCCAATCACATTGATTGCTAGGTTTGCCTTGCTATATACATCCTCCCACGTGTCACCTTCAACTAACACGGCAGTGTCATCCGCAAATAAATACATTTTGGTATTGGGTAGTTCTAGAGAGGCCACTTCGTTTATATACACCAAAAACAATAGCGGACCCAACGTACTTCCTTGAACCACACCAAAATCGTTATTTCTTTCTTCACTAGAGCACTCGCCGATTGCCACTCGTTGGGTTCGGTTTCTCAAGTAGCTCTTAAACCATTCTAAGCTGGGGCCTATGATTCCTAATTTAACTAACTTGTACATAAGTTGTTCTCTATCGATTGCATCGAATGCTTTAGCGATATCGAGTAGTATGAGAGCACCTTTCTTGTTCTTGTCCCTAATATCGTAAAGGTCCGTGGTTAATGCAAATACCGCATCATTTACCCCTTTATTTTTGCGGAAACCAAATTGGTTCATTTTTATTGAATTGTTTTCTTCAAGATATGAGTACAGCAGATTTTTCACGAATTTCTCCAGTATTTTGGACAGCGTGCTTAACATAGAGATTGGATGCCTTACTATGCGCGTATAGACTCATTTATCGAGCAGAAGAGGTAACCAACACTGGAATAAAAGCCAATTGTCTGCCTGATAATTTGCTTCTTTTAAGGAGCCTTTGGATTTTGGCCCCCGGGCTCGGATTTTCTCTCCTCGCCCTGATTATACTGGACAATCTGGTTTTTCAAACTTTGTGGGGAACCTGACGAGCGGACCAACCAGTAAATACAATTTCTTGTAAATAAAGGATGTTATCCTTTGATTTTGGCCTGTCGAAGTCAAATTCAATTTAATTTTATTGTATATAACCCGTAGGTATTACAAAGAGCTCCTTATGTACATATTAAAAAATAGCACATGATATCTTGCCTTCATCTTGCCTCAACAAACAATGTTAGACTTTTACGTATGGTGTATCTAATAATTAAGGCTCGGATTTTGCATGTTTTTTTCTGAAACCCCACAACCTTCATAGAAGTTGGTTTTGAGGCACTAAGTTCAGACCATTTGCAACCCAAAAAAAACGAAATTTATTGTACATATTTAGCATGTTTTGGGTTTTTTCCAGATTTTTGCATGTTTTCCGCATGTTTCATGTTTTTCCCAGCAATTTAAAAAAATTGACAAAAAATGGATGCGAATTGACGGAGAATGTTTCAACTAAAGAGGTTGCAAATTACCGATTTCTACACATTGTCTCCTGTGATGTGGAAAGGTCATTTTCTACACTAAAGACATTTTTAAGTGAGAACAGGCGTAGTTTCAAGGTTGGCAACCTAGAGAAGGTATTAGTTGTAAATTGTAATTTCAATCAGCAAGTTGATCGGAGTGAGCCAGAAGAATAATGCACCTGTAAATATAATGCGAACATTTTTTTAAAATCTTTCAGCACGTTATTAATTTTTGTATAATTTGACAATAAAACCTAAAACTAGTATACTAATTTGTGAAACACTGTTCTTTCCTTACAACCCATCCCTTTGCTTGATGAACTACAATTGATTATAGCAAATTTATTTAAATACGCATAATATAAAAAATTTCAATTTTTAAAATTCATTCATTTATCAATAAATTTCATCAACTACTTTTTCAAGGTTTTTTTCGTTCAAATACTCTTAACATTTTACGTACATATTCGTTAAAAGGGGGTTTCACAAGCATTCATGGCAAAAGAGTAAGTCTTCTTTGAATTATTTTAAAAACACGTGTTTTTGCATGTTTTGGCATTTTCAGTGCATGTTTGGCCTCAAATTTTTGCATGTTGATCCGAGCCCTACTAATAATTATTTATATAGGTCTACATAATTTACGTATAATAAATGAGCACTGCATAGTTAACATAGATCACAATCAATAATGCCTACACTCCACTGCCAAATTTCAATAATAACCCCGAGTCATTGCGAAAATGTCCAAAACGGTTTTGATGTTCGTTCCATCTCTTGTAGATTTTCATCTTCTTCTTGACCTGTTTTCTGGAAATGATGGGAGGGGACGGAGGAGGAGTATTCAGATTAATCTCCACTTTTGACCCAGTTGATGATTCTCCATCGTACTTCGTCCATAATGAATAATTTTTTTTTTTTTTCCATCAACCAGTAGTTCATCTCCTAGTAGTTCATGCTTCCTGTATTTTCTTGCTTGAAACAACTTGGTCAAGAGATGCTTCCTGAATTCCCATGTTCGTCTGTCGTAGAACTCGGATGTACTAAATTGGGATCGCTTGAACTTTCAAATGTTCTGGCGTAATTTAGATATAGAGAAATTATTAGCAAAATGAATGTGAATTGGTCTACTTCTAGAAGGTTGGATGGTGTCTAAACGTATTTTACACCAATAACTTGATAATCCTCAAGAACATAATTTAATTCCGTTTAAAAAAAAAGTCCAGTCATGCAGCATGACCCCATGAGCGAATTTTCGAAGAAATCTTCGACATTTCAGTCGCTATTGATCGTGTAGAGAAATGTTAGTATATGATTTTGATAGACAAACATGGAATAAAATTATTAAAAATAATTAGGAGGTACTCATACTTTATTATTATTAAACTAATCTTGTAGATTTAAAGACAAATGTAGATAAATATTCATAGATTTCGACGACCAATGTGGTCAGTGTTGAAGGCAGTTGAAATCTTAACAGTATCCTATCATAACATCATCAAATTTTGACATAAAATTGGTTATACAGGGATACTTCCATAAGAATAGTTCAATCTGAATTTGGACAATGTTTCATGCAAATATTACCGATTTTTACAACTAGCGAACGGCATTATTTCGATTTTTGACTGATTTTTCAACTTTGAAATTTTTGAAAACTTGATACATATTCTTATAGGAAACTTACGCTGATTCCGAATATACCACATGTTAGTATGCTGAAAAAATTATTTCGCACAACAAATCGCAAAAAACAGGCTATTTTGAAATTTTTGACTACATTTTTGAAAATTTCAACCCGAAGATGTAATCCGATCATGCTGGCCAACGAACTTGAACTTTCGTTTTGTGTCCTTAACATTTTAAAATTTGTTTGAAGTTTCTAGCACAATTCTACGGACAGTTATCGTCTGGAATGACTTTTTTTTTTTTTTTTTTTTTCTTTTTTTTAAGAAACCTCCCCTCAAAGACGGAGGGGGCACGCCATTAAATTGTAAAATAAACAAATAAAATAAAAAAGTGGTTAGGACACCCCGGTTTACCCGACGCCGGCTCTAGGGATAAGGGAAGTTGTAGGACGAGGAGGAAGAATGGGATGAAAGGATGTGCCCCTATAAAATGACCACCAGTTCAAGTAATTCATAAATATATACATTCATTCAAGTTACGTACACACTAGGCGACACTAGGCGTATTGTAACAGCAAACTGCTGATCACGCATTACTATCCTATATATACAGCCCGTAGGCGGCTCCAACCTTCAGTCTTGTTCCGCCGTCCGAGCCATCTTCATCTTGTTTATTTCTAACATCAAGTCCGTATCAAGTCCGTATTGTGTTATATTCCAATAAATCAGTTTTTAAAAACTCTAACAACGTGAGTTATTCTATTTTTGGCGCAGTCTCCGGATCGATAGTGTTTTCTTCGAGGCATACGACGTAAACTCTATCGGAACCTACATTTTACAACTCCGGTTCGGATCGGTAGTGGTTCTTCGACGAATACGACGGAACTCTATTGGGATTACCAACGGGCAAGACTCCTTACAGCATGACACTCCAACATCTGTAAGTAAACAACCAATACGAGACCTACTACTTCTTCAGTAATTATTCGCACACACCCAGTGCTCATCGTTAATTTCGCACACACCCAGTGCTCATAATTAATTTCGCACACACCCAGTGCTCATAATTAATTTCGCACACACCCAGTGCTCATCGTTAATTTCGCACGCAACCAGTGCTCATCGTATTATTTCTCGCACGCACCCAGTGCAATTCGAATTCGCACACACCTAGTGCAATTCAAACTCGCCCACACCTGGTGCGATTTCACCAACAGTTAACTTGGAAACAAATAACTTTTGTCGTTCACTCCAAGTAAACAAGTTAACTTGGACACAAATAACTTTTGTCGTTCACTCGACGGAACCTTGGCTGACAATCTTTATCTCAGCCAACTCACATCCTGTTCGCCCCGCGAGAGCCTGACGTTATCTCTCGTCTTATCGGAGGGGGAGAGGCACCCGCGGAGGAACTCTGACAACCTTCACCTCTCGCGACCTTCGCAAGATCGTAATTTAAGTTCCCGCGTCAACTACATTCGATTTTATTTCATTAATTCAACCAATTTCATTGTTTGTGCTATTTCATCTTTTATTTTGACTAATCTTTTACTCTAATTAATTAATTAATTCATAAATTTCATTTTATTTCCTTGTATTGTATGTGCATGTCTACTGTTTAACTAACTGATAACTGAATTCCACGCCAAAATTCCCAAAGTCAAAGAACCGAAACCCCAAACTAGCTTTTGGGATTGGAGCTCACAACGACTCCACAGAACCATGGATTCTAATAACGTCGCTAATATTCCCCTTCCACTCGGACCACCACCAATAAATGGGGCCGCCCTGATTCGTCAGGCACTGAACCCCATACCCGAAATACCCGAAATAAATCCACCACAATTTCCCCCTGAAAATCAACCACAACTTCCAATTGAAAATCCACCACTTCCGCCCGAACACAATTTCCCACAAGTAAACCCACAACTAGGTCCAAACCAACAAACACCCCAAATATTCCGAAAAGAATATGATAGGTTAATCCCGGAATTTAACGGGGAACCCCTCGTTTTACCCAAATTTATAAAACAATGTGATAAAATATTTGAGAGATTCCACGACCACAACGACCCAGATAACTTTCAAAATGAAGTAATCATGGGGACATTCACTTCAAAGTTAGGTCCCAAAGTAACGGAAAAAATATTCATAAATTCTATAGATAACTATCAGGAACTAAGGGGAGCGCTACTTCAAACTTATAGCGACAAAAGGGATACGTATACTCTATTACAAGAAATGAGTGAATTGAAACAGCTCCCACAAGAGGATTGTTTCAATTTCCACGACCGTCTTTGCCATCTATTAAATGCGCAGGTTGCCTACATCAAACTGAATATGGGCAGCGCTGCTCCGATTTTAACGGAGTATATGAAAAATTACGCCCTAAGAGTGTTCGCTCATGGTATTTCGGAACCATTGGGTGGCCTCTTAAGGACCAAAGGCCCAACCAGTTTGGGAATGGCTCTCACTATGTTGACAAACGACTTCAACCTAAAGCCCAGGAACAAACCTTCCCCAGGTTATTCCTCCGCTCATCCAGCTTATCAACCTGCCGCTGCGTCAACGAGCCGGAACGTCCCAAGACCAAACCCCTCGTTTCAACCACAAACATCGCGCTTCACGCCCAGACCCACTCAAAACCAATACCAAACACCAGTTGCTAAAGCCTACCAACTATTGCAAAGCCTTGCCCAAGGCGGCCAGTCGAGGCCCGGCCCACCTTGGCAACCGAAACCTCAATACCAACCGAAACCTCAATATACCCCAAATCAATATCAAAACCAAACCTCCCCAAACCAAAACGCGCAAACATACAATAGGCCTGCTCAACAACCCAAAACATCTCAAACTAATTCCCATAGAACCCCAACGGCGAAACCCCAATCTCAAAAATGGACGCCTATGTCTTGGAGAACATCCAACCCAAATTTCCATAACCTCGAAAATGACGAACCCCAAATTCCCGACTCTGAGGAACAAAATCGGGACCACGAAACTTGGCAAATCTTACAAGATGAACAGACCCAGGACATCGACCCGATCTATGAACATAACATAGACGAAATCACAGATTTTTTAGACCACACCAGCCTCGAACCCCCACATACGACCTAATGTCACTATACTCTAAACCGACTAACGAACTAACGTACATAACTATGCCTAAACTAAACCTAAAAATTCTAATCGATACTGGTGCTTCTGCAAGTTTTATAAACCCCGAAATAGCCAACAAATTTTTCCCCGACAAAATTTCCCAAAGTACTTTCCTTGTAAAAACCGTACACGGAATTTCTAAGGCAAAAACTAACGCAATGGTCCCATGTGGCGAACTCTTCCAAACCAAAGGTCTAAATTTAAAATTTAACATCTTCGATTTCCACAGCAGATTTGACCTCCTCTTGGGCTTAGACAATCTTAGACTACTGCGAGCCGGAATAATGCTGCATGAAAACGTCCTAAGAACACCAAAGGTTGACATACCCCTCCAATTTTTAAACCTCAAAACCAACGAAATCCATAACATTGACAGTAGGTGCGTCCAACAAATCAAATTGAAAATAAACAATGTTAAAGAAGGTGACGCTATCGTCCCTTACCAAAAGATAGGTCCCATAGAAATACCACAATGCTTAGTACGAGTAGACAACTTCGAAGCCCATGTTCACGTCCTAAATTCAGAAGAAAAACCCACGAGACTCGTACAAACATTCCCTGTAACAGTTGAACAGATTACCCCGAACGAATTAACACCATCACACGAATCACAAAATCCGAGTCAAAACTTCAACAATTTCGACTGTCCCAAATTCAAATTCGATCTAGGACAACTCAGGATGGACCATATGAACGAGGAAGAAAAAACAGCTATCTCCCAGTTAGTAATAAAATACGCGGATATCTTTCATCAAGACGGCACTTACCTGACCTTCACAAACAACGTAAAACATGTGATTAGGACGACAGACAATATACCGGTATACGCGAAAAACTATAGGTTCCCCGAAATATACAGAGAGGAACTAGACAAACAAATGGAGGAATTACTTCAACAAGGCATCGTTAGAAACTCTGAAAGCCCTTGGAACGCCCCCATTTGGATTGTCCCAAAAAAGGCAGACAATAGCGGTAAACAAAAATTTCGAGTTGTTGTCGATTACAGGAAGCTTAACCAAAAAACGATAGAGGACAAATACCCTCTTCCCCAAGTCTCAGAATTACTAGACAAATTAGGGAGGTGCCAATACTTTAGTACGATCGATTTGAAATCCTCATTTCACCAGATTGAGATGGATCCGAACAGTATTGAGAAAACAGCGTTCAGCACGCCCACACGCCATCTAGAATGGACTAGAGTCCCATTCGGATTGCGTAATGCACCCTCGACATTCCAACGTGCTATTGACACCATATTACGCGGAATTGCTAATGAGTACTGTTGTGTCTACCTCGACGACATAATAGTATTCAGTACTAGCCTGCAAGAGCACATCCAACGCTTAGAAGCCATTTTTAAACGCCTTAGGGACGCGAACTTAAAGGTACAACTCGACAAAACAGACTTCCTCAAACGCGAAGTTAGTTATTTAGGACATGTAGTAACCCCACAGGGAGTAAAACCTAACCCCGATAAAATATCAGCCATACAGAAATATCCTATTCCTAAAACACCAAAGGAAATCAAGGGTTTTCTAGGACTGTTAGGGTACTACAGAAAATTTATCAACAACTTCGCCCGACTGACTAAACCCTTAACTCAATGTTTAAAAAAGGATGCGACGATAGACATAACGGACCCCGATTACGTAAACTGCTTTGAAACGTGTAAAAACCTCCTGTGCAATGATCCGATACTTCAGTATCCTGACTTTACCAAACCTTTCCACCTCACAACGGACGCGAGTAACGTAGCATTAGGAGCTGTTCTCAGCCAAATAACTAACAATGCGGACCTCCCGATTGCCTACGCCAGTCGTACACTAAATGACTCTGAACAGAAATACTCGCCCATCGAGAAAGAACTCCTTGCAATAGTCTACGCTGTGGGTTATTTCCGACCATACCTTTTTGGAAGGAAGTTCACAATCTACACAGACCATCGCCCCCTTCAGTGGTTATTTTCCCACAAAGAACCTAGCTCAAGGCTGTTCGCCTGGAAAACCAAACTTCAGGCTTACGACTTTGAGATAGTATACAAAAAGGGAGCATTAAACACGAACGCTGACGCGCTGTCCCGACCGCCGCAAACAAAGTCTGTCTCGCCGAGTCCAAAATCTGTCTCGCAAAATCTAAACGCAATCGAAAACGAGTATGAGTCTTCCGACTCAGTGATAGCCAACTTTGATCCGGAGGAGGGAGGAGAAACTCACTCTCACTCCGATAACTTAGAAACTTTGTCTGGCCTTACAGTACACTCGAATTTTATCGGCAACACCGTAACGACAATAAGTATCAGAGACCAACCCGTGAACCTATGCACTAATCAAATATTACTCACTACCGTACGACACCCTGTTTTTAAACCCGTTACGACGATCAAATTATTCGGAAACAAAACGCGCATGATAGTAACAGTCAGCGAATCACAATTCGAATCCGAAATTACAAAATTTGTTAAGGAATTTATTCACCCAAAGGTCAAATATGGTATATATTTTGAAACTGATACCTATGAGAAATTTGTGCAAGTAGTCACCAAACAATTCACCCATACGGAAATAGACATCACGAGGTACACCAAAAAACTAAGAGACATACAAACTAACGAAGAACAAACCAAAATAATCCGCAACTACCATGAAGGTCACACTAATCACAGAGGAATAGAAGAAACATACGAGAAGTTAAAACGAGAATTCTACTGGCCCAATTTAAAGACAACAATACAAAAATTCATTAATAATTGCGAATTATGCCTTAGGAGCAAATATGAGAGATCTCCCCTCAAAATCAAATATAACGTAACACCAACCGCCTCACGGCCATTGGAGACCCTTCACATCGATAAATTCACAATAGAAAATACGAAATTCCTCACAGTAATCTGTACATTCTCCCGTTACGCGCAAGCATACCCCCTAAACTCGTCCACAAGCATGGAACTAGTAAACGGACTCCTAAAATTTTTTACTCACCACGGTATACCTAATTCTATAGTATCGGACAACGGTGCCGAATTTCAGAGCAGCCTCATAAAGGAACTTCTGGATTTACACAAAATAAATATTCATTATATTTCTTCCCAACACCCAGAGTCAAACGGAATCATAGAAAGATTCCATTCAACCCTAATTGAACACGTGAGACTCCTAAACCAACAAGAAGCGTTCAAGACCTCCAACACCCGTACCAAAGTCAATTACGCGATCATCGCATACAACAATACGATACACTCAGTATCGAAACTAACCCCTTTTGAACTACTTTACGGACACATAAACAACAGACCATTAGTAGAAATAGATTTAGATAAACTAATAACAAATAATTACCTCAACGAACACAAGGAAAAAACCAAGGCTCTTTACACTCACATGACAGACAAGTTCAGAGAACACAAAGAAAACCTGACCAACACAAAAAACATAGGACGAATAGACCCCCCAGAATTGCCACCTGAAGTTTTTGTCAAAACAACGCAACGTCAAAGTAAGTCAAAACCCAAATTTAATAAAGAAAAGTTAAAGGAAATTGATCCAATAACAAAAACAGCCCTCATACAACCCCGTCACCACAACACTAAAGAAAAAATACATTTAACAAACATCAAACCCCCACGGAAGTTTTATCAAACCAACGTGCAAAACGCTTGGGATGATCAAGCACCGCCCTCCGAAACTCTTGCCCATAAATACGGCTTAAAAATAACGAGACAAAACCTCCTTACTCTAAAACCAGGAAACTGGGTCGATGATATGATCATCAATTTCTATATGGAACTCTTAGACGAAAGGAGTCGCAATAATAGAAACTTACCCTCGACCCACTGTTTCAACACCTTCCTTTATCCTCTACTGAAATCTGGGGGCTACGACAGAGTAAGGAAATTCACGAGTAGGTCCGACATATTCGGAAAAGACTTTATCATCTTTCCGATCCATGAAAACAACCATTGGTCCTTGGTCATAGTAGACGTCAAAGAAAAAGAAATTAGGTACCTAGACTCCCTTTCCGAAAACAGACTCAAGCTAGGAACAGCTAACAAAATCGCAATCGAGATCCTCGAGAACATCCAATCTTACCTAGCCTTCGAATACCTCGAGAAAAGGAATGTTATGCTCGATTCCGAAAACTGGAGAACCACCCTTCTGAGGACTGTTCCCCAACAAGAAAATTTCGATGACTGTGGTGTGTTTATGTGCCAATTTGCAAAAAAATTAACACATAAAGAAGCCCTGTCCTTCGAACAAAAGGATATTTAGATGACTCCGTATAATAATATTTATGAACTACGAATGAACCGTACGAGATTTGAATGAAGACTGCACTTTTTATTAGTTACCGAATTCCTAGGTAAACAAATCATATGAAATTAAAATAATAATAATAATAACTAAAAGATGCTACAAACACTCCCCTCCCTAATAACAATGGAAACTTGCAAACTTGGTGGGAAACCTAACAATTCTTCCTGACCTTGTCCTGTATGGTCCTGGTCGATTACTTTGCTGCTGTGGGCTTGAGGGCTGTGTAGAGTAGCTTGGAAGTGAATGTACAGGGGAGGTTGTTGGGGGTTCTGACTGTGTATAGGTTTCTGTGTGAGCTTCCAGTGGCGCTGGTGTGATGTCTTTTGAGGGATCCTCGGCGGCCACAAAGGCTGGCTTAAGGCGGTCGATGGAAACCGAAATTTCCTTTCCTTTGACCAGTATCGTGAAGGTTTTATCTTTGCGCCCCTTCACTTCATAAGGACCGTCATATGGAGGCTGGAGTGCAGACCTGATGGCGTCTCGTCGAAGAAAGACATGAGTGCAGGTTTGAAGTTCTTTATGAACAAACACTGCTGCCTTGGAATGCCAACGGATAGGCTGGGTGCGTAGCTGGTCCATTGTTCGCCTCAAGCTCGACACAAATTCGTGAGTTGGGGACGAATCGATTTTACTATCGAAAAACTCATTTGGAAGTCTCAAGGTAGTACCATATACCAGTTCGGCTGCACTGCATCCTAGATCTTCTTTCAAGGAACAACGTATTCCAAGCACAACAAGGGGAAGCACACTAACCCAATGTTCGGTGTCATGGCACCTGATGGCTGCTTTCAGCTGTCTGTGCAGGCGTTCAACCATCCCATTAGCTTTAGGGTTATACGCTGAGGTGAAGTTATGAGTTATCCCCAGTATAGATGTGAGCTTTCGAAAGAGGGAACTATCAAACTGACGACCTCTGTCAGACGTTATGTGACATGGGACGCCGAATCGACTAACCCAATGGGCACAGAAAGCTTGGGCGACTGTTTCAGCTTTACAGTCCGTAAGGGGTATCACCTCAGGCCAACGGGTGAAACGGTCGATACAGGTCAAAACGTACGTGTATCCCTGCGATGGCACCAAAGGACCAACCAAATCCACATGTACATGCGAAAAACGATCACTGGGTGGTTGAAATTCTCCCAAAGGGCTAATGGTATGTCTTTGTACTTTATTTCGCTGACAGCTATTGCATGATCGAACCCACTCTTTACAGTCTTTGGCCATAGAGGGCCAGATGAACCTTTGGCTCAGCAATTTATGGGTGGCTCTATTACCGGGGTGCGACAATCTATGAACTGTATCAAATGCTTGACGTCGAAAACAAGGTGGAATATAGGGTCGGACGAAACCTGTCGAGACATCGCAATAGACGGCCGCATTCGAATCAGCAAATTGAATGCGTTTCCATTGTAGGGAGGAATCATTTGGAAGAACTCCTCTACTCTGTTCTTCAGCCAATTTTGCGTAATCTATTGAGAAGGAGGAAATTTCTTCAATACGAGATAAGCAGTCGGCGACTACATTGTCCTTTCCTGATATATGTTGAATGTCAGTCGTGAATTGGCTAATGTAATCAAGTTGTCTGAGTTGTCTAGGTGCTGCTTTGTCAAGTTTTTGATGGAATGCATATGTAAGAGGTTTATGGTCTGTGTACAGTGTGAAAACTCTGCCTTCCAGTAAATGTTTGAAATACCTAATACAATCATGTGCAGCTAGTAGCTCTCTGTCGTAGGCACTGTATTTTTGTTCAGTGGGTGATAAGGTTCGCGAAAAGAAACTGAGTGGCTGCCAAACTCCATCTACCCGCTGCTGAACACTGCCCCCTATTGCTACATTTGATGCGTCCACCATGACAGACCAGGGTACATTTGAACGGGGATGAGCCAACATCATCGCTACCTGTAGTTCTGCCTTGCATTGCTCAAATGCATTTCGCGTTTCTGGGGTCCATTGAATTTTCGAATTTTCTCTCCCCATGTGTCCTTTGAGATAGTTAGTGAGAGAGGATAGATGGCCTGCAGCTTTTGGAACAAAACGACGGTAAAAATTAAACATACCAAGAAAGCGTCTCAAGCTTTGGACATCCGCTGGCAGTTCGAATTTCTGCAGAGCCTCAACACGCTTCGGTAATGGTTTGATACCTTCAGTGCACACCGTATGACCTAAAAACTCTATCTGCTCTACCCCAAATTCACACTTCGCAGGGTTGATGACGACTCCAAAATCTCTGAATCGTTGGAAGAGTTCTCTGAGGTCCCTTAAATGCTCTTCCTGGGAAGAACTAGCTACCAAGCAATCATCAAGGTATGCCCTAACGTTTTTCAAACCTCTCGTCATTTCGTTGACAAACCGCTGAAAGGTCTGAGCTGCATTGCACAAACCGAAGGTCATGTAAGGAAACTCAAAAAGGCCGAAAGGAGTGATGATGGCAGTTTTCTCAATATCCTCAGGAGCCATAGGAATCTGATGGTAAGCTTTGAGTAGGTCTATCTTTGAAAAGATAGTCTTACCATGGAGGTCCTGAGCCATATCCTGGATATTTGGCAGTGGGTATCGGTCAGGAACTGTAACTTTATTAAGAGCGCGGTAATCCCCACATGGCCTCCAATCTCCAGTCTTTTTAGGCACCATATGCAATGGGCTTGCCCAAGGACTTTTGGAGGGACGACAAATGCCTTGAGTTACCATGTAGTCGAACTCTTTTTTCGCAATTGCATACTTTACTGCGTCAAGACGACGGTATTTAGCAGCTATAGGAGGACCTGAAGTAAGGATGTGATGGACAACGTTATGTTTGGGTTTAACTGCAGTAAACGATGGCCTCGTGATATCCTTGAACTCTGCAAGAAGTGAATGGTAAGATGAATTCGCCCCTATAGTAGTTATTACTGGCAGATTGGATCGAGACAGTCGACCAATAGCTGAGATAGAAGTAAGAGAATCGTGCAAGCATCGACGCTTCAAATCTACTAGAAGACCATAATGAGCCAGGAAGTCTGCTCCAATTATCGGTTTCGAAACGTCAGCTATGACAAATGGCCAGTGAAATGCTCGACGGAGACCTAAATCAACTAAGAGAAGTGATGTGCCATAGGTATTTATCTCAGTGCCATTTGCTGCGTAAAGGTGGTACTTGGAAGTGTGTTTCCTGTCTGCTGCTACAGGAGGAACTACGCTAACATCAGCACCGGAATCTACAAGAAAAATTTTCTTAGAACTCTTATCTTGAATGAAAAGGCGGCTACCTAGTTGGCCTGCATCGCTCGCCGCATCTAACGATTGGCCTACTGGTTTTCCGATGGTTTAACTGACTTGAAATAACAACATGGGGGTTCACATTTGCGGGCTTTATCTCCATACCGGAAATGGAATCTGCATCGCCAGGTACCTGCTGCTACTTGGCTGTCCCTAGAGAAAAGCTTAGCTCTAGGTCGAGATCGCGATCGTGAACGTCTGGTGTTTCTAAATTGTGCGGTTTCTAGAGCATCGAATTTACGAGTTAATGCATCTATCTTATTGGCTAGATCGTCATATACTTGATTACAACTAGATCGCTCGGAACTAGATGGGCTAGGCCGGTTTTGCACGGCATTTATTGATGCACATTCAGATTTAGGGTCAGAAAGTTCCATAATCTTATCAGCTAGCGGTACTAAAGTTTCTAAGCTAGCATCTGAGCTTACTGATAGTATTGCTCTCGTGTTCGCCGGAAGTTGTTGTAGCCATAAAGATTTAAGAATTGAATCGCTCACTTTGTTATTGGCTAACTCTATCATCTCTCGCAGTAGCTGGCTGGGTCGTCGATCCCCTAGGGTAGTTTCCTTCAACAAACGCTGCAACCTCTTGTCTTCAGAGTCGGTAAACGAGTCAATGATTCTGTTTTTCAGTGTCTGATACTTGTTTTGTGCTGGCGGTGTGATGACGAGATCACTCACTTGAGACAGGATACTAGAATCGATTGCTCCTACTATACAATCAAATCGGTCTTGGTCATTGGAAATGTTCTTGATTCGAAACTGGGACTCACATTGGCCAAACCAGATCAAAACATTGGCTTTCCAAAAAGGCGGTGCGATGAAATGGATATTTCGGGTAATTTCTCTGGAGTACCCTACATTGTTCTCATTGCTTGTGGGAATATTCTGATTTTCCATATTGGCCAAAAAGATCACGTCGGTGTTACCAGTTTTAGATGACTCCGTATAATAATATTTACGAACTACGAATGAACCGTACGAGATTTGAATGAAGACTGCACTTTTTATTAGTTACCGAATTCCTAGGTAAACAAATCATATGAAATTAATAATAATAATAATAATAACCAAAAGATGCTACAGATATTCCCCAACTTCGAGAACAAATGTGTTCCGAAATTTTAAAGGGTTCACTGTCCTAAAACTCCTTATCGATTTTCATTGTTCCAGGATCGTTCTCCCCCTTTTTCTCATGGCGACGTACGGAATCGAGGTTATCGATGTAACCTCAAACCCTGGGCTCATTGCGGTGAATATGAAACCCGCAAAAATTGTCAAGGGCTACCACACCCTTTCACACTATTACGACCTCAATCAAATTTTGGATCAACTCAACCTCCTGCGACTGACTTACAACGAAACCCTCAAAACATTCCACAACAGCTCCCACACCGCCGAAAAAACGATGATGCTCACAGCCACCGTAAACCACACCTTCAGACTTATAGACCAGAAACTAGACAATATCATAATAACTCCACCCAAAACTAGATCTAAACGGGGACTGATTAACGGGCTAGGCACGTTAGTAAAATTCATCACTGGTAATCTAGACTCCCGCGATGAGGAGAAATACAATAAAATCCTGAACCATTTATCAAACAAGCAAGAGGACCTTCAAGAACAAATAAAGTCACAGTATTCTATCAACCAAGCAATATTAGAGAATTTTAACAAAACCATAGATACCATAGCACACAATAACCGCGTGATCATCAAAGAATTAAGACATCTCAAATATATAAACTTGGAGTTAGGACGAGTCAACGCAATTATCACTACACTAGAACACCTTCAAACGCTCCTCAACCTACTTCTAAGCGCCCTACAAGACATTGAAAACTCACTCACATTTTGCAAACTAGGAAAATTACATCCTAGCATAGTCGACTCTCGGGAACTCTTCACTGAATTACAAAGATTGTCCAAATTCTACGGCAACACGTTCCTAGATTACTCCAATAAGGCCCTGTTTGAGATTCAATCCTACATTCAAGTCCAATGTTTCGTGGGAAGTAGCGAAATCATTTACTTCTTAGATATACCCATTGTGGACCCAGAAAATTTCGATTTGTATTACGTGGAACCCTTACCAACACAGTTAGAAAACGCTCAAATAGTAACCATCATCCCAAAGAAAAAATTCTTCCTCAAATCCCAAACAAGCTCAAGAATCGTAGCATTACGCCACGAGTGCCCTGCCGGTCACCTATCTCTCTGTCCAAACCACCTAACATCGGAATTAGATCTACCATGCGAAATTCAATTCCTACAAACAGGTTCCACCACTCAATGCAAGTACGTCAATCTTGACATCCCCACCAATTACGTGAACTTAATACCGGAAATCAACCAATACCTTCTTGTCTTCCCACACGGAGACACGATTCAAATTATTAATACAGAAGGGACAGAAGTCCGAACCCTATACGGAATCCATCTCGCGAAACCAGGGACGGACCGATTAGTATACCATGACCAAACTTTGTTTGCCCCCCGAAAGGAACTGTCCGGCCGACCCCTGATCATGAACTCCATCAAACTACAATTACAACCCTCTCAATATCCGGAATCGGAAATTCAACTAAAAGGTCTCGACCTTAACCTAGTTCACATGCCCGATGCCCGCGCAATTCCCATCTCGTATTATGAGAAACTCAAAACACCCAGCTTTTGGACCATCCTCCTGTACTTATTCCTCGTGTCACTCGTCACATACATTATGACCCAGTACTACCGCCACAAAAGAAAAGTAAGGCTTTCCCCAAACCATCAGTAACCGTATTTTTATTGTACAACATTACAACACAAAACAGTAGTACAGTACAATACAATACAGTGCAAGCATCTGTAACCTAATTTCTGTAATTTGTAATCAAAACTCTGTTTTTCTCTGTATTATCATGTAACAGGTTTTAGGTTGTACTTTGTTAATGTACTAATTTTCATACTAGTATTTTTGTATTAATTTGTATTAATCTTGTATTTTTGTATTTTTGTAATTCTGCATTTTTGTATTAATTTTGTATTTTTGCAATAATTTGTACTAATTTTTTGTACCAATTTTCGTACTAGTATTATGTGGTAGTATTATGACATTGTTATAATGGAAATGTAATGTAACGTAATGTTTGTAATATCATATTTGTAATAATGCGGACTAACTTAACTTTGAAACTTTAAATTTTGAACTTTGAAAATTTTTATTAATTTTGAACTTTGAACTTTGAAAATTTTGTTAACCCCAAAATTTTGTCTCGGCGGGGAGGAGTTACGTACACACTAGGCGACACTAGGCGTATTGTAACAGCAAACTGCTGATCACGCATTACTATCCTATATATACAGCCCGTAGGCGGCTCCAACCTTCAGTCTTGTTCCGCCGTCCGAGCCATCTTCATCTTGTTTATTTCTAACATCAAGTCCGTATCAAGTCCGTATTGTGTTATATTCCAATAAATCAGTTTTTAAAAACTCTAACAACGTGAGTTATTCTATTTTTTACATACATACATAAAAAAATGCGTTAAACTTCAGAATATGATTCAGAATAGCCTGAAACGGATTTCTGCATAAAAAGTTTTCAAAAATTCACATTCTACAAATTTTGAGGCGAGAGCAATAGCTTAATTTTCTTCAAAAATTCGCTAAAAATGTCCATCACCTTCCTCTTTAGAATATTCATGTTTTCTTTCCCTTCTAGAACGTTATGAAGAATAAGATTCAATTCTCTTATTAATTTTAGCGAATTTTTGAAGAAAATTAAGCTATTGCTCTCGCCTCAAAATTTGTAGAATGTGAATTTTTGAAAAAAAAAATATGCAGAAATCCGTTTCAGGCTATTCTGAATCATATTCTGAAGTTTAACGCATTTTTTAATGTATGTATGTATGTATGTATATATATATGTATGTATGTATGTGTCATTCCAGACGATAACTGTCCGTAGAATTGTGCTAGAAACTTCAAACAAATTTTAAAATGTTAAGGGCACAAAACGAAAGTTCAAGTTCGTTGGCCAGCTTGATCGGATTACATCTTCGGGTTGAAATTTTCAAAAATGTAGTCAAAAATTTCAAAATAGCCTGTTTTTTGCGATTTGTCGTGCAAAATAATTTTTTCAGCATACTAACATGTGGTATATTCGGAATCAGCGTAAAATTTCCTATAAGAATATGTATCAAGTTTTCAAAAATTTCAAAGTTGAAAAATCAGTCAAAAATCGAAATAATGCCGTTCGCTGGTTGTAAAAATCGGTAATATTCTTCAAAAATTCGCTCATGGGGTCATGCTGCATGACTGGACTTTTTTGTATGAGCAACATAGTTTCTTGGCTGCTAGCAATTTCTCGCGACAGAGCATGCACCTGTGTATTCAAAACATTTGTATGCCTGTCGAAATCTAACAGTCTGGTGCGTTCCTCGCCGATTCACTATCTCTCCGCCGAACCCCTTCCCTTTCTGTGGACCGAAAAACCTGAAGTAAAAGGGCGCCCTCAACCCCCACAAATCACGAATCTGAAGCCTGAACTCCACTCCAATAATCCTAAACCACCCGGGGGTCCTGCACTTTCTATCTCCACAACCTTTCGGCTTATCCCGTTCATTACGGCCCCCCCACTCCGCTCACCTTTTCAAAATTATTCTAATCAGACCCTTTTTTTTGCGACTCACTTTTTTCCCCTGGCCGGCGTATCAAAACGGTGAATGGTTTAAACGAGCGCGGAATTATTCAAAAGCTTTCTTCTCCGCGGTAATGCGCCATTTTTTCTCCTCCGTCGTATTCGAGTCGTAAGCGGTTAAGATGAATAATTCTTAGCCGAATTTATCGCCCACTACCTTGGGAAAATGCAGAATAAATTATTATCGACCCAAACGCAGCAATCTGTCGTGAAATTATCAGGATTGGGGCCAAACAAATGATTCCTCCTCTTTCGCCAAGCTTTCGATAAATTTATTATCTTCTTCAGGGCCTAAAAATACAATACAACAGCTACCCTTACACAAACGGCGAACTCATAAAAGGTAATTAATTAAAGGCATAAACGCAAAAATAATCCAACAAGAATACTATAGGTAAATCAACTAACTTACTCAGAGGTGAACTACAGTGTGAAAATCACACCACTCAGCGACCAACTCAGTAAATTATACATCAGGTTGCAAACAGGTACTAAAATAGAAACAGGGACATAAATCATCAACTTCATATCAAGGGATGCTAATACCAATAAGGGAACAAACATAACAACAACCAACCAACACTCGCTAACTCAATGAAGAAACTAAAAACCAGTCTATTGCAAACTTAAAAGTTCCAGTCATGCAGCATGACCTAATGAGCGAATTTTTGAAGAAATCTTTGACATTTCAGTCGCTATTGATCGTGTAGAGAAATTTTAGTTTATGATTATGATAGACAAACATGGAATCAAATTATTAAAAATAATTAGGAGGTACTCTTACTTTATTATTATTAAACTAATCTTGTAGATTTAAAGACGCATGGTTCTAGGATTGGTTATACAGGGATACTTCCATAAGAGTAGTTCAATCTGAATTTGGACAATGTTTCATGCAAATATTACCGATTTTTACAACTAGCGAACGGCATTATTTCGATTTTTGACTGATTTTTCAACTTTGAAATTTTTGAAAACTTGATACATATTCTTATAGGAAATTTTACGCTGATTCCGAATATACCACATGTTAGTATGCTGAAAAAATTATTTCGCACAACAAATCGCAAAAAACAGGCTATTTTGAAATTTTTGACTACATTTCTGAAAATTTCAACCCGAAGATGTAATCCGATCATGCTGGCCAACGAACTTGAACTTTCGTTTTGTGTTCTTAACATTTTAAAATTTGTTTGAAGTTTCTAGCACAATTCTACGGACAGTTATCGTCTGGAATGACACATATTTTTTTTTTTTTTTTAAGAAACCTCCCCTCAAAGACGGAGGGGGCACGCCATTAAATTGAAAAATAAACAAATAAAATAAAAAAGTGGGGAGGACGCCCAGGTTTACCCGACGCCGGCTCTAGGGATAAGGGAAGTTGTAGGACGAGGAGGAAGAATGGGATGAAAGGATGTGCCCCTATAAAATGACCACCAGTTCAAGTAAGAACCCCTCACGACGCGGGTAGTGATACCACGGAGTACTCCTACTGAGATGCCCAACTCGAGTAACTCGGTGGCAATTTTCCCACACCACTCCCCGTGCCATAACACGGTCGCGGCAATGACCTTGATGTTGTTAGGTGCCTTAACGTCTTTAACTTTAACGTCTTTAACTCCTTTTAGCTCAGATATCGCTTGTCGCAGATCATTTCTATCATATTTACTTTTCTTAGCCCGCCAGATCTGCTCCATGTCCACGCTGCCACTGACAACCTGGACATCCAGGATTATGGCAGACCCATCGGGCTTGATCGCGACGATATCTGGCTTCTTGCCCCGGTCACTCGGCATGTGGTATAGTCTCTCCCTTTCGACATCCCAACCGCTAGATGACAAAGCACCTGCTATCTGCTTGGCAACCGCATCGTGACGTAAAATGCGGCCACCGTGAGTACGAGGACACTGCTGCACCACATGATATAGATTCTCATTTTTACCCCGACAGGCACGGCAAAGGGTGTCAACTGTCGACTACTCCTCGAACACCTCACCGAGGTGGCTAACGTAGCCACCCGGACGGCGTGAAAATGGCGATAGTCGCGGGCCCCAATGCCCTCTGAAGCCCATTCCACCCACTGAGTAGAAACGGGGGATTCAGAGCACTGTCGGAGTTCTTTACCATCTACTGACTCATGCAGTGCCGCAGCGAACTCAGCAGATGAGCTGGGTTTTGGAGCAGTTGGTGTTGCTCGATCGCACCACAACAACTGCTGCCGGACAAAGTCCAGGTCAGCAGCAGTGCGGGCGACCTCCCAGCTCGAGCCCCTAAGGGCAAGCAGGCGCTGGTGGCGTAATGATGGGATGCTGGCAGAAAGAGAGACAATACCGAGCCCACCGGCCTTGACCGGTGCGTGGATGTAAGCACCGTATGTATATACATACATACATACATACATACATACATACATACATACATACATACATACATACATACATACATACATATATACATACATACATACATACATACATAAAAAAATGCGTTAAACTTCAGAATATGATTCAGAGTAGCCTGAAACGGATTTCTGCATAAATGTTTTTCAAAAATTCACATTCTACAAATTTTGAGGCGAGAGCAATAGCTTTATTTTCTAAGAAAATTCGCTAAAAAGAAGAAGAAGAAAATAACATCAGGCAGCCACAAAATTATACTAATAATTCGATTTTCTTGAATAGCATCAAATTCAACAAGGCAACAACATTCATTAGAACAACACTGATAAGAATGATGAGAGATCCTCTCTTCCTCTTCATCAACAATCATGATAAGATCCATGGAACAAAATCACATTGTATTTTTAGGCTCTGAAGAAGATAATAAATTTATCGAAAGCTTGGCGAAAGAGGAGGAATCATTTGTTTGGCCCCAATCCTGATAATTTAACGACATCTTGGGAAAATAGCCTCAAGTATTAATTTATCAAATCCACGGTTAAAACACCCGCGATTCAGAAAGAGTTATTTGATTAGTTCAATAGCCGGAATGCGGCCAACAGATGTACGAATTAAACTAGTTTTTATTTCATGTAATTTATCATCTTAAGAGAATACATCGGCAAAGGCACCCCTTCGACTGGGGTTATGGCCCCTGAGTACGAAAAATCCTATATCAGAGATAAATACTTCATCTAATTCATACTGCGGTGTAGTAAAACGAAGATGGGGTGGTGGGGTCCGACTAGGGTTGCCAGATCTACTTTAATTTAAAGTATCCTACTTTATTTTTGTTCAAAATACTGTATACTTTATAACAAATTTAAAGTAGACCAAAATACTTTATATTTGAAACGTAGAAAAGTTCAGCCCCCGCACCTACTTACTGTCAAGGACAAGGTCTAATTTACTTTTTGTCAAGTATAAAGATTCCAATTTTCAGTTTTTCTGAATTTTTGATTTCCACAATTCTTTTCCAAATGTTTAATATTTTATAGGTACTTACTTACAGTGTTTCAGAGAAAGAAAGAGGATCTGAATGAATGTAACTTTTCGAGTTCCTAAAGAGTTCCTAACGTCCTTAGTCCTTACGTGCCCAATAGATGCACGAGATTTTTTTAGTGAGAACGAGATCGAAAATGATGTTCCTAATTTTATTACATTTATGTATGTAATACCACCTTACTGAAATACGGACTCGTTAAGATTCAAATGTCTACTGATGTTTTCTTCAGAATAAAAATTTTGTGACCTACGTAAAGTAAAAATATTACTATTTATGGTTCTTTTTTGATTCCTCAAACCGAACTTTCTTATTTTCAGTAATCTGACACATTCAAGCCCTTGTGTGAAAATGCTGAATAAAAAATACCTTAGTGTGTAAGTCAAGAACGTTAACTTGAATGTATATTTTAACTTTCATTGAAATACTTTACTTTTCCTTGGTTGCAGCCAGAATATAATTTATATGATCCAAAAAAATCTGGCTACCCTAGGTCCGACCTCATGTTAGTAAGTACTTTCGTCCATCTTGCTGCTCAACACAAACGTTAGAATGGAATTATTTCATAGAAATCACTGGCTAATTTCGTTCTTTTGGCTAATTTTGTAGAAACTGAAGCTATTGCAATGACTCCAAAATTTTTGAAATCAAAATTTTCGAAAATTTGTTTTATTAAAATCCATTTATGTTATGTATAGTCGGGATTCGTCCTAAGGAAGGAAAAAAAGAATTACGAAATCCAAGTAATCATTACAATGTCCCCTGACATTTCAGTCACTCTGTGGCCATCATCAAAGGGGTGAGAAGCTTTGCCCTCAAAGAGGGCAGCGTCAGAACAGGAGGGAGCACAATAAGTACTACAAAACTCATTAGAAGGTATCGTGTCACAGTTTAGGATTTCCTGTTGCAACCAATAAATAATGAATCATGTTTTCTCTCGTCTTAATGTTGCTAAATACCAAAATTCAGCTTCTTCCGTCTATTAGGAGGGAAATGAGCTCATGATCTCACTCAGCTGAACAGGGTGAGTCCTCAATTGGTCAATCTTACACAGCAGGCCAATAGAGGCTGAATCCAGTGTGCAGAATGTGCGGAGAGGAGGAAGAAACCGCTTCTCATCTTCTCTTTGAATGCCCAGCACTCGAAGCTAAACGATTCAGAACCTTTGGGACCCTTGACCCTGGGGAGATAGTATCGGTAGATGTGGGGGGGAATTCTCTGTCTGGTGGAGGAGGGGGATTGGCTCTAGAACCTATAGGTTGGAAACAGGGGAGAGAACCGCACAATAAACCTCGGTTTCGGTGCGACGGAGGGGGAAAATGACCCCTCCCATGGACCCTGAATTTAAATAAATAATAATAAGAGGCTGAATATCTCATTTCAGCCTAGTAGGTTTATTAGGGGAGAAATGAACTTCCGCGCTCACTTAACTGATCTGTGAGTTTTCAGTTTGTCAATCGTCAAATCTTCCTATTAAAACTGAATTGCTTCCTATAAAAAGTTCATTACAACTTCAAAACCGCTGCTTTTGGACTGTATGCCATAAAGTTCAATGCAAAGAAGAGTGTATTGTCACGAGTGGTGATATAGAAAGGTACAAGGAGAGTCTGTTGACTATCACTAAGACATATCCATGTCAAAACATTGGTAGAGGCTCCACTCCCTGGTTTGCATTCACTTTCTGTGAGTAGGCAGTTCCAGATCCTGGAAGTTATGGCTGATTTAGCTGGAAACGAATGAGAACTCGATTTAAAAAAAAAAGGAAGGAAAAGTAGGATCCGGTCAAAAAATAGAGCTAAAATTGAAGAGGACTGAGGAGGAGGAGTGTTGTTTTGTATCTCTCGAGGGAAGCGTATTAAGAAGGTATCGTGTGACAGTTTAGGATTTACTGCTTTAACGTATAAATAAATATCATGTATCATGTTTTCTCTCGTCTTAATGTTGCTAAATACCAAAATTCAGCTTCCTCCGTATATTAGGAGGGAAATGAGCCCCCGATATCACTCAGCTGAACAGGGTGTGTCCTCAATTGGTCAATCGTACACAGCAGGCCTATAGAGGCTGAACCCAGTGTGCAGAATGTGTGGAGAGGAGGAAGAAACCGCCTCTCATCTTCTCTTTGAATGCCCAGCACTCGAAGCTAAACGATTCATAACCTTTGGGACCCTTGACCCAGGGGAGATAGTATCGGTTGACGACCTTGTGGGGGGAATTCTCTGTCTGGTGTAGGAGGGGGATTGGCTCTAGAACCTATAGGTTGGAAAAAGGGGAGAGAACCGCACAATAAACCTCGGTTTCAGTGAGGCGGAGGGGGAAAATGACCCCTCCCATGGACCCTGAATTTAAATAAATAATGATAAATAGAGGCTGAATACCTAATTTCAGCCTTCTAGGTTTATTATGAGAGAAATGAACTCCCGAGCTCACTTAACTGATCTGTGTAGTCCTCACTTTGTCAATCGTCAAATTTCAGCTTCCTATTAGAAATGAATTGCTTCCTATTAAAAGTTCATTACAACTTCAAAACCGCCGCTTTTGGACTACATGCCATCAAGTTCAATACAAAGAAGAGCCTATTGTTGCGAGTGGATGTACCTGGTGTGATATAGAAAGGCACAAGGGGAGTCAGTTGACTATCACTAAGACACATCCATGTCAAAACATTGGTAGAGGCTCCACTCCCTGGTTTGCATTCACTTTCTGTGAGTAGGCAGTTCCAGATCCTGGAAGTTATGGCTGATTTAGCTGGAAACGAATGAGAACTCGATTTTTAAAAAAAAGGAAGGAAAAGTAGGATCCGGTCAAAAATAGAGCTAAAATTGAAGAGGACTGAGGAGGAGGAGTATTGTTTTGTATCTCTCGAGAGAAGCGTATTAAGAAGGTATCGTGTGACAGTTTAGGATTTCCTGTTGCAACCAGTAAATAAAAATCATGTATCATGTTTTCTCTCGTCTTAATGTTGCAAAATACCAAAATTCATCTTCCTCCGTCTATTAGGAGGGAAATGAGCCCCCAATGTCATTTAGCTGAACAGGGTGTGTCCTCAATTGGTCAATCGTACAGAGCAGGCCTATAGAGGCTGAACCCAGTGTGCAGAATGTGTGGAGAGGAGGAAGAAACCGCCTCTCATCTTCTCTTTGAATGCCCAGCACTCGAAGCTAAACGATTCAGAACCTTTGGGACCCTTGACCCAGGGGAGATAGTATCTATAGACGACCTTGTGGGGGGAATTCTCTGTCTGGTGGAGGAGGGCGATTGGCCCCAGAACCTATAGTTTGGAAACAGGGGAGAAAACCGCACAATAAACCTCGGTTTCGGTGCGACGGAGGGGGAAAATGACCCCTCCCATGGACCCTGAATTTAAATAAATAATAATAAGAGGCTGAATATCTCATTTCAGCCTAGTAGGTTTATTAGGAGAGAAATGAACTCCCGACCTCACTTAACTGATCTGCGTAGTCCTCACTTTGTCAATCGTCAAACTTCAGCTTCCTATTAAAACTGAATTGCTTCCTATAAAAAGTTCACAACAACTTCAAAACCGCTGCTTTTGGGCTGCTTGCCATCAAGTTCAATGCAAAGAAGAATCTATTGTCACGAGTAGATGTACCTGGTGTGATATAGAAAGGTACAAGGAGAGTCTGTTGACTATCACTAAGACATATCCATGTCAAAACATTGGTAGAGGCTCCACTCCCTGGTTTGCATTCACTTTCTGTGAGTAGGCAGTTCCAGATCCTGGAAGTTATGGCTGATTTAGCTGGAAACGAATGAGAACTCGATTTTTAAAAAAAAGGAAGGAAAAGTAGGATCCGGTCAAAAAATAGAGCTAAAATTGAAGAGGACTGAGGAGGAGGAGTGTTGTTTTGTATCTCTCGAGGGAAGCGGATCAAGAAGGTATCGTGTCACAGTTTAGGATCGAAAGCGACCGCGTTACGACAGGTTTGCACGGAGCGACGGACCTGACCAAGCCAGGATGGGTTGGTGATAGAAGGTGGAGGGGACGCAAGTAGTTCTCACACCGGTGGAAGTGAAGCGAGGGCTGAGGCTTCCCACGAATATTTTCGAATACGCCTTGACCTCGAAACGGCTCTCGGGTATTAATTTGCCTTCCTCAGCCGGCAAAGTCCTTAACAACATTCCCTCCTCTGCGTCGCTATAACGTTTTCTTCCTGGGGCAGGGGGACGAGGCGTCGATGAGATGCCTGACTAGGCGGTTTCCTAGGGCTGAATACAACCGACAGCCAGGTTGTGCCCGGTGTTGGGTCCTCATTCATCGTATCATGGACGTGAGGAAGGTGGCAAACTACTGATAATAAAAAGTACTGTCATGCAGCATGGCTAATAGAGCGAATTTTCAAAGAAAAATTGTAAGTAAAACTGAGGGAACAGCCGTCTGACGAGATCACAAAGAAAATTTTAGGACACGCAGCCGAACTCGAAAATTTCGTCAATTGATGGCATTTTTCACCTAAAAGTCGAGTTTCTCACTTATTATAGCAATTTATTGACACAAAGAAAAAAAAATCACAGAAATGACAATAGTCTCATAAGAATTATTTCTTCTGTCCACCAACCTAATAAGTTCTTACGAACTTGTTGCGGCTGGTGGAGCTAATCTCAGAGAAAAAACAAAACAAAAAACAACTAAATATCAAACACCTAGAGAGCAACGCTCAAATAAACTTCAAACATAATTTTAACAATTGTTGGCCATTTTTGGCCTTTTTTTTTTTTTAGACATTTGAGTGATTTTATTAGTACTTTTTTGAAATGTAACCAATTTAATGTGCTCAAAAAGTGCTGGCCAACAAACTAATCCTTTCTTTTGAAATGCTTGATTTTTTGGCAAAAGAACGAAGTTTTTATCTCAATTCTATCGAGAGTTATCGTCTGGAATGACACACACACATATATATATATATATATATATATATATATATATATATATATATAAGCGTTAAAATCCAGGAATCATTTCAGAATGCCTCAAAACAGATTTCGATGAAGAAAATTTTTGAAAATTTTTATTTTAAAATTTTTGGAGCCATTAAAATAGCTTTATTTTCTAAGAAAATTCGCTCAAACGTACTAAGTCATGCAGAATAGCTAATAGAGCGAATTTTTACAGAAAAGTTGTAAGTAAACCTGAGGGAACAGCCGTCTGACGAGACCGCAAAGAAAATTTTATGATGAGCAGCCAAATTCGAAAATTTTGTCAATTTTCACCTAAAAAGATATTTCTCATTTATTCGAATCTTGGAGAGCTGGGAGTGGTCGCAATCATGTGAACTCGTTTTTGTGTTCTGTGGTCACAATCGATTCTGCGACACTCCACGTGCCCAATAGTCCAAAAAATGCATTTGTAGTGTAATTTTCGTTTAAAAAAAAAAAAAAAAATGAAACTATTGCAGTGGGTCGGAAAATTTTAAAATCAAAATATTTGAAAAATGTCTTTATTGAAATCTGTTTTGAGGCAATCTGAGACGAATCCTAGATTTTAACACATGGTATTGTGTTTTTCCAGACGATAACTCTCATTAGGGTTGAGATAAAAACTCCCTTCTTGCGCCAAAAAATCAAGCTTTCCACACGAAAGGATGAGATTGTTGGCCAGCCCTTTTTGAGTAGGTATATTAAATCGGTCAAATTTTAAAAAATGTGCTGAAAAATCACTAAAAATGACTGCAATATACGTTTTTTTTTAGCATTGCTCAAATAAAATTTATTAACTGTAAAATAGAACATTAAAAACATTCATGTACAAAATGATGTTGAAAAATGTACTAAAATGTCATTAATATTTGCTAAAAAATCGATAAAAACTGCAAAAAAAAGTTACTTATCCAGGACCTCTTTTCCAATAGCTGTTTATAATTTAGAATACGTCTTATGTCATAAAATTAATAGTTAACAATTTCCTTGAGCTCAAAAGCTCAAATTTCACAACAATTTATCTTTATACATTACGATAATTTACGAAAATTCGGTCATACGACCATGCTGCATGACTGTAACATTTTTCCACTCGATAACAAAGATCCATTATCGGAAATATCTATAATGAATCAAAATCTTAACCGAATTATGGAATTTAGAAATTACATATTTTCAAATCGTCCCTCTACGTGAATATGCTAACTGAAAACAGGCGGGTGCGCTAAATATTCAGATTCCTGGCTCTAGGAATAAATAACCTCCATTGCACCATTTCTTCAAGAACCGGAACTCGCTCAATTTGCGTTCCTTTTTCCTTGTTTTGGTCTCCTGTGCCTCCTTCATGCAATCCCACTGCATTCTACTACAGTTCGAACTTTTTCAACTAGGTTTTCCTGCCTTCGGCCAACTTACATTCGTATGCAAGTATACCTTGAACGCGGTAAATATTTGCTCTTTCGATTGTATATATACCTTCTGTATATATATAAATACCTTCTGCCCACTGAGTTAGGGAAATTTGAGTTAATCCGTTCCGATTCTAAGGACAGAATGCATTACGAGGAAATTATTGTTGAGGAAATTTTCATTTGAAAATTCTATTAACCTCTTTCATTTCTCAAACTTGTCTTCATTAAAAAAAAAAAAAAAAAAAAAAAATTATCCGAGTATTTCTAATGTGATTTTGTTTGTTTTTCATTTTTATTTATTTGATTTTTCTTTTATTGCACATTGGCTGGCGAGAAGATTTATTTTATTTTTTTTTTAAATATTGAATGATAATTGACTGAACTCCACCGAAAAGCACAAGTCATCTGAACTTATTTCTCGGTGGGCAACAATGTTATTTGAATTGAATTTTGTAATTTATCATTATGTTTAATTTTCAATATTTTTCTTAATTTTGCTTTATAATATTTGTGGTTGCCAATAAATAAATTCTATTCTATTCTATTCTATTGAGAGAATAGTTAAGCAACAGCAAGAATCTTGTTACGACGCATTTTACCTTGGAACATCAGTGTTCGGTCACAGTTCTTGCCGGAAGCTCTTTAGTGTTTGGTACCTCTGCAGTTGAAGATGAAAGCGGAACTCATTAAAAAAAAGAAAAAAAAAAAAAAAAAAAAAAAAAAAAAAAAATATATAGCATTCCATCTTCCCGGCTTTTTAAGTTTTAAATTTGTGCTCTTCTTCAGGTAGCAGCAAAATTCACAAGACTAACGTCCATTGTCGAAATCAAAACGGGAGCATGAAGAGTGGAATCTTACAACGATTATGTTAATATAGGAGGAAGTTAGGTAGATGGGAACTGCACAATTATTCAGTAGATAGGTAGGTGCTTATTGAGATAAGCTATCACAATATAATTCGTCTTTTAAATATCAATTTATAATTTAATTACTCAAAATCAATGGAAATAGGTGATTATTACAACAAAAAACTTTGAAAGAAATCCAACAAGACTGAGGAATGGAGCATTGGGACAATACCGCCATGGCGAACTGTGAATTCGCTTATCTTTGATGAAAACAAATTAATGCCCCCAAACCAACTTTTCCAACTTTACTGCTGATCTAAGGATGACGATATTTGGCTACAAGATTTTTCACACAGGTGGTTAAATAATTATATGGGGTGGCGGTATTCCCCGACTTGGCGGTATTACCCCTTTCTCCCTTTCACCATATTAATCAATTGTAAATTTGACTTTTGGGCAGGGACGGATTAAAGGGGGGGCGGTGGGGGCGCCCCCCCCCCCCCCCCCCCCCCCCCCCCCCCCCCCGAGAGGCAGAATAAATTAAACAGTGCAAATTAACAGCCATCACCACTTAGGGATGGTAAACTACTTATAAACTCGTAAACGAGTTCCACTATCTGCTTTACAAGCAGATACCATGTTACATGGATATGTCTTTAATTGGGGATTTCATAACGGTTGTCCTCGAGAGTTGCGAACAAATCCCTTAACTTTGGACTGTAGGCGACGAAACGTAGGATAAAGAATTTATTCTGTTATTCTTGGAGACACAATAAGCATATATAAATACTGTTACAGTTATTTCTATTACATTATTTCTATTACACTGTTACATACTATTAAAGTTATTTCTTCAATACAGGCGCTATCATTTTTTATGTTCATGATAGCCTGATTTTTCATTAATAAATGAAATTATATCATTTATTGTTTTATTTGATAACGTTTCGTTCTCATACTGTGGATATCTTCAGATCTTGGTTTCTTGGCATTGAGTTGACTTGGTGAGCCACTGTTTTATTTGACAAATCCGTTTTATTCGGATGTTTATAAATTTTTTCCTGGACACACCAACACCATGATCTGAAGATGTCCTCAGTAAGAGGATGAAATATCAAATAAAACAATAAATGAAATAATTTCATTTATTTTCCCAGGGCCGCATCCCGACTAATCCCAACAAAACAACGGTTTACTTTATAGAAATGTTGAACTGTGGAGAAAAGCCACTACAATGAGTTGTTGTTTACAGCCGACTGTTGTCAAGGGGATGATAATGTTTCCTATGGAGTGGAGTAAATGATGCTATTGCTTTACGTTAGGAATATTGTAACCTGCTTATTAAAGTTGTTTATAGTCCAATCAACTTAGTTTAGGAATGTAGCCAGGTACGTAAGGAGGGGGAAATTGTTAGCTTGAGATGTGAACATTTATCACATAAATCAAGCGCTTTCCAACGAGTGGCGAACGATTTCTGTGCGATGAAAACTGCGGAAGTTCCATTCCCCTAGCAACGGCGGGGTTGTACGTGAAAAACACTGAAATTGTGCCACAAATTTTGCGTCACGAAAATTTTTGGTTGACCCCCCAGAGCAAAGACATATCCATGTCAAAAAAATTCTTGCGAGGGAACGTCAGAATAGAATCACGCCGTCGCGCTTGTAGGTTGACAAAAATACGAGTATAGATGAAGGAACTTTATACTGTGGGGAAACTGGGATGATAGGTACCGATTTTACTAGTCTGTCACGGCCAATTTACTAATTTGTTCGTTTGAATTTTAGTAGGCCCACATACTACTGTATCAATCGTAGATTTACATGGGTGGTGTCAGAATTTTCGTCGGTTAACTCTGAGATTTCCAGAAGTGTTTCAGGGAAAAATCATCAAAGCAGGTTGGCTACGGTGGTGTTGAGTCCGTGTCGTGCTGGCGTCCATCGTCGCCCTTTTGTGAGTAGAAGAGAAGTAGAAACCAAACTTCATGTTAAATGCGAACTAAAGTTTTTTTTTGTGTTTGAGTTTAGCTCCGTCAAGAAACGAGCATGGAAGATAACATCTTTCTTCTTTAAAAAACATAAGGCAACAGGTAAGGAATACAATTTTAATTAATAGGGACAAGTTATGGTAGGAAACTACTGTATTTGTCTCTTTTACCGCTTTTGGTAACGGTAACAATACATAATCAATACCCATAATACATAATCAACCCACCTACTGTTTTGACGAACAAAGAAACGAATCGTGTTTCCTTAACTGATTGCAACCAGTGTTTTTCGATTGAAGTGAATTATTCACTGTTTCACATTTACCAGTAATAGACAAAAAATGTTTAACAATGTAATATTTTATTTGCATTTTCATCTTTAATCAAAAATGTAGGTACTTTGTTCATTTAATTTCGTCGTGAGTGTTTGTTAAATGGTTGTTTACTTCTAAAGTTAATATTAAAAAAATAAAGAGTGTATTATTATTTAATCCTATGTTTACAATATAAGTATAACATATAAATAATATTACATCACCGCTTCATCGCTGAAGTTTTCCAGCGTTTTATGATTCATTCCCTGCATTTTTCGATATAATTTTGCCAAAAAACTACTTAAATACCTATAATCATTTTATTTTTTGTCAATTTTATTTTTTGTGTACATGGATGTTTGGCAACTAACCTAATATTTGTGCAAATAGAAGTTATGTTTTTCATGTTAATTTTTACATATCTAATATAAAGTGTGGTCCTCTAAGACTGCCAGTTTTTCAAGGTCTTTTTTCAAAAAATTTATCGTGGGGGGGGGGGGGGGGGGGTACTTTCGGTAGACGACCACCCCCAAAACGAAATTCTATTAATCCATCACTGCTTTTGGGCATTATACACTTGTGAGAGCAGACACAAATATTCAATACAGGATTAAGGGGCGAGTTTATGTTAATGTTGCTTCACGCCATGACTAAATCACTAACTCAGGCACTGGGGGCAACGAGGAAGCCGAATTGGCGCTGTGCCGGAGACCTCGGGAGAGAAAGTTCGACCTCTGCGTAGTTTATTCAGACCTCAGTGCGGTTATTCACCGGCAGGACTGCGGTCGGTACGTGGGACACACGGAGGACAATTTTATGAAACAGAGAAACGCGGTTGTGGCTGCACATCGTTGAATCAATAGACAATTAGTGAGAAGTTGGTCAGAATAATGATGAGACATCTAGCTTCTTTTTCGTTTTATTCTTCCTCCTTGAGCTAAATAGATGAGTGAAAATGTTTACCAATTCGGGAGTGGCACTTAGCTCTCTCGAATTCATGATAGCTTCATTCTCAGTGCGCGTTTTGACAGTTCTCGAACTCACCAGAACTGGGACTACCTTTTGGCGCTCCTTTTCAGAATATTTTTAGTTCCCGTGAATATATTAATTATTGTGCACTTGAATATTACTTAACTATTACCCCACGGCTATAAAATAAAATAAAAATAAATAAAAAATAAAATAAAAAATCCACGATGATTGAGGGGTATACTCGCAAAAATTTGAGTTTCGTGGATGTAGACGAGATCTAACTATAACTTCAATCTCGTCCTCATCATTTACAAACCAAACACCGTCGTCGAAACTATCACTTTCCGAACTTGACAAGCTAAACTAGACAGCAAAAATGCTGCAAATTATTTCACAAAGGTTTATTATTTTTTCAATTGATACGCCCCTGGTGACGTGCCACTACGCCCCTACAAGGCCCCCCTCATGGCCCTCTGCCAATGTTTTCATCATTCCACTAAGCGTGCCAGGCGTGCGCGCGTACGTCAGTCTAACACTCAAACCTCGAAAAATACACTTTTTCACCTATTTTTGGCTCATAGCACCCATGGGTGTGGAGCGATCGAAATGGCGAGAAGTTAGGACAAATAGACCCCAAGTGGAGTCTATGTGCGAAAGAACGGATTTTTTAAGTCAATTCTAAGGCCTTTTATGGCCCGGACGGCGAACGGCGGACGGACATTGCAAATTTGGATTCTACGCACTTTGAAACGTAAAATGACAAAGTTTGAGGGGGGTTATAAAAATTTTTTGCTATACGATCACATAGGCTTATTATTGAAAATAATGAACCAAAAAAGGGCTACAATTAAAAAACATGAATATGCTTTAGCCGTACACGACTCACTCCTCATCGATTCTCTGAACCCGACCCCCCATCGGCCTCTGAACTCTGTTTATCATTCTGCCATCAATCCTAAAACATGGAATCATGTTTTAGCTCCTCGCTCTCACTTTATTATAGAAATGATCACGACGATTGAGCTCTTGTGAGATGATGATCTCCTAATAGAAACTCGCGAGTAAACATTCACTTTATTATAGAAAGAGGCTAAAGAGGCTACATACGAAATTACAGCTTCCTATAGTGTAAAGTATAGAAATTACCTATTAAAATAATTTAACCACCGCTTCACAAATCTAACCGTTCTCGCAATATTCGGATCACCTGCTATGAATCACATAATCGAAACACCAGCTCAATGAAATCATCAGAAATTAACAAGCGGTTGATGTTCACAATATCAATAATTGAGAATGATCACCTGTGTGTAAACAATTATTCATATAACCATGCTCATAACTCAGCTTGTTGGCCACGCACTTCGCAGTAGTTAATATAGTATGGTTGGATAAATCGAGAGCTTTCGAACGAATGGTCAACGAATTTTGTGGGATGAAAAACGACGAAGTATCATATCCCTAGCAACGACTCGGTTGTAAGCGGAAATCATCACAATTATTGGCGCTACTTTCGTTGCACTCTCGTGGGACATTTTTCGGTAGTTAGGTCACGGCTAAAGCATATTCATGCTATAAAGAAGCTAGATGTTTCATCATTATTCTGACCAACTTCTCACTAATTGTCTATTGATTCAACGATGTGCAGCCACAACCGCGTTTCTCTGTTTCATAAAATTGTCCTCCGTGTGTCCCACGTAGGTACCGACCGCAGTCCTGCCGGTGAATAACCGCACTGAGGTCTGAATAAACTACGCAGAGGTCGAACTTTCTCTCCCGAGGTCTCCGGCACAGCGCCAATTCGGCTTCCTCGTTGCCCCCAGTGCCTGAGTTAGTCATGGCGAGAAGCAACATTAACATAAACTCGCCCCTTAATCCTCTATTGAATATCTGTGTCTGCTCTCACAAGTGTATAATGCCCAAAAGCAGTGACGGATTAATAGAATTTCGTGGGGGGTCCTCTACCGAAAGCACCCCCCCCCCCCCCCCCCCCCCCCCCCCCCCCCGAGAAATTTTTTGAAAAAAGTCCTTGAAAAACTAGCAGTTCTAGAGGCTAAAATGAAGAAATTCTACAAACTGTCTCCCTGTCAAATCAAAATTGTGTGATTGGATTCCTTAAAATGTTTTGCAAATGTAGACCTACCTTTATTTTCCTTGAAATCCTCCTGATGCTCTTCTATTCTTTCCCTGAATTTACTTCCAGTTTGACCGCAACATTCGTAGCCGCAAGAACATTTTAGTTTATAAATCCCACTTTTAAACTGAACATTGATTTTGTCTTTAACGGAACCTAGTAATGCTTCGTAACCCCTCGATGATAGAATTTTGCCGATTTTATCAGAAATTTTCCCATAATAAGGTATACTTATCCATTGTTTTTCTTCTAAAGTTACATCTTCCCCAACCATATTGGAAACATTATGTCTACTATTTTTCCTGAAAACCAACATTTATCAATTTGGAAAAAAACTGATGATGAATTGAATCCCACTGGTCGAGAGAAAGGGCTGGAGGTACAACCAATTAAGTGCAAGCAAAGTGAAGGGGGGTTATAGCTAATGAAGAGGAAATCGAAAGAGAGGAAGAACTACTGGTTTCAACAATTTGAAGGGATAATTCCAAGCTTTATAGAAATGTCAGTTGTGAAATATACTGAGGGATATTAAACATTTACCAGATCTGTCACTTTTGATAATTTCGAATTTTCCAAATACATTCAACATACGTCCCTTTGAACAAAAATGAAGAAACTTTACAAACTGTCTATCTGTCAAATCAAAATTGTAATTATGATTGGATTCCTGAAGATGTTTTGCAATGTCGACCTACCCTCATTTTTTTCTAATCTTTCCCTGAATTTTCTACCAGTTTGACCGCAATATTCGTAACCGCAAGAACATTTTAATTTATAAACACCACTTTTTTCCTGAACATCGATTTTGTCTTTAATCCAGTAATGCTCTAAGACTATTTTTAGTTTTAAAACCCACTTTGTAACCCTCGATGATAGAACTATGCCGATTTTATCAGATATTTTCCCACAATAAGGTATACTTATCCATTGTTTTTTCCTCTAAAGTTACACCTTCCCTAACCAGATTGGAAACTTTATCTCTACTCTCTTTCCTAAGAACCAACATTTCTCAAATTGGAAAAAAATGATCTTAATTTCTTTTGCAAGAACTCAACGTGCAGCTTCCAAATAATTTATCGTCGATATGAAGACCTAGATAGCGAAAGCAGCTAACCCTTTCCAGCGAAGTACAACTACGATTTCATAAGACAACTATATGTACAACAACATTCATATTGTTTCAATTATTTTCTATTCCATAGTTGCTGCCAATAACCAGATATTGGGTTTTCTTCGCATTTAGAGTGAGGAAGCTATCCGAGAACCAATCTGATAATGAATTTAGTGCAATTAGTAAATTAACTAAACATTCAACATACGTCCCTTTGAACAAAAATGAAGAAACTTTACAAACTGTCTATCTGTCAAATCAAAATTGTAATTATGATTGGATTCCTGAAGATGTTTTGCAATGTCGACCTACCCTTTATCTTCCCTGAAATTCTCCTGATGATCGTCTATTCTTCCCCTTAATTTCCTACCAGTTCGACCGCAATATTCGTCTGCTAAGACTCTTTACAAATAAAATTCTATTTGATTTAATTTGTGCTCCTCTGGTGGCTCCTCCCCCACACAACCCTTGAATACGAAGACACGTTCAGTAACCGCAAGAACATTTTAGTTTATAAACCCCACTTTTATCCTGAACATTGATTTTGTCTTTAACGGAACCTAGTAATGCTTCGTAACCCCTCGATGATAGAATTTTGCCGATTTTATCAGAAATTTTCCCATAATAAGGTATACTTATTCATTGTTTTTCTTCTAAAGTTACATCTTCCCTAACCAGATTGGAAACTTTATGTCTACTATTTTTCCTAAGAACCAACATTCATCAAATTGGAAAAAAACTGATGATGAATTGAATCCCACTGGTCGAGAGAAAGGGCTGGAGGTTCAACCAATTAAGTGCAAGCAAAGTGAAGGGGGATTATAGCTAATGAAGAGGAAAGAGAGGAAGAACTACTGGTTTCAACAATTTGAAGGGATAATTCCAAGCTTTATAGAAATGGCCTTATAAGTGGTGAAATATACTGAGGGATATTAAACATTTACCAGATCTGTCACTTTTGATAATTTCGAATTTTCCAAATACATTCAACATACGTCCCTTTGGACAAAAATGAAGAAACTTTATCTGTCAAATCAAAATTGTAATTATGATTGGATTCCAGAAGATTTTTTGCAAATGTCGACCTACCCTTTATCTTTCCTGAAATCCTCCTGATGCCCTTCTATTCTTTCCCTGAATTTCCTACCAGTTCGACCACAATATTCGTAGCCTCATAGTCTCTCTATTGTCTGCTAAGACTCTCTACAAATAATATTCTATTTGATTTAATTTGTGTTCCTCTGGTGGCCCTTCCCCCACACAACCCTTGAATACGAAGACACGTTCAGTAGCGAGAGGGATATTCGGGATCAGGATAACAGCGGCAGTGGTCTGAAGGAGCTAGCCGGCCCATACAACAAGGATCTACCACTTATGTTAGCTTTCTCCTGTCCCGTCCTGTAATTACTCCCAACTAGCTGACCGATCGCATCGCCCGCCTCGCCATTCCCAACGAACGCATTCCCGTTCATTTTCTTCCATTTTTTTTAGGAGAACGACGGAATTGGGCTTTGACGTGTTTTAGCATATTAGTTTTACGTGCAACCTACTTTCTGTAATCCGTTTCATTCAGTCTCAAACGCGAAATTACAGTGTTTCAGTTTGGAGTGGAATTCCGAAGAGTGTGAATTAGCTCTTCTCGAGATCTGGTGTGGTTGAGGGTGAGATATTAGGCTTCTCTTGGTTTCATTCTTGGCAGAAATGCGATTCTAGGAACAAATAGCGACCCGTGGCGCGAAACATTCAGAAATACACACATACATATAAAGGCCAAGTTAAAGCAGAAACTCGCTTCGTCCGACCGAAAAAAAAGAAATTTTTCTTATTCCATTTGGCATAAAGGTTCATTAGGTATATTGAGCAAGCCCCCTGGACCCCCGGTTACCTCTATTTACATACTTCGAATGAAATGATTGAAACACAGGATGTGTTTTAGCTCACGGGTTCACATAAACCCGTGAAACCCGCATATAAGAATCAGAATATGCGGTGTAAATTATCACTACTATGTCAAGTTGTTTTATTTATTTATCACCAGCGCAACGACTCACCATACCAGCTCAATGAAATCATCAGAAATTAACAAGCGGTTGCAATCATGTTCACAATATCAATTATTGAGAATGATCACCTGTGTGTAAACAATTATTCAAATAACCATGCTCATAACTCAGCTTGTTGGCCACGCACTTCGCAGTAGTTAATATGGTTGGATGAATCCATATAACGTAATATCCATATAAAGATAATTTGTGGGATGAAAATGACGAAGTATTATTTCCCTAGCAACGACTTGGTTGTAAGCGGAAATCATCAGTAAATTGTTGCAACACATTTTCGTTAACACACAATGTTTTGTTTTCGGTTGGAGACCAAGGCTAAAACACATTCTGTGTTAAAAGTTTTGTTCTGAGTATAAATGAATGAATGCAAACTTCATTTAGCCAACAGTAGAAAGTAAAATGGTAGCTACAAATTAACATAAATACAAGCTCAAATTTCGTTGAGAGAAGGTAGGTATAATATTAATATTCTCTGTAGACTTCATAAAGACGGGCATTGTCAGTGCAGTATTATTACGCGAGTTTTGCAGTTACGCGAATTTGTGGAACAAAAAAAGTTGATTAAGTAGGTAGCTACTTCAATTTTTTTCTATGTAAGTACATGATGAATAACAAGTAATAATATACGGAAAGTAGGTAGTGTATACCTACCTCTCTAGGTACTTACCTTTCCAAAGGTGATACCTACCTAATATTCCCTTCTGGCAGAGCTCTCATGGAACGTCCTTTCACATAACCACTTTCAAAGGACTCTTAAAATCTTTGGTTTCTCAATCGATTCAAAGAACGATTCTGAAAACTGAATAATCCACAACATTTTCGCGGCTGATGTCTGGAACTTCTAACACTTGTTTGTCAACTTCCCAACACAAATTTCATTGGGATCTCGACCGCACAAACTAATCTTGCATTCACAACGTTTCAGGATATTGCCGGATTACAGCTTGATATAATTAGCATAAAATTTATTACCTGGCATAATAAAATATATTGAACAACGAACAAGATAAATAGTGAAGTGTAAGAAAATAGGTTTGTAGGTGGTGACTCCTAATGGCGCTTTTTCGTATAGATTACTTGTCACCATGACAACAAGGTGAAATAACTTCGAAAATTAGGTTTTAGCGAATTTTTGAAGAAAATTAAGCTATTGCTCTCGCCTCAAAATTTGTAGAATGTGAATTTTTGAAAAAATTTTATGCAGAAATCCGTTTCAGGCTATTCTGAATCATATTCTGAAGTTTAACGCATTTTTTTATGTATGTAAGTTACGTACACACTAGGCGACACTAGGCGTATTGTAACAGCAAACTGCTGATCACGCATTACTATCCTATATATACAGCCCGTAGGCGGCTCCAACCTTTAGTCTTGTTCCGCCGTCCGAGCCATCTTCATCTTGTTTATTTCTAACACCAAGTCCGTATCAAGTCCGTATTGTGTTATATTCCAATAAATCAGTTTTTAAAAACTCTAACAACGTGAGTTATTCTATTTTTGGCGCAGTCTCCGGATCGATAGTGTTTTCTTCGACGCATACGACGTAAACTCTATCGGAACCTACATTTTACAACTCCGGTTCGGATCGGTAGTGTTTCTTCGACGAATACGACGGAACTCTATTGGGATTACCAACGGGCAAGACTCCTTACAGCATGACACTCCAACATCTGTAAGTAAACAACCAATACGAGACCTACTACTTCTTCAGTAATTATTCGCACACACCCAGTGCTCATCGTTAATTTCGCACACACCCAGTGCTCATAATTAATTTCGCACACACCCAGTGCTCATAATTAATTTCGCACACACCCAGTGCTCATCGTTAATTTCGCACGCAACCAGTGCTCATCGTATTATTTCTCGCACACACCCAGTGCTCATAATTAATTTCGCACACACCCAGTGCTCATCGTTAATTTCGCACGCAACCAGTGCTCATCGTATTATTTCTCGCACGCACCCAGTGCAATTCGAATTCGCACACACCTAGTGCAATTCAAACTCGCCCACACCTGGTGCGATTTCACCAACAGTTAACTTGGAAACAAATAACTTTTGTCGTTCACTCCAAGTAAACAAGTTAACTTGGACACAAATAACTTTTGTCGTTCACCCGACGGAACCTTGGCTGACAATCTTTATCTCAGCCAACTCACATCCTGTTCGCCCCGCGAGAGCCTGACGTTATCTCTCGTCTTATCGGAGGGGGAGAGGCACCCGCGGAGGAACTCTGACGACCTTCACCTCTCACGACCTTCGCAAGATCGTAATTTAAGTTCCCGCGTCAACTACATTCGATTTTATTTCATTAATTCAACCAATTTCATTGTTTGTGCTATTTCATCTTTTATTTTGACTAATCTTTTACTCTAATTAATTAATTAATTCATAAATTTCATTTTATTTCCTTGTATTGTATGTGCATGTCTACTGTTTAACTAACTGATAACTGAATTCCACACCAAAATTCCCAAAGTCAAAGAACCGAAACCCCAAACTAGCTTTTGGGATTGGAGCTCACAACGACTCCACAGAACCATGGATTCTAATAACGTCGCTAATATTCCCCTTCCACTCGGACCTCCACCAATAAATGGGGCCGCCCTGATTCGTCAGGCACTGAACCCCATACCCGAAATACCCGAAATAAATCCACCACAATTTCCCCCTGAAAATCAACCACAACTTCCAATTGAAAATCCACCACTTCCGCCCGAACACAATTTCCCACAAGTAAACCCACAACTAGGTCCAAACCAACAAATACCCCAAATATTCCGAAAAGAATATGATAGGTTAATCCCGGAATTTAACGGGGAACCCCTCGTTTTACCCAAATTTATAAAACAATGTGATAAAATATTTGAGAGATTCCACGACCACAACGACCCAGATAACTTTCAAAATAAAGTAATCATGGGGACATTCACTTCAAAGTTAGGTCCCAAAGTAACGGAAAAAATATTCATAAATTCTATAGATAACTATCAGGAACTAAGGGGAGCGCTACTTCAAACTTATAGCGACAAAAGGGATACGTATACTCTATTACAAGAAATGAGTGAATTGAAACAGCTCCCACATGAGGATTGTTTCAATTTCCACGACCGTCTTTGCCATCTATTAAATGCGCAGGTTGCCTACATCAAACTGAATATGGGCAGCGCTGCTCCGATTTTAACGGAGTATATGAAAAATTACGCCCTAAGAGTGTTCGCTCATGGTATTTCGGAACCATTGGGTGGCCTCTTAAGGACCAAAGGCCCAACCAGTTTGGGAATGGCCCTCACTATGTTGACAAACGACTTCAACCTTAAACCCAGGAACAAACCTTCCCCGGGTTATTCCTCCGCTCATCCGGCTTATCAACCTGCCGCTGCGTCAACGAGCCGGAACGTCCCAAGACCAAACCCCTCGTTTCAACCACAAACATCGCGCTTCACGCCCAGACCCACTCAAAACCAATACCAAACACCAGTTGCTAAAGCCTACCAACTATTGCAAAGCCTTGCCCAAGGCGGCCAGTCGAGGCCCGGCCCACCTTGGCAACCGAAACCTCAATACCAACCGAAACCTCAATATACCCCAAATCAATATCAAAACCAAACCTCCCCAAACCAAAACGCGCAAACATACAATAGGCCTGCTCAACAACCCAAAACATCTCAAACTAATTCCCATAGAACCCCAACGGCGAAACCCCAATCTCAAAAATGGACGCCTATGTCTTGGAGAACATCCAACCCAAATTTCCATAACCTCGAAAATGACGAACCCCAAATTCCCGACTCTGAGGAACAAAATCGGGACCACGAAACTTGGCAAATCTTACAAGATGAACAGACCCAGGACATCGACCCGATCTATGAACATAACATAGACGAAATCACAGATTTTTTAGACCACACCAGCCTCGAACCCCCACATACGACCTAATGTCACTATACTCTAAACCGACTGACGAACTAACGTACATAACTATGCCTAAACTAAACCTAAAAATTCTAATCGATACTGGTGCTTCTGCAAGTTTTATAAACCCCGAAATAGCCAACAAATTTTTCCCCGACAAAATTTCCCAAAGTACTTTCCTTGTAAAAACCGTACACGGAATTTCTAAGGCAAAAACTAACGCAATGGTCCCATGTGGCGAACTCTTCCAAACCAAAGGTCTAAATTTAAAATTTAACATCTTCGATTTCCACAGCAGATTTGACCTCCTCTTGGGCTTAGACAATCTTAGACTACTGCGAGCCGGAATAATGCTGCATGAAAACGTCCTAAGAACACCAAAGGTTGACATACCCCTCCAATTTTTAAACCTCAAAACCAACGAAATCCATAACATTGACAGTAGGTGCGTCCAACAAATCAAATTGAAAATAAACAATGTTAAAGAAGGTGACGCTATCGTCCCTTACCAAAAGATAGGTCCCATAGAAATACCACAATGCTTAGTACGAGTAGACAACTTCGAAGCCCATGTTCACGTCCTAAATTCAGAAGAAAAACCCACGAGACTCGTACAAACATTCCCTGTAACAGTTGAACAGATTACCCCGAACGAATTAACACCATCACACGAATCACAAAATCCGAGTCAAAACTTCAACAATTTCGACTGTCCCAAATTCAAATTCGATCTAGGACAACTCAGGATGGACCATATGAACGAGGAAGAAAAAACAGCTATCTCCCAGTTAGTAATAAAATACGCGGATATCTTTCATCAAGACGGCACTTACCTGACCTTCACAAACAACGTAAAACATGTGATTAGGACGACAGACAATGTACCGGTATACGCGAAAAAACTATAGGTTCCCCGAAATATACAGAGAGGAACTAGACAAACAAATGGAGGAATTACTTCAACAAGGCATCGTTAGAAACTCTGAAAGCCCTTGGAACGCCCCCATTTGGATTGTCCCAAAAAAGGCAGACAATAGCGGTAAACAAAAATTTCGAGTTGTTGTCGATTACAGGAAGCTTAACCAAAAAACGATAGAGGACAAATACCCTCTTCCCCAAGTCTCAGAATTACTAGACAAATTAGGGAGGTGCCAATACTTTAGTACGATCGATTTGAAATCCTCATTTCACCAGATTGAGATGGATCCGAACAGTATTGAGAAAACAGCGTTCAGCATGCCCACACGCCATCTAGAATGGACTAGAGTCCCATTCGGATTGCGTAATGCACCCTCGACTTTCCAACGTGCTATTGACACCATATTACGCGGAATTGCTAACGAGTACTGTTGTGTCTACCTCGACGACATAATAGTATTCAGTACTAGCCTGCAAGAGCACATCCAACGCTTAGAAGCCGTTTTTAAACGCCTTAGGGACGCGAACTTAAAGGTACAACTCGACAAAACAGACTTCCTGAAACGCGAAGTTAGTTATTTAGGACATGTAGTAACCCCACAGGGAGTAAAACCTAACCCCGATAAAATATCAGCCATACAGAAATATCCTATTCCTAAAACACCAAAGGAAATCAAGGGTTTTCTAGGACTGTTAGGGTACTACAGAAAATTTATCAACAACTTCGCCCGACTGACTAAACCCTTAACTCAATGTTTAAAAAAGGATGCGACGATAGACATAACGGACCCCGATTACGTAAACTGCTTTGAAACGTGTAAAAACCTCCTGTGCAATGATCCGATACTTCAGTATCCTGACTTTACCAAACCTTTCCACCTCACAACGGACGCGAGTAACGTAGCATTAGGAGCTGTTCTCAGCCAAATAACTAACAATGCGGACCTCCCGATTGCCTACGCCAGTCGTACACTAAATGACTCTGAACAGAAATACTCGCCCATCGAGAAAGAACTCCTTGCAATAGTCTACGCTGTGGGTTATTTCCGACCATACCTTTTTGGAAGGAAGTTCACAATCTACACAGACCATCGCCCCCTTCAGTGGTTATTTTCCCACAAAGAACCTAGCTCAAGGCTGTTCGCCTGGAAAACCAAACTTCAGGCTTACGACTTTGAGATAGTATACAAAAAGGGAGCATTAAACACGAACGCTGACGCGCTGTCCCGACCGCCGCAAACAAAGTCTGTCTCGCCGAGTCCAAAATCTGTCTCGCAAAATCTAAACGCAATCGAAAACGAGTATGAGTCTTCCGACTCAGTGATAGCCAACTTTGATCCGGAGGAGGGAGGAGAAACTCACTCTCACTCCGATAACTTAGAAACTTTGTCTGGCCTTACAGTACACTCGAATTTTATCGGCAACACCGTAACGACAATAAGTATCAGAGACCAACCCGTGAACCTATGCACTAATCAAATATTACTCACTACCGTACGACACCCTGTTTTTAAACCCGTTACGACGATCAAATTATTCGGAAACAAAACGCGCATGATAGTAACAGTCAGCGAATCACAATTCGAATCCGAAATTACAAAATTTGTTAAGGAATTTATTCACCCAAAGGTCAAATATGGTATATATTTTGAAACTGATACCTATGAGAAATTTGTGCAAGTAGTCACCAAACAATTCACCCATACGGAAATAGACATCACGAGGTACACCAAAAAACTAAGAGACATACAAACTAACGAAGAACAAACCAAAATAATCCGCAACTACCATGAAGGTCACACTAATCACAGAGGAATAGAAGAAACATACGAGAAGTTAAAACGAGAATTCTACTGGCCCAATTTAAAGACAACAATACAAAAATTCATTAATAATTGCGAATTATGCCTTAGGAGCAAATATGAGAGATCTCCCCTCAAAATCAAATATAACGTAACACCAACCGCCTCACGGCCATTGGAGACACTTCACATCGATAAATTCACAATAGAAAATACGAAATTCCTCACAGTAATCTGTACATTTTCCCGTTACGCGCAAGCATACCCCCTAAACTCGTCCACAAGCATGGAACTAGTAAACGGACTCCTAAAATTTAATACTCACAACGGTATACCTAATTCTATAGTATCGGACAACGGTGGCGAATTTCAGAGCAGCCTCATAAAGGAACTTCTGGATTTACACAAAATAAATATTCATTATATTTCTTCCCAACACCCAGAGTCAAACGGAATCATAGAAAGATTCCATTCAACCCTAATTGAACACGTGAGACTCCTAAACCAACAAGAAGCGTTCAAGACCTCCAACACCCGTACCAAAGTCAATTACGCGATCATCGCATACAACAATACGATACACTCAGTATCGAAACTAACCCCTTTTGAACTACTTTACGGACACATAAACAACAGACCATTAGTAGAAATAGATTTAGATAAACTAATAACAAATAATTACCTCAACGAACACAAGGAAAAAACCAAGGCTCTTTACACTCACATGACAGACAAGTTCAAAGAACACAAAGAAAACCTGACCAACACAAAAAACATAGGACGAATAGACCCCCAGAATTGCCACCTGAAGTTTTTGTCAAAACAACGCAACGTCAAAGTAAGTCAAAACCCAAATTTAATAAAGAACAGTTAAAGGAAATTGATCCAATAACAAAAACAGCCCTCATACAACCCCGTCACCACAACACTAAAGAAAAAATACATTTAACAAACATCAAACCCCCACGGAAGTTCTATCAAACCAACGTGCAAAACGCTTGGGATGACCAAGCACCGCCCTCCGAAACTCTTGCCCATAAATACGGCTTAAAAATAACGAGACAAAACCTCCTTACTCTAAAACCAGGAAACTGGGTCGATGATATGATCATCAATTTCTATATGGAACTCTTAGACGAAAGGAGTCGCAATAATAGAAACTTACCCTCGACCCACTGTTTCAACACCTTCCTTTATCCTCTACTGAAATCTGGGGGCTACGACAGAGTAAGGAAATTCACGAGTAGGTCCGACATATTCGGAAAAGACTTTATCATCTTTCCGATCCATGAAAACAACCATTGGTCCTTGGTCATAGTAGACGTCAAAGAAAAAGAAATTAGGTACCTAGACTCCCTTTCCGAAAACAGACTCAAGCTAGGAACAGCTAACAAAATCGCAATCGAGATCCTCGAGAACATTCAATCTTACCTAGCCTTCGAATACCTCGAGAAAAGGAATGTTATGCTCGATTCCGAAAACTGGAGAACCACCCTTCTGAGGACTGTTCCCCAACAAGAAAATTTCGATGACTGTGGTGTGTTTATGTGCCAATTTGCAAAAAAATTAACACATAAAGAAGCCCTGTCCTTCGAACAAAAGGACATTCCCCAACTTCGAGAACAAGTGTTCCGAAATTTTAAAGGGTTCACTGTCCTAAAACTCCTTATCGATTTTCATTGTTCCAGGATCGTTCTCCCCCTTTTTCTCATGGCGACGTACGGAATCGAGGTTATCGATGTAACCTCAAACCCGCAAAAATTATGAAACCCGCAAAAATTGTCAAGGGCTACCACACCCTTTCACACTATTACGACCTCAATCAAATTTTGGATCAACTCAACCTCCTGCGACTGACTTACAACGAAACCCTCAAAACATTCCACAACAGTTCCCACACCGCCGAAAAAACAATGATGCTCACAGCCACCGTAAACCACACCTTCAGACTTATAGACCAGAAACTAGACAATATCATAATAACTCCACCCAAAACTAGATCTAAACGGGGACTGATTAACGGGCTAGGCACGTTAGTAAAATTCATCACTGGTAATCTAGACTCCCGCGATGAGGAGAAATACAATAAAATCCTGAACCATTTATCAAACAAGCAAGAGGACCTTCAGGAACAAATAAAGTCACAGTATTCTATCAACCAAGCAATATTAGAGAATTTTAACAAAACCATAGATACCATAGCACACAATAACCGCGTGATCATCAAAGAATTAAGACATCTCAAATATATAAACTTGGAGTTAGGACGAGTCAACGCAATTATCACTACACTAGAACACCTTCAAACGCTCCTCAACCTACTTCTAAGCGCCCTACAAGACATTGAAAACTCACTCACATTTTGCAAACTAGGAAAATTACATCCTAGCATAGTCGACTCTCGGGAACTCTTCACTGAATTACAAAGATTGTCCAAATTCTACGGCAACACGTTCCTAGATTACTCCAATAAGGCCCTGTTTGAGATTCAATCCTACATTCAAGTCCAATGTTTCGTGGGAAGTAGCGAAATCATTTACTTCTTAGATATACCCATTGTGGACCCAGAAAATTTCGATTTGTATTACGTGGAACCCTTACCAACACAGTTAGAAAACGCTCAAATAGTAACCATCATCCCAAAGAAAAAATTCTTCCTCAAATCCCAAACAAGCTCAAGAATCGTAGCATTACGCCACGAGTGCCCCGCCGGTCACCTATCTCTCTGTCCAAACCACCTAACATCGGAATTAGATCTACCATGCGAAATTCAATTCCTACAAACAGGTTCCACCACTCAATGCAAGTACGTCAATCTTGACATCCCCACCAATTACGTGAACTTAATACCGGAAATCAACCAATACCTTCTTGTCTTCCCACACGGAGACACGATTCAAATTATTAATACAGAAGGGACAGAAGTCCGAACCCTATACGGAATCCATCTCGCGAAACCAGGGACGGACCGATTAGTATACCATGACCAAACTTTGTTTGCCCCCCGAAAGGAACTGTCCGGCCGACCCCTGATCATGAACTCCATCAAACTACAATTACAACCCTCTCAATATCCGGAATCGGAAATTCAACTAAAAGGTCTCGACCTTAACCTAGTTCACATGCCCGATGCCCGCGCAATTCCCATCTCGTATTATGAGAAACTCAAAACACCCAGCTTTTGGACCATCCTCCTGTACTTATTCCTCGTGTCACTCGTCACATACATTATGACCCAGTACTACCGCCACAAAAGAAAAGTAAGGCTTTCCCCAAACCATCAGTAACCGTATTTTTATTGTACAACATTACAATACAAAACAGTAGTACAGTACAATACAATACAGTGCAAGCATCTGTAACCTAATTTCTGTAATTTGTAATCAAACTCTGTTTTTCTCTGTATTATCATGTAATAGGTTTTAGGTTGTACTTTGTTAATGTACTAATTTTCATACTAGTATTTTTGTATTAATTTGTATTAATCTTGTATTTTTGTATTTTTGTAATTTTGCATTTTTGTATTAATTTTGTATTTTTGCAATAATTTGTACTAATTTTTTGTACCAATTTTCGTACTAGTATTATGTGGTAGTATTATGACATTGTTATAATGGAAATGTAATGTAACGTAATGTTTGTAATATCATATTTGTAATAATGCGGACTAACTTAACTTTGAAACTTTAAATTTTGAACTTTGAAAATTTTTATTAATTTTGAACTTTGAACTTTGAAAATTTTGTTAACCCCAAAATTTTGTCTCGGCGGGGAGGAGTTACGTACACACTAGACGACACTAGGCGTATTGTAACAGCAAACCGCTGATCACGCATTACTATCCTATATATACAGCCCGTAGGCGGCTCCAACTTTAGTCTTGTTCCGCCGTCCGAGCCATCTTCATCTTGTTTATTTCTAACACCAAGTCCGTATCAAGTCCGTATTGTGTTATATTCCAATAAATCAGTTTTTAAAAACTCTAACAACGTGAGTTATTCTATTTTTTGTATGTATGTATGTATACGTGTATGTGTCATTCCAGACGATAACTGTCCGTAGAATTGTGCTAGAAACTTCAAACAAATTTTAAAATGTTAAGGACACAAAACGAAAGTTCAAGTTCGTTGGCCAGCATGATCGGATTACATCTTCGGGTTGAAATTTTCAAAAATGTAGTCAAACATTTCAAAATAGCCTGTTTTTTTCGATTTGTTGTGCGAAATGATTTTTTCAGCATACTAGCATGTGGTATATTCGGAATCAGCGTAAAATTTCCTATAAGAATATGTATCAAGTTTTCAAAAATTTCAAAGTTGAAAAATCAGTCAAAAATCGAAATAATGCCGTTCGCTAGTTGTAAAAATCTGTAATATTTGCATGAAACATTGTCCAAATTCAGATTGAACTACTATTATGGAAGTATCCCTGTATAACCAATCCTATAACCATGCTGTTTAAAACTTAGGTAGTAGGTGCTTTAAAAAAAAAATAAATAAATAAATGCAATCACACCTGATGAGTTTACTCTGTGCATGTGTTAATAATTTGATTCCATGTTTGTCTATCAAAATCATAAACTAAAATTTCTCAACACGATCAATAGCGACTGAAATGTCGAAGATTTCTTCGAAAATTCGCTCATGGGGTCATGCTGCATGACTGGACTTTTTAGCCTTGCCTCGATGTAAGGATGCGCTAGCGTCAGTCTCTAAATCTAGAATATCACCTATTGGGGTATGACTAAGAAATATTCAATTTTGACTTCGTTAGTTGTTACCCAGGTCGTAACTCTTGTTCGGTCATCTTGTGAGGTGGATGAAACATCATCTGTATCGGATGACCCTCAACACTAAACAACCAGTTTTTGTCCGTTCAATCACAGACGAGGAATCTTGTTGTTACAAAGCAGACAGGGATCGAGAATGTAATGACGTTCCGACAGATTGACGTACCAATCTTTTCAAACTCTGGACATGATAAATAACAACCCTTTACCCATTAATAACCGTCATTAATCATTCAGTTTTTAGGGGGTGACTTGGGGATGGACCGGAGAGGGGTTGTAGGGATGTATATCGGACCTGCAGCTCACGTTTACGATGCTGTAGGGTTAGTAAGGGATATCCTCATATTGGCTGGGGGGAGGGTGTTCTTTGTTTTACCGGCGGTATTTCTTTAAGGGTTGTGCGCTGGTGAAGGTACCTGAGACCGTGGGCCACAATCAGGTACAGGCCAACAGGGCTACAGGGGTACAGGGGCGACGAGTCTCATTTGAGAGGCCACAAATTAGATAGCCGTTCGAGGCGATGGGATTCCGTCACGAAAGAGGTCCTTCAGTTCTTCAAGGGTTAACGATCATACGACGAATGGCCCGTCGCACTTCGAGTATTATGTGGTCGGGATGGACAAAATTCCGTTTTTTACGGATTCTTGACGGAAATTTGACGCAATTTGACGAATATACCATGTAATTCGGATCTCTGTATGGTCTTCATAGTTATTTATCCAAAAAACCACTTTTTAGCAAATTTTCGTAGAAAATGAAGCTATAGCAATGTCCCGCTTATTTCATATGTGTACAGATATGAAAGTACTTAAACAACACCTTTGGGTATACTGAGAAAACTGAGAAAAAACTTTTGGGTATATCGAGAAAACATTATTTAAGTTATAGTGAACAGAGACTCTCCATCCACATTAGGAAGATTCTAGTACTCCTCCTCTGTTATCAGCCCTGAAGATGAAATATAAATATTTCGAAACGTCGGCCTAGAATATAGACTTTTTATTGACCAACCCTCGAGAAACCCGAAACATTTTACATTTAACTCAGTGGTCGAGGAAACCCAGCCTCTATATAAAATATGTATATATGTGTCATTCCAGATGATAACTCTCCCTAGGATTGAGATAAAAATTCCGTTCTTGCACCACAAAATCAAGCTTTTCAAACGAAAGGAGGAGTTCGTTGGCCAGAACTTTTTGAGCACATTTTAATTGGTCAAAATTCAATAAATGAGTTTAAAAAATCACTAAAAATGACTGGAAACGTCTAAAAATCGTTAAATTTATATTTTTATCACAATTTTAATTGAAAGAAGTTTATTGACGATGAACTAAAACATTAAAAAATATATTCACAAAATTATGGTGAATAATGTAAATAAATTCCATTAATATTTGCTGAAAAATCGATTAAAAAACTGAAAAAATTGCTAAATATTCAAAATCTGTTTGAATTTAAGTCGAAGCACCCTGTATACGGGGTTTTATAATAATTATGGATCAATGATCTGCGTAGAAGGGCAATCTAATACAGAAATAGTAAACCTCTATTTATTAATTTGCAGCGTTTGTGTTTTCTTTTTTTTGCTTTTTTTAATTTTGCTAAACTAATTTATTTTGTAGCAGGAGATTAAATTCTTGCCCAACAGCTCAAGCCTAGTCTAAGTGGTTGTAATACTTCGTTTGAATGAGCAACACGGAGAACTGTTAACATAAGACCTTACCTGTAACCGTTCTGGACGAAATTCGCATTCCCACCATCACCTTATGTCACCACACCTACATCTATTTTTCCTTCATAATATCCGTTTCTTCATCATTTCACACTGATTCAATATATTCATCAACTTCAATAAATATCTGTTGATTCATTAGGAAAAATACAATAACAATGATCAGCCATTATCCTTCCAGGGCCTTCTATTCTTCCTCCACACATCTCTATGTAGGGACAACTTGTATAAATTATTTACATTTATCTTGGTTTATTATAATAAAATTCGTGTAGAAAATTTTGTACGCCCTTTTTTGTATTATGTATATTGTTAAATGTTACTGTGAGTGAGTTGTGATTTTGTGTTGGTGTATTTTGCGTTGTGTGAGTTGTGTTGGGCAATATATTCAAAATTTTAATTAATTTATTATTATTTGTCAACTCTTAAGAATAAACATTTAAAAAATAAAATAATAATCTTAGAATGTCTCAAAATGGAAGTCAATGATAGAAATTTTCGGAAATTTTGATTTTAAAATTTCTGGAGCCATTATTATATAGCTTCAGTTTCACACTCGGAATGAATGACATCATATTGTGCAACGGAGTCTTTTTGAAGAAACTGGTCCCATTCTTAAAAGCGTTAGACAGCACTGGACTGATGAAGTTTCTACTGCCGGGGACAAGAGACGTCGCTCCGACGTGATTCTATTCCTTCACTCTCACTCACCTCACACATCTCTCCGAACATCGGAAAAATTCTCTTTGAATATTTTTGTTTCCTAGTGAAAGCTCTCGGTTCGGTCTTTTTTTCCATCTCTTCTTTCTTAATCGTTTTTCAAGTCGGAGGGTCTTTAAGTAGAAAAAAAACTCTCCCATCCGCAGACTGATCGGACAATGTTGATTCCGTTTGAGAAAACCGCGATATGAAACCGAAAGTTACTAGCAACGTGTCCTTGGGGGCATTGGGAGCTAACAATGGGCATTTCCCTTCGACTCGCTCCGGCAACCGATAGGCGTCTTATGATTTCACTTTCGGCCATCAAGATTTGATAACTGGTCGACACTCGGGCGATCGGGTGTTCGTAGGTGCCGCTAAATGGGTCTTTCAGTGCTGTCGGTGCTACAATGGGCTTGACGAGCTTTCCAAAAGGACGTGTTACAAGCTATGACGAGATTGTCGGGGGTGTTGCCCTGCTAACTACGTCTCTCGCTGTATCCATCACACGATGCACAGTGGTGTCAGGCAGGGTCGGCTAAGGCGAAAATTGCCCATTACTTGAAACTGCATCTGTGGTATGGTCTCCATACTACCTAAATTCAATGGAGATGATCGAACGAGTACAGCGCCGGTTCCTAAGATATATCTCTTTCAAAATGGGCAATAAATGGGAAGAGTTTGATCCCTTGGAAATGCTGAGAGTAATGGGCCTCGAGACTCTTAAGAGGCGACGTGAGCGAGCAGACGTAATTTTCCTACATAGATCGGTCAACGGTGGAATTGACTTAAACTTTTATGTGCCGCTCTATCCAACTCGCCACATGCAAACTTTTTTTCTCCCATCTGTGACGACCAGCTATTTGCATGGTGGGCCCCTGATTAGATGCCAGAGGATGTTCAACCGATTGGTTGGTTTATCGTCGGATGTCGACCTTCTTTGTTTAAGTGAGCTGGCGTTCAAGAGACATTGTAAATTTTGTTATAGTCAAAATTTCTTAAATTATTTATGTAACTCCATTCCTATTTTTTCGCGCTATTTATTATTGTTGAGAACTTGTGATCTCTATTTTTTTGCCATATAAAGCTTGTTTTGTTTGTTGTGAGTTTAATGTTATTGAATTTAACGTAGCATTGTTATTAAATCTAGATAAAAATTATTATTATTACCATAAACTGTAAATTGGGCAATTTTGCCCGTAAATAAAATTAAATAAATAAATAAATAAAATTGCAAGTGTGCAAGACTCATATTTTATGCCCCTAGGGCCGTCATCCGGAAAATTATTGAAATTCAAGGTCTAAAAACACAGTTTTTGTGGACTTTTGCGCCTTCTAGAACATTAAATTTATATCCGTCAATTTGATTTGAAGCTGTGGGAGGGTAGGCAGGAAGATGAGTCACAACGCTTCCCGCGTCCCGCCACACGGGCTGACGGCTGGTGTACTGACCTTTTGGTCAAGGGCATCAGACTACTGTATTTCAGAACTCATTGGGGTAAAACTGTAATAGTTTTGAGACGACGTCCCTTCTAGTTTAAATATTTCATCCCAACAATCATTCTTTAAAATTTGCCAAATTTATCTATTTAAACTAAAATTGGCCAATTGTATGCCCTTTCAAAAGGCTCGAGTTTGCAGATGTATTGTCACATACCCCTCATGCCGGCCCTGATGCCAGGATAGGGTTACCAGATGGTATCCTTTGGGAGACATGTCCTCCATTTACCACTGTGTCCTCCATTTCCTCCATTGTACTGAAATGTCCTCAATTTTCGGAGTTTTCTAACAAAAATAAAACTTCTGCCAAGGTTGGGTGGGCAGTATAGCTTCCTTTCACATTGTAACATGGACGTAAAGAATAAATTGAAGAATAAAGTAGGTAGGTACGTTTCAAAATGAGTGATAAGTCGACGTTATAAGAAATTAACGTTTGCGCAATACATACAGACTACTTCTACTACAACGGCAATGAAATTTATAGGAGAACGTCTTGGAGCTAACCAGCACAATCCTTGAAAATTTCATACAAATCGGTCCATTAATCTCGGAGTTTTGTGTGTGTCGATCAATTTTAGCTTTGCGCATGTGCATAGTTATTACCCCACCAATCGCGATATCCTAGAACATATATTTATCTACTCCCCGAGTTTGAACGAAATCGGACCAATGGATAATACGAAATCGACGTTATACCTATTAAATTAACGTCTGCGCATGTGACTATTTATGTGACGGCAATGAAAGTTATAGGGAACCGTCGATAACATTAGCAAGGCTTCGCATATTTTAGGAGGGACGCCTTATTGACATTGGTGACAGTGACTTGACGGCCGGAAAATGGAAATGTTCTGTTAATCATTATTAAATGATAAAATACAATGCAATGTAAATGCAAAAATCAAAACTTTCAAACGGCGAGGCGAAAAAACAGTGAGCGCGCAGTTTCTTCCTGTAAACATGGGCTGCCCAGCCTTGGTACAGTCGGTTGGCCCGAGATTCCATCACTAGTGGGGACGAATTTCACGATTTGTAAGAATATTTTTCATTATTTTTATTTTTGTTCTAAAAAAGAAAAAAAAACGTTACGTTACGTGACATTTAGTACGTTACGCTCCCATATTCTGACGATTATTGCTTACAACCAAATCTTTGCTACGGAACTGTATTTTCGAATCGTAGGAATGGTTTTTTCATTGAAATAGTGGGTTTTCATGAATATTGACCCTCTATGAATCAACGACTAGTTTTTCATGCTGAATCGAACAGTAACGCAGTAAAGCGGATCTCTCCAACTCCGTTATAACCGTGTTTAACACTTTAACTCACACAATTTTTAGTTTTTTTTTAAGCTCAATTTTATATGCTTTTAGGTATAAAACTAGATCATTAAAGTGTAAAATACGGCTTCATTGGGGGGAAAAAATAATGTTTTTCAACATTAAAACCTAGTTTTCTCCCCTTTTTAGCACTACAAAAGTGAAATTGTCTACACCGTTGAAAAGAGTATAAATGAAGCAGTTTTTTCGAAAGTTGATGATCTCTACGAATTATATTGTGGGCCAATTCCTTAAAATTTTTACAATTCATAATTTCCAAAAGAATCAACTTTGGTTTTTAATTAATGATCATTTGATTAATGATTTTTAAAATTTGATAACGCGTTAGATACACGACCTTATCACAGCCTATCTACAAAGCTTGTGAGAAAATCATCGGAGAGGATTTTAGTTTTTTATTCGTTTTTGCGTATTTGAAACGTAAATCAACACATTTTGAAATGGGAGCAATTTTTTTCCTGTTCTATTAGGGTTCGTTATTGAAAATTCACTTCTTTTCTGGATGAGGGTTTGTGTGATAAGTCTACTCTACAGCTACTGTAATGCTGTACGCGTGGGTTTTCGGTCGAAGGTCATTTGACCCATATCGAGATCACAATCGCAGTTTAGTGTCACAATCAGATGCCTCCTGTTAGGAGGAGCTTCGCAAATTACCCACAGCAATGTCACAATGCTGACCTACACACAGTTAACTCACCGCCTCACAAGAATAATTGACCAAAATATTGAAAACACAAGTTTCCTGCACCGTAAATCCTATCACTAAGTACGCGATCCAATAGTATCTACAAAAGACAATAATTGTAGTCATATACCACAATTCCCAGCAATCTAAATTTTGTTAGCAATGCATCTTATGAGCGCACCTCATCTCAATGTTCTATTGTCAGGGATAGGTATAATAAAACATTTCTATTCTGAATTTCCCAGAGATTTTAATAACTATAAATTGAAATGATCCGTTGATTACTTATGCACAGCAGTATGACTCTATGAAATAATAAGCTTAGTAATAGAAAAAAGGGTTAAAAAAAATGTTGTCTATCGAGATTTCATCTTCATAACATCCTACCAGATTCGCTGTTTGTTATAAGTGCCTAAACTAGTAGATAGGTTGCTGCTTTGCCGACGAATGCAACTGCTGATTTGCAAGTTTGTCAAATAACGAATCAGGAAATATGCAACATGAATTAAAAACCAGCGGTAAGGAAAAAACGTTGAAATGCATTTTTCTAAAGGTAAGATTTAATAAAGACGGCATTGGCAGCGCAGTTATTACGCGAGTTTTGCAGGTTCGCAAATTTTATGGGCAAAAAAGTGAATTAGGTACCATTTTGTGTTTGTCTATGAAGTACATGAACAAGTAATAATATACGGAAAGTACGTAGGAATACCTTCCCTCTAGTTCCCTACCTACCTAATATTACTTACCTAATATTATACTTACCTAATATTCCTATCTATCATGGCACGTTCTTTCACATGACCACATTAACAGCAGGTACTCTAAAGATTTTCAGCTTCTTCATTGATTCATAGATCTAGTTCTGAAAACTAGATAGGTAATCCACAACATCTTCGAGGCTGATGTCTGGAACATCTAACACTTGTATGTCAACTCCCCAACACACATTTCATATGGATCTCGATGGCACAAATTAATCTTGGATTCGTAGAATTTGAGGACATCACCTGATAATAACTTGAAGTAATTTGCATAAAATTTACTACCTTGCATATTACAAATAATAAAAATATTGACTAGGAACTAGGTAAGACTATGTTATGCAGTACATCCAGCCGTGACAAGGTGAAATAACTTCGACTTCGCTTTGCCTCAATGTAAGGATGCGCTAGTGTCGAAGTCTCGAGGATATCACCTGTAGAAGCTACCAACTGCCATGCTTGCACGTGGATATAGACAGTAAGTTAAGATATTAGGGTACTTATCTAGTGAGAAGGTGTAGCTGCTCTAATATCATCTGCCAAGCTTACATGTAGGTATAGGCAGTTATGATAGTAGGGTACGTTACGATATTAGTGCAAACTGCCGAGCTTGCATGTTGATATATGCTGTAAATAATTAGTATCTAGAGTAGGAGTGGCTACTCTAATATCATTTGCCTAGCTGACATGTATGTATAGGCAGTTATAATATTAGGGTATGCAGTAAGTAGGGATAGCAGCTACCAACTGCCGAGCTTGCACGTGGATATAGGCAGTAAGTTAAGATATAGAGTATTTATCTAGTGAGAAGGTGTAGCTGCTCTAATACTAACCTAGCAATCTCACATGTAGGTATAGGCAGTTATGAAATTAGGGTATGCAGTAAGTAAGTACCAGCTACGTTACGTTAAGTTAAGATATTAGAGTGCCTATTTCGATTACAAGATGATTCGGAGAGTATTTTGGCTTGGAGTCTCAAATACAAACTGCCAGTCAACGCAATTAAATGTCAAACTATCTCATTCACGCGTAATCGAAATCCACTAATTGTTCACTATAATATTGATGGTCTTGTCCTGAATAGAGTTATGGAGCTCCGTGACCTGGGTGTCTTAATTGATAGTCAACTTATCTTTCGGAGCCATTTGAGGTCCAAAGCTACCAGAATGCTTGGTATGGTGATCAGGAATTGTCGGCAGCTCAAGAATGTTAACATCATGAAGCTTTTGTTTCTCACCCTCGTTCGGCCGCATTTGGAGTTTGGGTCGGAGATCTGGTCACCATCCCACTGCAAGTACATCAATTCGCTTGATTCTATTCAAAAGCGTTTCCTGAAATACCTCGATTACCGTTTATCTAATTTATATAACCTAAGAGCCAATTATTCAGACCTATGTAAGAGATTCGATGTACTTCCTCTGTCAATGGCTAGATTTAACTTTCTTATACAAAGTCTTCTCCGGTGCTATAAATTGCGCTGAACTGTTAGCCACTTTTTCTATTAGGGTACCGTCTTTTCATTCTAGACAGAGCAGCCTATTCCATGTTCCATTTGGGCGTACAGCAGCTCATTCAGCAATGTTGAGTCATAGATCCGTATTGTCATACAATTTAGTTGAGAGTTTAAACCCGAAAATCGATATATTTCACAGCTCTTTTGGCGAGTTCAAATCTTTATGCTGCTCTACCTTGTTGGATCAATGGCTCAAATGTTTGTAGTCCAATATAATTATTATTTTTTAATTTTTATATTTTTTCTATTTTTATTATTATTGTTAAAACTTTGTTATTGTACAATTGTCTGACGTGTGCCATATTGTAATTAGGCTTGCCTGTTTTATGCCACGAATAAAGCTTTATTCTATTCTATCTAGTGAGAAGGTGAGGCTACCCTAATATCATCTGCCGAGCTTACATGTAGGTATAGGCAGTTATGATATTAGGGTATGCAGTAAGTAGTTGTAGCAGCTACCAACTGCCGAGCTAGCAAGTGGATATATGCTGTAAATAATTATGGTACCTATCTAGTGAGTAGGTGTGGCTGCTCTAATACTGATCTGCCGAGCTTACATGTAGGTATAGGCAGTTATGATATTAGGGTGTACAGTAAGCAGATGTAGTAGCTACCAACTGCCGAGCTTGCACGTGGATATAGGAGCATCCGCTTCCCGCCTCCTTGGCTATATAGATCAAGGTCGGATCGGACCTCAAGTGGAAACAATGATTTCCTCAGGATAGGGGCAAAGGGCCTCACGCACCGGCGACCAACCGCCGCCTCTCACTTTCTCATCGTTACGCCGGCTGTTCGGAGGCCCTTCCTAGGGCTTCGAGCTTCCCGTCGACCTTCGAGGGCCTGCCCTATCCGTCCTTTCCGAACAAAGCGGTTGTTATCTGTCCGAGGTTCCCTCGACAATTACCATGTTTTATTGTGATCTGTGGGAGACGGACTCTTTTTTCGAGAAAGCGACGGACAGTAATTGAGATACGTTGTAATGAACGAGGGCCGAAGCCTTTAAATCCCAATCAGGCTGGGCAACCGTCGACAAACTTATCGTGAATCGTGGAAGAGTTTCGAACCCGTACACTTACTCGAATACACAGTCCGAGTCTACATTTAGGTTGCGGAAGAATTGTTTCCACTTTCGGGAGATGAAATTATTTTCTTCTCTCCAAAAGCAAAATTTCTTCTCGCATTTCATGTTTTAGACAATTCAGATTGATTTCTTTGTAGAAACAGGTACTTATGAAACAATTTGTAAAATGGATTATTTTAGCTCGTCCGTGACAGAATACATATAGGTACTGTATGTGGGTCATTTCACGCGAACGGCCAAGACATTAGACATTAGACAAAGACGTTAGACATTAAAGTACCTATCTAGTGAGAAGGTGTAGTTGCTCTAATGTCATCTGCCGATCTAACAAGTAGATATAGGCAGTTATTGTAGTTATTGATATTTTATGTCTTTGCTTTGGCACATAAACTGAAAAATCGTCACGAAAACTTGCTCACGCGATACCTACCAATAAATAAAATAGACTCACTGTGTTGCGTAGAGAACAATAAACTGTTTTGACATTTTATGTCTTTGCTATGGCACATAATCCAAAAAAAAACGTCACGGAAAATTGCTCACGAAAATATTCTGACGATTTCCGCTTACAACCGAGTCGTTGCTAGGGAAATGGTACTTCGTCGTTTTTCATCCCACAAAATTCGTTGACCATTCGTTCGAAAGCTCTCGATTTATCCAACCATATTATGTTAACTACTGCGAAGTGCATGGCCAACAAGTTGAGTTATAAGCATGGTTATTTGAATAATTGTGTACACACAGGTGATCATTCTCAATAATTGATATTGTGAACATGATTGTAACCGCTTGATAATTTCTGATGATTTCATTGAGCTGGTGTTTCGATGATTTGATTCATAGCAGGTGATCCGAATATTGCGAAAACGGTTTGATTTGTGAAGCGGAGGTTAAATAATTTGAATAGGTAATTTCTATACTTTACACTCTAGGAAGCTGTAATTTCGTTTGTAGCCTCTTTAGGACATTTACTTGACGATGCTCAGGGTCCGGATCAGATGTGTGGCTCTTAAAGCTAATTTCTATGCTTTACACTCTAGGAAGCTGTAATTTCGTATGTAGCCTCTTTAGGACATTTACTTGACGATGTCCAGGGTCCAGATCAGATGAGTGGCTTTTAAAGCTAATTTCTATACTTTACACTCTAGGAAGCTGTAATTTCGTATGTAGCCTCTTTAGGACATTTACTTGATAAATCGCTCTTGATTTATCACGAATTTATTTCGTATTTTTTTTCGTAGTTTCATACTATAACTATATAAATTGATGTTATACATGAATAGTAAACAATGACGCTTGTTTGGTTGTCACTTGGTTGCGCGACAACACAAACACATTCTGTGTTTCAATAATTTCGTCCGAAGTATGTAAATAGAGGTAACCGGGGGTCCAGGGGGCTTGCCCCCTGGCGAGGCGCGGAGCGCCGAGTTTTTTTCATAAAATGAGACATTGATGAAATGTGAAAAAGAAATTTTTATTTTGTGTTTCCATGGGGAAGCTTACGTTTTTTGGGAGTACTGGCCTTACATTAAGTACCACTGGCGACAAACTGTTTGTCGGCCCATTACGTCCACTTAACCTCGTATTCTACATACTGGTAGGTATGATTAAAGATTAAACTTTTTTTTTTTCAAAAATGCGAAATTGATGAAATGTGAAAAAGAAGTTTTTATTTTGAGTTTTCGTGAGGAAGCTTACGTTTTTTGTAAATTTAGACATGTTTACCAGAAAGAGCAGACGATTTACCATAAGGATTGGCCACCTTACTTGTTTTTTTGGGCTCAATAACGGTTGAGCAATTAAAACAAAAGTTAGTGTTTGGCGCACACCCCTAAACTTCCGACAGTATTGTAGAGAGAAGGCTGGGCGAAGAAGGGGTCTGAAAATTTGGCTCCTAGCTTGTATTACCAATGGGTACAGCATACTAGAAAATCAGGACTTTTAAAAAATATCGAAAAAAAAAGTTTGGCCGTTCGCGTGAAATGACCCATATACAGTAAGTAGGTACCAGCTACGTTATGCTAAGTTAAGACATTAAAGTACCTATCTAGTGAGAAGGTGTAGTTGCTCTAATGTCATCTGCCGATCTAACAAGTAGATATAGGCAGTTATTGTAGTTATTGACATTTTATGTCTTTGCTTTGGCACATAAACTGAAAAATCGTCACGAAAACTTGCTCACGCGAAACCAATAAATAAAATAGACTCACTGTGTTGCGTAGAGAACAATCAACTGTTTTGACATTTTATGTCTTTGCTATGGCACATAAACCAAAAAAACGTCACGGAAATTGCTCACGAAAATATTCTGATGATTTCCGCTTACAATCGAGTCGTTGCTAGGGAAATGGTACTTCGTCGTTTTTCATCCCACAAAATTCGTTGACCATTCGTTCGAAAGCTCTCGATTTATCCAACCATATTATGTTAACTACTGCGAAGTGCGTGGCCAACAAGCTGAGTTATGAGCATGGTTATATGAATAATTGTTTACACACAGGTGATCATTTTCAATAATGGATATTGTGAACATGATTGCAACCGCTTGTTAATTTCCTATGATTTCATTGAGTTGGTGTTCCGATGATTTGATTCATAGCAGGTGATCCGAATATTGCGAGAACGGTTTGATTTGTGAAGCGGTGGTTAAATCATTTTAATAGGTAATTTCTATGCTTTACACTCTAGGAAGCTGTAATTTCGTAAGTAGCCTTCTTTAGGACATTTACTTGACGGTGCCCAGGGTCCGGATCAGATGAGTGGCTCTTAGAGCTTGCATTCGAGTCTGCAACACATACGAGTCTGCAACTAAAGACATAAAATGTCTCGATGTGTTGCAGACTCGTATGCAAGCGTTTACTTTCTCTTTAAGTTATGGTTTCCGATCTCTTAGTTTTATATTAGGGAATACAGAAGTAGGCACCAGCTACTTTTCGCTAAGTTATGATATTAGAGTACCTATCAAGTGAGAAGGTATAGCTGCTCTAATATCATCTACCTAGCTTACATGTAGGTATTGGCATTATGATATTAGGGTTTGCAGTAAGTACGTATAGCAGCTACCAACTGCCTAGCTTGCACGTGGATATAGGCAGTAAGTTAAGATATTAGAGTACCTATCTAGTGAGTAGGTGTGGCTGCTCTAATACCATCTGTCGAGCTAACATGTAGGTTTCTTCTCTCCAAAATCAAAATTTCTGCCCGCATTTCACGTCTTAAACAATTCTGATTGATTTCTTTGTTGAAGTAGTTACCTATGTAACAATCTGTAAAATGGCTATTGAGCTCGTTCGGGAAACAATACATCAGAACACAAAAACAATTTTCGCGAGGAAAGTTTGCTGAGGTTTTTGCTATTACCTAACAATATGTCGTCCCCTCTATGACAGACTAGCGTAACTTTTTTTCCTCCCACAAACTCGCGTAATTTCAAAAACTTTTCAGCAGAACAAAAACAAAATTTTTGCTGCATGTGAAATCCAATTTTCGGTGTTTTTTTTATTTTAATGAGCCACAAATTTTATCTAGTTTGCGAAACTGCGGATACGCTAGTTTACCAAAGTGGGAATTACGCTAAATGCAGATAGGTGAATTAAAAAACAGCTGTTGGAATAAACCTAAAAAAATCTGGGCCATGAAATTTTCACATGGTGTAGATATTAACTACCTTAACCTTTTGAAGGTATAAGTCGATTTAAGATTATTTTACAGTTTCGCGAGTTTGTGGGAGGAAAAACAGTTACACTAGTCTGACAGAGAGGGGACGATGTATTCTTAATTCTCGTTTGATTATGTAGCGTAGGATACTCCGTTTCTATTTGTTTTCCTTTTGAATATTGCTAAACCTAATTCAATCCGAATACATGAATAAATTCAAATCATGAGAAATTGGGTCCTATTCCTACGTTGAAATGTGTGAAGCTTGAGTCATCACAGTCGCCACCCACCTGAAGATCACACCCCGATGGAATTATGCCATTTTCTCCCGGTCGGCCATTTGCATAATGGACTTTATCATCCCCGACTTTCTAACGGCCCAACTTTGCGAAATATCCCGATGTCATTTCCGCGGGCGGGAAATGCGGAACTCTCACCCCAGACTGTCTTGGGTTGAGCCGCAGGGCCACATCATCAATCACTACTCGACGTGCCTGTGCTAACCATATTTAAAAAGTCGGTTTGGGTGAGGGTATAAGTTATTTAGACGAAACATGTATGCAAACCAGCACTATAAAGGTATTTATCGGCATGAATCTTCGAACCCTCGTATGTTGGAAAAACCATAAAGTTACAGGAGGTGAAAAATCACCATTTGTACTAGGAACAACAGGGACTGGACCTTGTCTGGACCAGATAAAACGTTAACCCACTGAGGTGGCCGATTCTGGACTCGGAGATCCATAAGGTATGGGCAGTCCTCCAGGAAGTGGCGGATGGACAGATCACCCCCACACCTTCCGCACACAACATCTCGAGCTACTGCGCTAAGCAGGTATTAGTGAATATGACGGGTATGGCCAGTAGCAGGTAGGCAGTAGGTCCCTCCTTGGAAGTTGGGTTACGAATAGGCCCACGGGGCACAAGTCCTGAAGGACACCACGCAGACCAGTGATCTCACCCTGCCATTGCTCATGCCAGATGGAATTGGCTTTATGTTGCATGTAGGAGATTCGATCCTCAATGCGTATAGACAGCATATCGAAGGAGTTATCACCAATGCCTCTCTTCGCAAGGGCATCACTCGTTGCCATGAATAGCCACATGACTTGGCACCCACATGAAAGCCCGATGTTGAGGCTTGGTGTAGCGATACTTGTAGGCTTTGTATTGGAGGATTATCAGAATATGTATCCCTAATCGTCTCGATGGTACTTATTGAATCGCTACAGATCACATAATTCCCAACTCCCAACAACTGATAGTGTCGAACAGCCAGTGTCACTGCTCACAGTTATGCTGTGAACACAGACGCGACAGGTGATAAACGTCTAGTGACATGGAAGTTGGGGCTCCATAGGTGTCGTTTAGCCGTCGGTGAACAGGAGATATGCTCTTTAATACTTAACAAACTCGTTGTGAGTGCCAATTGAGTACTCAAATCGCACCCTGGGAGTGATACTGGTATAAGTCCAAAAATGGCAGTTTTGAGTTATATATACTACTTTGTACATTTTGACGAGCTCTACATGCAGCTAGTATCTGTTTAATCATAGGACAAAAAGTGACCGGTAGAGAGCAGGATAAACCAGTATGATTCTGGTCAAAGTCTTCATCTAGCGTCGGGGAAAGGTCGGTTTATGTCGGTTCATCCCGACATAAATCACTATCGATGTGACAAACCAGGTATTTATCCTTTATTTTTATGGCAATACTGGTCTATTTCAAGAAGTACCGCTATTGAACCAAGGAATATAAAATTTCTTTGTGTTTTTCACTGTTGTACCGGTTCATATTTTGCAATGCACCACTAATCGCCCAAAAGATTAGTAGTCGTACTGAGGCAACCTGGTGATTAACTAGCGATGTACCAATATTGTACGAAGGAAAAAAATCAAGGTTTGTTGTGTTTTATCGTGTTAGTGGTACATCATAAGATGTTTATATTTATAATTATGTTAATCAAAAACAGAAAGGTGGAGAAGCTAATTAGAAGTAGGGCAGGGGAAGTAGTGGGTAGATGGTATATGCATGACACAGACCAAAAAGAACCGAGAAAATATGAATGGTGTGTCTGTAGTACGCCAACAAAGTCATAAAAAATCTTTAAATGCGATTTCCCAGAATTCATGTTTTTGAACTTATACCAGGATCACTCCCAAGGTGCGAAATTTTTGCTGTGTGCGCAGAGATGAATAATTATCAAGAGAGAATCTCAACACAATATGTTCTGGCCTTGATAGGTACTGTTATTAATATAAATTCTCGTTGACGTTATAGAAAACACTTAGAAAGATGGCGAAAGCGCTATGTGGTACTAAAAAGTAATAAATCGAGGATAGCCGGTCCCCTTACTTTTATGTTTTTTCAGTTGAGAAATTACTTTTGTTTATTATTTCATTAATAAACCGTCGTTTTCGACCAAGCAAAAGCCACTGGAAATTTTGAATGTTATCAACCTTTCTCTCATTTGACGTTAAGATTTATGACCGATCTGACAGTGCGATGAGAAGGGCTTTCCATGCTGACATTAAAACTAAGAACTTTGTAGACAAACATAGTTGGCACCACTCCTCTTACATATTAGGCACCTAGAATTTTTAAGATGAATACCGAAAATCTTGCACACAAGTCTGCAAAACATTGAAACTGTTATTTTATGTCTTCAGTTCCCAGTCTAATAGTGGTTTAAAAAAATAATAAGAATGGGAATGAACTCTTCGACTATTACAGGAATGTCCTATACCGTCCCCGCTAAACATCCTTCCTTCGCCAGCTGATCAGCTAGTTCATTCATTTTTACTCTAATATTGGTTGCTAATTGTGGTTACAATCATGTTTACAAAATTAACTGAGAAAGATTACCTGAATGTAAACAAGTATTCAGACAACCAAACTCATGCCTCAGATTGTTGGTCACGCACTGCTCAGTGGTTAACATAATACGGTTAGGTGAATCAATAGCTTTCCAACGACTGGCGAACGATTTTTGTACGATGATTATTGCCTAAGATACAGTTACTTAGCAACGATTTGGTTGTAAGCGATAATAATTAAGAAATCAAAAGTAACACTTTTCGGTTCGTACTTTAACACAACGTAACACTTTCCGATTCAATGTGCCAAAGTTAAGACATATAAAATGTCAAAAACTTACACTCACGACAGGAAGGTTACACACATAAATGTTATTATTACAAACGACCACAGAGATTGTAGGTATGGCGTATGCAGTGGATCTAGATTCGAGGGCGTGAGCTAGGACTAGTTTTACCAGTGTAGCCGAGAGAATTCAACTTAGAAATTTACGAAAGACTGCTCAAAAGCTAAAAATTGCATTGGATGGAATCGCAGAATATTATTTGGAACGAGTTCTCTGCCATAATATTGGTAGTTAACATTTTTTTTTTTTTCACGTAAAGTCCTGAATTTTCAAAACGATTTAACATAATTTAGTTCGATAATTTACGCAAAATCGCTCATACTATCGTGCTCTCATTTCTCATGATATATTATGGTCAAGTTGCACCACTAAGTTTCACTATCTATTTCTCGTCACTTTAATGACAAGAGCCAACGGTAAATTAGGCCATCTAGGCACATTGTGCCATCCAAATTGTAATGTGCCGTAGGCTATTTTACAGCACAATTTTAGAACTGCATTTGTGTATTCCATATAAGTATGTATATCCTTACCTGTCACATTTGTATTCGATTCTTTCTTCAATTTGTTCGAGGTCCGACAATACAGTAGTTTTTGAAAGTCGGTAGGTACCTCGTCACAAAATTAATTTAATTGAGATCGAAATCCACCGTACTCTCTGTACATCTACCGTGGACGGCGAATAGTAAAGTCTTCATCATCCTCATAAAATTCTTCCTCAAATACCATATAAGTATGTACAACAAAGCAATATAACAGTATTACAAATTATTATACATTAATACTTACCTATTAATTTAGAAAATACAATTATAATATACATCAACTTGATACATTTAGAAAAGCTCCAATTAAGTGAATGTTTAATAAGTTCTTGGTTCTTAATATAACAGCAGAACTTTTTTTAAATTTGTATAGAGAATAATGAGAAGATACCTAATAATAAATTTTATAATGAATTCCACTGATTCACATTTCAGGAAAAAAAACCTCGATCACATCAATTTTAAATTCACTGAGCAATATTATTTCATCAATACATAGATATTGTTAATTTTTTCATATAGGTGCAATTACATTCATTATTTATCTTTTATTTATAATAATGATTACAGCATTTAGTTGTAAACTTTAAAAACTCATATCATGTGATTTGATATAGTCAAAAAATAAAATTATAGTTAAAATCGGCAACTAGGAGTTTCCTGTAACTCCAGGGATCACAACAGTATCCCGCCAATCTCGGCCAGTAATTCGGTCCATTCAGTATCTCGATATAATGAGAGTTTTCAAAAACTCATTCATGTCATACCATTTACGGAATTTACGAAATTCTCCTAAAACAGGACAGTGGGCGACAAAATGTGTAATGTCTTCCGTAGCTCTTCTGTTTCACATTGAGCACAGCTCCACACGGTCTCCGATACAGGGTGAGGTAGCCGATTGTGCAAATGCCCTCAATTACCCCGAAGAAATTGAAATTTTTTTCTCACTACAGATATTATTTCTGTTGAAACGATGCGTGGCGCGGCGCCTGCTTCTTTAATGGAATGGATAAAAGCTAATGTTTGCAGCTTCGAAAGTTATTGGAACGTAACAAGAAAGCGAGAGAATGAGAGTGCTTTTTCCAAATGCGCCTATCAGATCCGGAGATTGAAGTGCACGGAGTGATAAGTAACTTTCCATACGTAGCTCGGGCTCGCCTCAATATTTCCTGCAATAACTTTCCCGCGGCCTCGTGCCAACCGCTGACGGGGCCCCCATTATTTCGGCAATAAACCGCCCGAAGCAGTAAAACGTCTTATTTGGAGTGTTCAAAGGGTATAGGGGTTGATTGGTCTTTGTCTACTTTCCTCGTAAAATACATTTTGGCCAACTTTTCGCAGAAAAGGGAATTTTGATGACCTCCACCGAAATTTTGTTTAAAATGACAAAAAAATTACCCCTGCATTTTTTCAGATTTTTTGCATAACAAAAACCTACCCTGGTAGCTCGATTTTGGTTTTGAAATATGCTTTTTTTGCCAATATCAGACTTTTGAATATAACTTTTACAAACTTCTTTGTAAATTTGTGAAACTTCGTATACCTACTTACGTTTTTGGGGTCACTGAACTCGAAGATGCAGTCAAAACAAGTCGACACCAACAACTTTTGACAGTTCGGATTCTCAAAACCGTCAAAATTATGTCAAAAAATGACAATTTTTCAAAATTCATTGTAAAATTATGAAAATTCGTATTTTTCGTAATAAAAACGTTGGAATGACAATCAGCCTGGTATTTATTAACCTTTTTGTAAAGAAGCTGGAAGAGCTCAGCCTTTTTGCCGAAACTGAAAAGCCAAATTTGACAAAAAGGCTGAGCGTGATCCGCCTTAGTTTGGCGATCTGGATGCTCGCAAGCTCGCATCTCAAAAATACATAACATCCAGTAGTCAATCCCCTTGTAAAAATTCAGATTAGTTGGACATATAGGTCAGAATGATGTGTATGGTTTGTCATTCGAACATTTTTATTACGAAAGGGCGGCGTATTGTAAAGAAGTTAGGCTTTTACAAAAAGGCTTATTTCACAAAAGGGCTGCGACATATATACTGCCGTCCTTAGTAAGAACGTCCTAAGTCCATTTTTCAAATTTTGAGAAAAATGAGTTCTAGTGAAATCATCTGTGCCCTCCACACAGTATCCTTCTTTCACCATTATCTTTCAAATATATGTCCCTATTTTTTAATTCAATAACCGAACCTTGAGAACTTTATTATCTGGGAGATAATTGGTGGGTTTAGCTAATTGCACGGACTTAGGACTTTTTAGCCTAGTAGCCCTGCACTTAGGACAGCATGACCTTGTATGATGCTAGCTTACAACGTCCTATGTCCAAGAAATTATGTCAATAAATGAGTTGAGAATAAATTAAGAAAACCCCGGTATTCAATTTAAAAAAAAAATGAACAACTTTATTTATTTAAAAAAACACCTTGGTAACATTTAAATTACAAATTACTGCACAGAAGAAAGAAAAAATGCGACAGCCCGCTCGCACTTTCTCTCTTATGAGAGAAGAGCTATGAGCATTGAAAATGTCTCAGTAATTTCAATGTTTTTTATTGTTTTAAATAAAATAAAAATTAGATAACATAAAATAATCATTTTGATCGAACAGTGCTTCACATGAAACTTAGTAGTGACAACTCGTACTGATTTTTCAAACCGAACATCATTTTTATTGACTGCATATTACGAAAACTACCATAACTACACCTATTAATATATTTATATTTATTTATGGACAAAATTTGTGCACACTACTCCTCGGAAATCTCTGGTCCGATTTGGACCAAATTTTGATATGATGTACTACCATGTCGGAACTTGTGCCTCTCCGACTTTGGTGAGGAAGGAGTTCCAGTTAGGTAGCCGACCCGAGCGCACGTGTTTTTTTGCGAGCTCCGTGTTAAGTATTGATTTAGCTGGGTTGTATTGTGAATTTCGTTTCAGTTTTTGTGGTTGCTCTATAATTAGCTCTCAGCAATAACAATTTTCATAAATTTTTAACTGGTAGATTTCTGGAAAAAAGGTCATTTTTGAGAGTTTGGTTGGTGATTTGTTGTTTACCGAAGGGAAAGGACCATCCACTCGATCGAATACCGTATTCCTTAGTCAGCAGCACTCGAAGAGCCGACCGGTGTCGCGTTGAATAATTGCAACCTCTGGGATTCATCAGGTAAGTCAATGCCTTGACGTAATCACAATCAAACTTCAAAACTGCTACTACATTTTGAAGGATCATACAAATGTTTTGAGTTCACAGTTGCATGATCTGTACAAAAATTAATAAGAAGAAGAGATTGTAATTTTTCTCATGTGGGAAGTAAAATTCTGATGGATTTTTTTTTTTTTTTTTTTTTTTTTTTTTTTTTGCGGATTTGGCGTCACATACTTGCTAGTGAATTCTGCATCGTTGCTCTGACGACAGTAGATTAGCCAATGGTAATCAACATGAAATCTTACTTCTCTCACCCGCCTTATCTCCATTGGAGCTTTAGGAATATAGGTACTTTGTGTCAAGAAAACCCGCCCAATCAGATTATCTGATTTTGATCAGGCCGAAATATTAATGTATAGCACAGGACCAAACGATGAATATTGAATAGAGACAGCAACAGATCGGAAAAGTGGAAGAATGTGAAATATGAAACACAGCTAACCTGCTGTGATTCAAAGGCTGGATAATGAACTAACAAGGATGGGGGAAGTGGCAGCTCTAAGTTAGCCCGTTCTTTCCCTGGACCGCTCCCATAAGCCCGTTCTTTCGCTGTATACGAAATACTCACCCGCTGTTTTGAAGTATTTAGACTCGTTTATTCCCTGTTTTGACCACACCACCGTGTTCGGCTACACCCAATACGTAAGGAACCATTGTCAACTCACTTTTGACAAAAAATCGAGTTAGCCCGTTCTTCCCCTGTGCTCTTCAATTATAATTATTGACATGGATATGTCTTTTGGCTGGGGGTCAAGGAATTTTTCGCGACACTTTTTGACATGGATATGTCTTTTGGCTGGGGGTCAAGGAATTTTTCGCGACACTTTTTTTTCCCGACCGACACTTTTTTTCCCGACCGGCACATTTTCTATTGATTTTCACGTACAACCAAGGCGTTACTAGGGAAGAGTAACTCCCATAGTTTTCATAGTAGAAAAATCTTTCGCCACTTTTTGAAATGCTCTCATTTTACCATGACATTTCATGACCTCTAAGCCACTGTAGTGTCAAGGAATGCTGATTTATTACTCTGTTAACTAACGATGCATACGAGTCTGCAACGCATTGGGACATTTTCATGTGTTTACCTATGAATGGTCAACGTCATTTCTGATGGTCATAATCATCGTTGTGGCCACTTGGGACAATTTTTTTCGTGACGATTTTTTTGTTATGTGCCATATGAAAGACATGAAAATGTCAAAAACTAATATTGTTTTGTAACCATAATGGAATAATCTTGTGAAATGAAGGCACTACATGGTTGATATACAATTGAGTAGTAGGTACCAACTGGTAAGCAGTAGGTACTAGACATATCCATGATCTTTTGTTTTTCCCATCAAGGGAGAAATTAAAATTCTTGATTTGACTTTTGACATGGATATGTCTTTTGGCTGGGGGTCAAGGAATTTTTCGCGACACTTTTTTTCCCCGACCGACACTTTTTTTCCCGACCGACACTTTTTTTCCCGACCGGCACATTTTCTATTGATTTTCACGTACAACCAAGGCGTTACTAGGGAAGAGTAACTCCCATAGTTTTCATAGTAGGAAAATCTTTCGCCACTTTTTGGAATGCTCTCATTTTACCATGACATTTCATGACCTCTAAGCCATTGTAGTGTCAAAGAATGCCGATTTATTACTCTAAGTTAAAAACTAATATTGTTTTCTAACCATAATGGAATAATCTTGTGAAATGAAGGCACTACATGGTTGATATACAATTGAGTAGTAGGTACCAACTGGTAAGCAGTAGGTACTAGACATATCCATGATCTTTTGTTTTTCCCATCAAGGGAGAAATTAAACTACTTTGACATGGTTTGACATGGATAATGTCTTTTGGCTGGGGGTCAAGGAATTTTCCGTGAAACTTTTTTTTCCCGACCGACACTTTTTTTCCCGACCGGCACATTTTCTATTGATTTTCACGTACAACCAAGGCGATACTAGAGAAGAGTAACTCCCATAGTTTTCATAGTAGGAAAATCGTTCGCCACTTTTTGAAATGCTCTCATTTTACCATGACATTTCATGACCTCTAAGCCATTGTAGTGTCAAGGAATGCTGATTTATTACTCTAAGTTAAAAACTAATATTGTTTTGTAACCATAATGGAATAATCTTGTGAAATGAAGGCACTACATGGTTGATATACAATTGAGTAGTAGGTACCAACTGGTAAGCAGTAGGTACTAGACATATCCATGATCTTTTGTTTTTCCCATCAAGGGAGAAATTAAACTTTTTGACATGGATATGTCTTTTGGCTGGGGGTCAAGGAATTTTTCGCGACACTTTTTTTTCCCGACCGACACTTTTTTTCCCGACCGACACTTTTTTTCCCGACCGGCACATTTTCTATTGATTTTCACGTACAACCAAGGCGTTACTAGGGAAGAGTAACTCCCATAGTTTTCATAGTAGGAAAATCGTTCGCCACTTTTTGGAATGCTCCCATTTTACCACGACATTTCATGACCTCTAAGCCATTGTAGTGTCAAGGAATGCTGGCTCTTAGTTAAAAACTAATATTGTTTTGTAACTATAATGGAGTAATCTTGTGAAATGAAGGCATTACATGGTTGGTATACAATTGAGTAGTAGGTACCAACTGGTAAGCAGTAGGTACTAGACATATCCATGATCTTTTGTTTTTCCCATCAAGGGAGAAATTTTTGTACTGAAATTTGACATGGATATGTCTTTTGGCTGGGGGTCAAGGAATTTTTCGCGACACTTTTTTTTCCCGACCGACACTTTTTTTCCCGACCGGCACATTTTCTATTGATTTTCACGTACAACCAAGGCGTTACTAGGGAAGAGTAACTCCCATAGTTTTCATAGTAGGAAAATCGTTCGCCACTTTTTGAAATGCTCTCAATTTACCATGACATTTCATGACCTCTAAGCCATTGTAGTGTCAAGGAATGCTGATTTATTACTCTAAGTTAAAAACTAATATTGTTTTGTAACCATAATGGAATAATCTTGTGAAATGAAGGCACTACATGGTTGATATACAATTGAGTAGTAGGTACCAACTGGTAAGCAGTAGGTACTAGACATATCCATGATCTTTTGTTTTTCCCATCAAGGGAGAAATTAAATTTTTTTGACATGGATATGTCTTTTGGCTGGGGGTCAAGGAATTTTTCGCGACACTTTTTTTTCCCGACCGACACTTTTTTTCCCGCCCGACACTTTTTTTCCCGACCGGCACATTTTCTATTGATTTTCCCGTACAACCAAGGCGATACTAGGGAAGAGTAACTCCCATAGTTTTCATAGTAGGAAAATCGTTCGCCACTTTTTGGAATGCTCTCATTTTACCATGACATTTCATGACCTCTAAGCCATTGTAGTGTCAAGGAATGCTGATTTATTACTCTAAGTTAAAAACTAATATTGTTTTGTAACCATAATGGAATAATCTTGTAAATGAAGGCACTACATGGTTGATATACAATTGAGTAGTAGGTACCAACTGGTAAGCAATAGGTAGGTACTAGACATATCCATGATATTTTGTTTTTCCCATCAAGGGAGAAATTAAATTCATTTGACATGGATATGTCTTTTGGCTGGGGGTCAAGGAATTTTTCGCGACACTTTTTTTTCCCGACCGACACTTTTTTTCCCCGCCGACACTTTTTTTCCCGACCGGCACATTTTCTATTGATTTTCACGTACAACCAAGGCGATACTAGAGAAGAGTAACTCCCATAGTTTTCATAGTAGGAAAATCGTTCGCCACTTTTTGAAATGCTCTCATTTTACCATGACATTTCATGACCTCTGAGCCATTGTAGTGTCAAGGAATGCTGATTTATTACTCTAAGTTAAAAACTAATGTTGTTTTGTAACCATAATGGAATAATCTTGTGAAATGAAGGCACTACATGGTTGATATACAATTGAGTAGTAGATACCAACTGGTAAGCCGTAGGTACTAGACATATCCATGATCTTTTGTTTTTCCCATCAAGGGAGAAATTAAACTACTTTGACATTTTGACATGGATATGTCTTTTGGCTGGGGGTCAAGGAATTTTTCGCGACACTTTTTTTTCCCCACCGACACTTTTTTTTTCCGACCAACACTTTTTTTTCCGACCGGCACATTTTCTATTGATTTTCACGTACAACCAAGGCGTTACTAGGGAAGAGTAACTCCCATAGTTTTCATAGTAGGAAAATCGTTCGCCACTTTTTGGAATGCTCCCATTTTACCACGACATTACATGACCTCTAAGCCATTGCAGTGTCAAGGAATGCTGGCTCTAAGTTAAAAACTAATATTGTTTTGTAACTATACTGGAATAATCTTGTGAAAAGAAGGCACTACATGGTTGATAAACAATTGAGTAGTAGGTACCAACTGGTAAGCAGTAGGTACTAGACATATCCATGATCTTTTGTTTTTCCCATCAAGGGAGAAATTAAAATGCTTGATTTACACTTTACAAATAGAATTTATATTTTTTATTGGTTTTTCTCTTGAACCTATATTAAACGGCCCAGCTTCATGAGATGATCTACCCAACCCATGACCGTCCCTAACTAGAATACTTAAAACTCGGCCATTTTATAAATAAAAGTGTTCATTTGACATGGATATCTCTTTTGGCTGGGGGTCAAGGAATTTTTTTTATTTTACTTTCATCTTCTCAAGATTGCGATACAGCTAAAATTGCTAAGCGGTTGGTAACCAATGGATTAGATAATCGATTTACCTAGTTACAAAATGAAATATTTTATGCCGCCTTAATAACTTTTCGTTGATCCTTGGGCTTTTGGGGAAGGTAAAAGTTTAAAAAAATCTAAATCAGAATGACTTATGAAAGCCAAAATAAAATATTCAGATCCTCTCTCATCCCCGAATGTTTCTCCACCACAGAGAAAGTTCCAACTTTTTCTAAATGACGTCAAGTTTTATTTTGGTGCGGTCGGTCGGTCGGCACGCCCCTGACCCAGTGGGCTCCAACCAGTTGTTCTGATCTAGTTCGCGGGGAGCGTTCTCGGGATATCGGGATCCGCCAGTTCTTCTGGATCCGAACGGCTCTTGCGATGCCGTCTGGGGTCCACAGTTTTTGGTGAAAATTGAAAATTTATCGTCAACAAGGACTGCCGTGGAGAGAAAATCCGGGCCCGAGGGCGAAAATTCCAGGGGCCCCTTAAGAGAAGGCTGTGGTGTCGGCCTTGTTTTCTGCTCCCATAAGGAATCAACATTATTTTCCCGACGTCATACATCCTCGAATCAAGCACCGATTTCCATGATTTTTTTTAAATCTTCAGGTGAAACCAATCTCTAGCTATCCGTTTAGGCGTTTTGGGAGAAAAATGTCACTAGAAGCTGCAATTCATCAACAAAGTCACAGCTAAGAGGGTTACTCTCTTCGAGTGATCTGACGGATGTCTTCCTTAGCTCTCACGCTTCAATTCAAGTGTTCAAACGACAAAATCGGTTGATTTTTCACGAAGTTCTGTGATCGGGAAACTGAATTTGCGAGTTAGTTAAAGTTAACGTTAAAGTTAATTAACGTTAGATAGTTAAAGCTTTTCACGCCGTAGGACATGGCGCTGTTTTGGCAGCCCGCTCTTAACCCTCCGATTAACATAGAGAAACTAGAACAGGCATTTTTCAGATTCCCAACTGTTTTCCATAATTTAGAGCCAAACTAAGTAAAAATCTTCTTTTTTTTGCAGTGGTAGGCGAAAGACATAATACCGCACCGTGGAGGGTGCACTAGAATTGTTTAAATCGGCCTTGTTTCGGAAATGACGGATTTTCTAGCAGCAAACAGTTCAAATCAAAACAGAGTATATTAAAATGTCCATAGCCGACCAATTTTCGGATTTGCAAATGTTAGTAAAGTAAAAGATAATTTACATATTTTGTTTTGTATGTATTGGAAAACACACATCTGACTCTTCTGCGAAGATAAATTGTAAACAAATTATCGCGTTATCGTTTTCTTCACTGAAGGCAAAAAGAGGCAATCGATTTTAATCTGATTCTTGTTGTAGGCATCTCATCTATAATGTATTTCTGGTTCCAGATCTGAGTGACTCTAAGTGACTAGGACTTTGTACTAATAAACATAAAAAAACTACTTATTTGCAAGCTAGATATTATACCAATCTACCTAATCACTCACTTTTGCTCACCTCTATTTCTATTGATCACTGTGGAAGAATTTTCGTGCCCCATGCCAGATTGAATAGCAAGTTCACTCGTTGATCTGTTGAACTGGTAACAAGTTGTTATTAATCGTAGTTTTTCCGCATTTCTCAACATACACTGACACGTCAGGTAGTAAACAATGTTCTCAATAAAAAATCTCAAAAATCAAATGCAGGTAATCCATATTTTTTTAGGTATGAAAAACACATACATGGACTATGTTTCCAAATTATATAATGTAGGTAATAATAAGGTAAGTATTATCAACCAATTTTCAGTTTGGAACGAACAAAGAAGCCAATATAGAAAAAAATCTCAAGAAATCTTTAAAATCTGTCAACATTTCAAACATGAAAATCAGTTTCCTCTTCGTCAAGACAATTACATTCTTCTACTTCGCCATCGTCTTGTGAGGGTGCTACTTCATGGGTACCCAAAAGAACGCCAACAATACCCTCCATTCTCAAGCCTAAAAATTTCAAGAGACACGAACTACGAGTAAAAACAGAAAGAAGCACTAGAGAAATCAGCGAAACAGGAGTAAAACATGTTATCCCAGCACGTCTTATATCAATATCATTGAATATTGGGAAGTACAGGAGCACAGTTGATAACAGGGGTGCCGAAGAGTATTGCTCCTGCACTCTGTTGGTTATTCATACCAAACCCTTCAAATCTTATCACCAAACAGCACAGGTATTCTAACAGGTATGTTCCAAACTAGAGTTGGAAAAAAATCCGGTAGATGGCATTTTGGATATGTTCCTTTTTGAAAAACATCAACGAGCATCAACTTGAAGGAAGATGAGGATATATTCCCTTTTGATTGGAACGAAAATTATCCATCATATACTTAGGAATGGATGTGATCCCTTTTGATCCAAACATCAAACTTTGGCCTTCAAATACACAAGGATATGTTCCTTTTTGACGCCAAATGCTCATACAAATCGATTTTGGTTATCCTACAAATTGAAAATCCGTTTTTTACAGATTTTTTTCGAAAAATGGATATGACCCCTTTTGAAAGTAAGCTCCTCAATTGTTACACTCGTCCAGACTTATTAAAATCCATGTCAAGACCTACTGAGGCCAAACCTTCCAACTCAAAAATTTGATTTTGTCTAGTTAGATCGGGCTCTTAAACCACTGTACCCCCGTAGGGGAATAAAATCTGAGTCTTGCACACTTGCAATTTTTCCCTCAGGCCGCCCCTGTGTGGAGTACACCACCAGGTCTGTAATCCCGCGATATCCTTCGAAATTTCATCAACATCGGGAAAGATCCTCGCCGATCTCGGATCCCATTCTCACGCAGGAGCCGGACTTGCTTCTAAAATCCCACTTTCACAGGTGAGTAGTTACATCCGGTGGCTCGTTCGCCCACCAAAACTGCGAATCCACTGCCGAAAATTATTCAGCGATAAATAATTCCGCGGGCCAACTTCACACCCTTACAAGCCACCGAGCGAAGCCGACAGCCGCGGGTCAGCTCGAGATGAGCTCACCGGCGAAATTTTTTAATTTAATTTGCTGACCTTGCATAGAATGCAGCATGTCGAGTTTTTTTACTGTCCGTAGGTTTTACGAGGAGAAAAGCGAAAGCTTCGATTCTTTATTACTCCCCATAAAAGCGAGATATAATTGATAGTTTCGCCCATGGATGAGGATCGTATTATCTACGACGTAAGCACCGTTTAATAATGATACTTGTCTATTACGATGAATAAACTCACGAGATTTCCTCATTATGTGAATGTTTCTGAACGCAAGGGCTAAAATAGCTTAAAATAAGGCAGTTTAGGATGGGGATTGTGATTAAACGGTGGAGGCGATTGGATGTTTGGTAGGCTCATACTAGAGAAAAATTGTTATCGGAAAATTATACAGTAATTTTAATATTGAGAAAGGATGTGAATATACTTGAACGGTGGTTCATTGATAGTAGAAGTAGCGGTGATTACCTCCCCAGAAATCTAAATCTTAATAAACTGACAATCTCTTAAACATCTCTTTAAGCATCAAGTATTAACCTTTAATACTTTTCCCAACCCCCAGGGCTAAGAGAAAGTTTTGAAATCTGACTGCGTTGCCTCTGCGTATGCGGAAACTTATTATTAACCAGATAATTATCAAAATTATAACTACTTATGATTAACCGAATTATTGGTTGGTTTTCATCAAGTTTATGTAGAATGTTAAAGATTTCATTGTATTGATTGGGGCTCAAGATAGCCCTCGGGCGGACGGATTTCAATGTGGTTATTTTGTTCCACAGTTGAGTCTTGTGACCAAATACGTTAGGTCTCAGCCACAGAACATAGAGTAGAATAGAAGCGGCACGCGACGGGAGGGCGGTGGCACCAGCCCGCCCGACCCGACCCCCACTCTCATACACCCTAGTCACTCCGTTCAATCTATCCCACTGCTGTGCTTTTGACCGAGATTTTCCAACGTTTGCGGGCAAGAATAAATTATACACCACTTCTTTTTTGTAATAATTGTTATAATACCTTACTGGGTTAATACAGTACTGTAGCTGATACAAAATACAAAACAATATTCTAAACAGAATCAAAGTTATTGTCCTTTGAATAGAACGATTTTGTTATTTTTCGCTCGAATCCGTTCTCTGTGCAGATCGTCATTGAGAGTTTTCAAATGATTGTGCATTCGAATTTTAAAATACAGCTGTCCAATTTCTCTAATAAGTGACGTATAATGAGTTTCTTCTTTTGAAAAATGAGCAGACTTATCGAAAAAATTCTTCCCAACGCACTGTTTTAGTAAAAGGACCCTAAAAGTCGCCGAGTCCGCCGTTAGTTCTTTTCTGTCCTTTTTGCTCCTGAACATTTTTTCACAAATCGTACAAATATTAACTACATCTTCATCTGGCAAAATCAATCCTCCACGGTAGGCCTTCCCCATTAGCAGTGACGTTTTCCTCAATAGCTTCCAAACAGGCTTCACATTTTAGCATCAAGTTCAGTTTTCTTACAACGAATCCTGCAATTTAAGGAAATGCTATGCTTTAAACAAGTAAATGGTACTAAGACATGGAATAAATAATTAACTTTTAATGTAATCCTCTACATAACTTCGAGAGTAGTTATAATTTTATTATCAGTTTGTATTGTGCCCCTACATTTTTTACCTTATATGTTTTCGACAATATCTTGCGTCACGTTCGATATATTCGTATCTTCGATAGATATGTATTGTGCAATATCTTCCACAGCCAGCCAGCACTTTTTTGAGAAAAATTCCGGTATATTTGTTTCTAAAATCAAAGAAAAATAATGATTTTGATGGATTAATTGTCAATTTTGACGATATCGTTCTTTTAGTTAGGTAGGTACGTGAAAATTTACCTGGTTCACTCGTGTCTTCATCTAACATTCCGTTTATTGAGAAAGTCGAATTGATTTCATTTATAGGGCATGATGGCTTCGATCCTACTCCCAGAATATTGAGCTTGAGGCTGAAGACTCGTGTAGTTGTTTATGCACGAGGATAGCTCTCACAGTAAACATGTATTCCTTGCAGCTGGGATTATTGTTTCGACCTTCTCTATCCACATCATGCCCTATAAATGAAATAAATTCGACTTTCTCAAGAAACAGAATGTTGGATGAAGACACAAGTGAACCAGGTAAATTTTGACGTACCTACCTAACTAAAAGAACGATATCTTCAAAATTGACAAAATATTAGTGGGTGGAAATTCAAGCTCCATACGCGAAAGTTAAGTATCCTGAACAAATTTCTATAATTATTTGTTGCTATATGAGCCGTGGTTAATAGTAATTTGGACTTAATCAGTGGAAATTTTTTTTACAAAATGCTTTTCTGTTTACGTGCTGCTGGTTCTCGGAGCTGTTGCAAAAAAACGCCACGCGAATTCCGCTCTTGATGCCGTAGAGAGGCTCCGTATCTAATTTCGTTGTAATCAGACAACGACATAACTTTTAGCACACTCAGTTGACCAGGATGGAGCCTATAAGGTCAATCGTCTCTTGTTATATCAGAGAGGCTTCCTATCAATTTTCTGCGTCCTACGGTGAACAAGAGAGAGTTTAGCTCACTCAGCTGATGTGGATGGAGCCTATGAGGTCATTCGTCCCTTGTTGCCCCAGAGGGGCCCCTATAAAATTTCGTCGTCCTACGGTATGGCCCATATTCTCGTGACGTCACGCCTGGAGTGGGTTCGCGTTTCAGCCAAAGTCGGCCATGATACCGCCCTACGTCAATGAATCGCTACTCAACCAACCTATTTCTCATAAGAAGTTTTCTGTCTCACGTCAACATAATTCGTGGTTATAAGGCCATTTTTCAACAGTTTTGTTTTGAAAAAGTATAGTATTGTAGCAACATAAAGTTTCAATTCGACTAAATGTTATAATAATCATGCCAGCCAGCGCAATAATTGATTGTAGATTGCTGTCAACAATACGAATCTAACGTGAACGAGTTTTTATTTGGACTAGGAGCCTACTAACTATAGTAGTTAATCAGTGTCAGAAAACTAAAGAACTTCATTCGTTTAGGCTTTGAGAATAATTAACCTGAAAAATAGCAATGAAAAGATGATTGAAAATTCCTCAGACGTCTGTACTGCTGTGTAGGTACCTAGCCATTGCTCAGGTAGCTTCATCAGCGTTTTATTATAAGTTCGAAGTACTATGCTTAACTGAGGAAGCTTTACTTGTTATATTGAATGAAGAAAAGGAGAGATTTGATAGTTTGTCAAAATAAACAAGGCAGGTTGTTGCTACACCAAGAAACGAAACTACTTATGTAGGTAGGTACGTACGTCCTACCAGATTTGCTGTTGGTTTAAAGTGCCTAAACAAAGTAGGTGGGTCGTTGCTTTGCCGACGAATACAACCGCTGATTGGCAAGTTTGTCAAATATCGAATCAGGGAATATGCAACATGAATTAAAAACCAGCTGCAAGGAAAAAACCTTGAAATGCTTTCCTCTGAAGGTAAGATTTCATAAAGACGGCATTGGCAGTGCAGTTATTGCGCGAGTTTTGCAGTTACGCAAATTGTATGGACAAAAAAGGTAATTAGGTAGGTACCTACTTTTGTTTTGATCAATGAAATACCTATATGAACGAGTAATAATATATGGAAAGTATGTAGGTATACCTTACTTCTAGGTACTTACTTACCTTTCCACATGTGATACAACTTACTATTCCCGCCTAACAGAGCTCTCATAACACATCCTTTCACAAGACCACTTTCACAGTACTCTAAAGATTTTTAGTTTCAATTGATTCAAAGAACAGTTCTAAAACTAGATAGGTAATCCACAACATCTTTGCGGCTGATGTCTGGATCATCTAGAACACTTGTATGTCAACTCCCCAACACACATTTCATATGGATCTCTACCCCACAGATTAAATCTTGCGTTCGTAGCGTTTGAGGTCAAAACCTGATAATAACTTGATGTAATTTGCATACAATTTATCACCTTGCATATTATAAATAATGAAAATATTGACTTGGAACTAGGTGAGAATATGTTATGCTGTTGTCCAGCTGTGCATACAAATGGCGCATTTTCGCATATGTTTACTCGTCACCATGACAACAAGGTGAAATAACTTGATTTCGCCTTGCCTCGATGTAAGGATGCGCTAGCGTCCAAGTCTCGAGAATATCACCCATATAGGAGAGATTTGAGCACGATTTTGCCATCATTATGATTGATGATACAGCTCGTGGTCAGCTGATCCTTACCAAAGTCAATTCAATTCAATTCAGTGCAATTTAATTGTATAACCCGTAGGTATTACAAGGAGTTCCTTAAATACATATTAAAAAATAGCTCATGATATCTTCCCTTTATTTCTGCCTTAGCAAACAATGTTGGAATTTTACGTATGATGTATCAAAAAAATTCTTATAAAGGTTTACCTACATAAATTACGTTTAATAAATGAGCACTGCATAGTTAACATATATCGCAATCAATAATGCCTACACTCCACTGCCAAATTTCAATAATAATCTCGAGTCATTGCCAAAATTTCCAAAGCGGTGTTGATGTTCGTTATATCTCTTGTGGATTTTCATCTTCTTGACCTGTTTTCTGGAAATGTTAGGAGGGGACGGAGGAGGAGTATTCAAATTAATCTCCACTTCTGACCCAGAAGATGTAGAATCCTCCAACGTACTTCGTCCATAGTGAACGATAAGTTTTTTTCTATCAATCAGTATTTCATCTTCAATCAAGACGGCATGCTTCCCAACTTTTCTTGCTTGAAAAACTTGGTCAAGGGATGCCTCCTAAATTCCCGTGTTCGTTTGTCGTAGAACTCGGATTTGTGAATCGGGATCCCTTGAACTTGCAAATGTTCTGGCGTACTTTAGATTTAGAGAAATTATTAGCAAAATGAATGTGAACTAGTCTACTTCTAGAAGGTTGGATGGTGCCTAAACGTCTTACACCTATAACTTCATAATCCTCAAGAACGCAATTTAATTTCGATCTAAAAATTTCCATCACTTTCCTCTTGAGAATATTCATGTTTTCCTTCCCTTCTAGAACGTTATGAAGAATAAGATCGTTTTTGCTGTCCGTGTGCCAGTTCTGTTTCGTAATATTTTTTTCAGATAATGCTAGATTTTCTTCTATACTGTCAATTCTCTTCTAAAAAATCCAAGGATTTGATTTATTCAAAAATATTCTGTACTGAGAAAGCCTTAAGGAATTTCAAGAAATTAATTCACAAGTGAGGAAATCACTCGCTGTCAAGGGAGTTAACCAGTTCTTTCGCTGTTTTTTGTTATGTTCGGCTTTTTATCCGTTATATTTCAATAAAATTAATTCCGTGTGGTAATTTGGTATTTTTATTACTTTTATCTGTACGTTAACATAATTTCAAAATTTCAGATTTTTTGATCGCAGGATGTACATTTTATTAAGTTTTTTGCATTCAACTCGAAACTCTTTATTCCCCTGTACTCTTCTCGTTTTACTCTTTCTTGTTCTGTTCTACTCATTATAATAAAATAAATCTGTTTGTCATTGATGTTGGCTGAAAACTTCCGCCACAAAAAGAGCTTCTGGTCTAGCTGCAATACTCTCTCCACATATGTTTGGTTCCCTGAGCTGCTACTTGAACCAGTAAGCGTTAATATTATTGTTTTTCCGGGTCCTAGAAGGGTCCTTTGTTCCCCTTGCACTAATTGCACTAAATTCATTATCAGATTGGTTCTCGGATAGCTTCCTCACTCTAAATGCGAAGAAAACCCAATATCTGGTTATTGGCAGCAACTATGGAATAGAAAATAATTGAAACAATATGAATGTTGTTGTACATATAGTTGTCTTATGAAATCGTAGTTGTACTTCGCTGGAAAGGGTTAGCTGCTTCCGCTATCTAGGTCTGCATGTCGACGATCGATTATTTGGAAGCTGCACATTTAGTTCTTGCAAAAGAAATTAAGACCAAGTTTTTTCGAATTTGAGAAATTTCGGTTCTTTGGAAAAAGAATTGAGATAACGTTTCCAATCTAGTTAGGGAAGATTTAACTTTAGAAGAAACACAATGGATAAGTATAGCTTATTATGGGAAAATATCTGATAAAATTGGCAAAATTCTATCATCGAGGGGTAACAAAATGTGTTTTAAAACTAGAAATAGTCTTAGAGCATTACTGGGTTAAAGACAAAATCGATGTTCAGGAAAAAAGTGGGGTTATAAACTAAAATGTTCTTTTGGCTACGAATATTGCGGTCAAACTGGTAGGAAATTCAGGGAAAATCTGGGTAGGTTTACATTTGCAAAACATCTTAAGGAATCCAGTCATACTTACAATTTTGATTTGACAGATACACAGTTTGTAGAATTTCTTCATTTTTGTCCAAAGGGAGGTATGTTGAATGTACTTGAAAAATTAAAAATTATCAAAGGTGACTGATCGGGTAAATGTTTAAATGAGGATATCTCTCACTATGTTTCATCTCTGATAAGTCCATTTCTATAAAGCTTGGAATTATCCCTTCAAACTACTGAAAACAGTAATTCTTCTTTTCCTTTCACTTCATCTGATTAGCTATAATCCCCCTTCACTTTGCTTGCACTTAATTGGTTGTACCTCCAGCCCTTTCTCTCGACCAGTGGGATTCAATCTCCCTTCATCTGTGATTATATAAGCCGTGTCCTTTTTAATGTGTGTTCAGTTATTGTTTGTTACTGATGATGGTCTAACCGTCGAAATCGATTTAACATTGTGAATCTTTATTTTTTCGTGGAAATAGACAACGTTTTTTCACTAACTTCCGTTTTGAAATGGGTTTCCACAACTTCGTCGCGAGTGATTTAGTTTGTTGAGAAATGTATTGAAATTTGATAAGCCAAGTCTTCTTTATTATTCTCTCGAGCAGTCGGTTATTCAATATGGTATCATCGTCTGGGGAGGCGCATATCGAATTGGCCTGGGACCAATTAATATTATTCAGGGATTAATGATAAAAGCTATAATGGGAAGCCCTACCGATATTCAAACAATTTGCTCTATAATCATATCAAGGTTTTCACTCTGCGCCAGTTGTTCATAAATTCATTGTTGTTGATGAGTCATAACGTCGAGTGTCCCAAAGATTCTATGGGCCAGGTCACCAGGTGTACAGTTCCCCGTTTAAACAGACCATCAGTTGAACACGGTTTAACCTCAGAACTCTGTTTAAACGACGAATCGCTGTTAGATAGACGAGTCACCCAGTGATGTAACAAAAATTTAAGCTATCAATGTTGTGATTGACATTTCGAAGATGAAAAAAGGCCATAATCAGTAGTCCGCATTGTCACCTGACAAGAAGTCGAGCAGGAGAAAGCCAGCTGTGGGTTGGGCTCGTACTCCCGAATATCTGATCTTTTCGACATTTCCATCAGTCATCCTCTGCAAGTTGATATTTTCACTCTACGTTGCTCAACGCCGAAAGGTCATTCGTGATACGTAGATTTACTTTCAATTCCTATATCTCACACCCAACTGTTTGCATTTACCTGCTTTTACTGATTGATCATGTTGCTGAGCCGTGCTAATCATGAGGAAAAAAAAAAAAAAAAAAAAAACGCGGCAAGTTATTACTCAAAGATTTTTTATCTCTGTAATACATATAGCCCTTCAATGCAGATCGTTGGACTTTAATTATTATTAAACCCCGCATGTTACAGTAAATGATCAAAACTTGGCGCATCGTGCCTCTCAAAAGGGTTTACACCTTTACAACTCCAGGACCCTACAATTTTTCGGTTTATAGTAGGCACCTAAGTGTTGAAAAGTTTCGGAAAAATGTAAAAAAAAAAAAAAAAAAAAAAAAAAAAAAACCGGCAGGTCGAAAAGGAAAAACAGCCCCGCTATACTACTAAATACTACATAGTAACTTGAGTCTACTTGATGTAATATTATTTATAAATTTCATATTTATATTGTAAACACAGGATTAAATAATAATACACTCTTTAATTTTTTAATTTTCTTTATTTAGAATAAAAAACATTTAATAAAAACTCACGATAAAATTAAATTAACAAAGTAAATTTTTGATTAAAGTTGAAAATACAAATGAAATATTACCTTGTTGAACCTTTATCTATTACTGGTAAAAGTAAAACTGTGAATAACTCACTTCAATCGAAAACACTGGTTACAATCAGTTTGGAAAACATGATTCGTTTCTTTCTTCGTCGAAACAGTAGATACTAAATATCGATTTTCACCGTTACCGAAAGCGGTAGACGAAAGACATATTCATTACCTAACTTAACTTGTTAAATAAACTGATGAACACAAAAATTCGTATTATTAAAAATTGACTATGGTAGGGGTGGTTTGAAGGGATGAGCATTTTGGTAGGCTGTAACTCTTCGTGGTTTATCTGTGTCCAAGTACTTTCGTCTGTTACAGGCCTAATCAGGGTTCTAAAATATAAATTGCAATTTGCTGCTCTCATAAGTCTTAGTACTAGGGTTCAAATCGTAAAGAGTTGACTAGAGTGACAACTTATTTGGTACGTAGTAGTTGGGGTACCTACATGTAAGCAATTTGGGTTTTTGTTTTTGGTCTTGGATAATACGAAAACATTTTGGCACCAGGTCGTAACTGGTCTATGATGAATGATATTAAAATGTTGTTAAAATTATGAAGTAATAGTGGAAAGGCAATAAGTCAGAGATATGGTCTTAGTTGTTCCACTCTTAACAGTCCAAACATTTTTTTTGCAACTTTCCACTATATAATGGACTATATAAATTATTTACTACATTTAACTTTTGCAAACCTCCACCTCATAGAACCACAACCAGACAATAATTTCATCTAATGCAATAATTTCATATATAGTACAATCATACAATACTTTTGCTAGCCTAGAGTAGAGGCTAGCATTGCATAACCAAGCCCATATTCCAAATCCAAGACCAAAAACAAACCCTAACTGCTTACCTGTAAGTAATGTTGGTTGTTTGGTCGGCCGTAAGTACTTGTGTTGATGGAATTGGTCGGGATGCGACCCAGGGCGAAAAAAAATGAATTTATTTAATTTTGTTTATTAAGCGACGTTTCGTCCTCTTACTGAGGACATCTTCAGAATTCTACACGGACAAATGGGCATTGTTATATTAAACAGAAGAAAACAAAAAATAATAGATAAAAACTAATTTAAACAAAAAACTTACGGGTGTGTCCAGGAAAAATATAATTATCCTTCCATTTTTCTTCAGGTGAACCACTGTTATTGTTATTTGACGAGTCCGTTATATTCGGATGATTATATTTTTCCTGGACACACCAGAAGTTTTTTGTTTAAATGAGTTTTTATCTATTATTTTTTGTTTTCTTCCGTTTAATATTACAATGCCTGTTTGTTCGTGTAGAATTCTGAAGATGTCCTCAGTAAAAGGACGAAACGTCGCTTAGTAAACAAAATGAAATAAATTATTTTTCTTTTCCTGGGCCGCATCCCGACCAATTCCAACAACACACATCACCTGTAAGTAGTACCCCAACTATATATTGTCACTCTAGTCAACAATTTGAACCCTAGTACTAAGACTTATGGCTAGGAGCAGCATATTGTTATTTATATTTTAGATCCCTGATGAGGCCTGTTATAGGCGAAACAACTTGGAAACTAATAGGTAAACCAGATAAGTTATAGCGTACCAAAATACTCACCCCTCAAACCACCCCTTGCATAGCCAATGGAAGGCAACACACCGATCACATTAATAAACATGGTATTCCTTACCTGCTGCCTTTTGTTTTTTAAAGAAGGAGTATGTTATCTTCGATGCTCGTTTCATGACGGACCTAAACTCAAACACTAAAATCAACTTTAGTTCCCATTTCACCTGAAATTTGTTTTGTACTTCTCTTCAACTCACGAAATGGAGACGACGGACGACAGCATGACGCGGACACAACAGCGCTGATGAATTTTCGCTCAAGCGCTTCTGAAAATTTACTGTATTAATTTTGTACATAACGATATTCTTTCAAATAAATGAACGAATAAATAAATAAAATGGCTCTGACACAGGTCCAAAGTGCGGCTTCCTTTCCCAAAAGTTGGTTCAAAGTGGAAACACCGGTTGAATTGGCCTGCTCGTGATAATTATAAGTAACAGCAATGCGAGGGGTTGATTAATTTATTATGCCAACCATCCCGCAACACGCCTCATAAAAATGTCGTGTTGAGCGGAAGTCGTGAGAAGCTCGCGATGATGAGGGAGTCGTGACATCGCGCTCTGTCGCTAACTGCGATATCCCATCGTCGCGACTGTCTCCGAGCCCCTCGATCCTTCACGAACCCAAACAAGACCTTTCCCCCAGAAATACTTGAAACCCTCCTGATCCACCTACTTTCGACGGCAAATAAGCTCTCGAATCTCTCAATGGTCCTTTTCCAGCACACGAGACTATTCCGGTTCTGTTCATACGAGGAGGAGCTCCTACTACACCAATCAACGGGTAGGTACGAGGAAACTTATCTAAAGGAGACTCATAGAACAGGATGGAATTGAGTTTCTGATCGGTATTTTGCCCAGGGTGGTCCACGTACATTCTAAGTGCGAGCAACCCACCGAATAATTGTTTCATGAATTCAGTTATGAATTAGCATTTATTTTTGTTACCCCAGAAATACTTGAAACCGTCCTGATCCACCTACTTTCGACGGCAAATAAGCTCTCGAATCTCTCAATGGTCCTTTTCCAGCACACGAGCCTATTCCGGTTCTCTTCATGCGAGGAGGAGCTCCTACTACACCAATCAACGAGCACTAGGAAAGGTGACTAAGTAGAGAATGATGAAATTTAGTTTCTGATCGGTTTTTAGCCCCGAATGTTTCATCTACATTCCAAGTAAGAGCGATTTATAGCAAAATCGTTTCATGAATTCAGTTATGAGTTAGCATTTATTATTATTCTCCCAGAAATACTTTAAACCGTCTTGATTCACCTACTTTCAACGGCAAATAAGCTCTCGAATCTCTCAATGGTCCTTTTCCAGCACACGAGCCTATTCCGGTTCTGTTCATACGAGGAGGAGCTCCTACTACACCAATCAACGGGTACTAGGAAACTTGTCGAAAGGTGACTAGTAGAGAATGATGAAATTTAGTTTCTGATCGGTTTTTAGCCCCGAATGTTTCATGTACATTCCAAGTAAGAGCGATTCATAGCAAAATCGTTTCATAAATTCAGTTATGAGTTAGCATTTATTATTATTCTCCCAGAAATACTTGAAACCGTCTTGATTCACCTACTTTCAACGGCAAATAAGCTCTCGAATCTCTCAATGGTCCTTTTCCAGCACACGAGCCTATTCCGGTTCTGTTCATTCGAGTAGGAGCTCCTACTACACAAATCAACGGGTACTAGGAAACTTGTAGAAAGGTGACTAAGTAGAGAATGATGAAATTTAGTTTTTGATCGGTTTTTGCCCCGAATGTTTCATGTACATTCCAAGTACGAGCGATTCATAGCAAAATCGTTTCATGAATTCAGTTATGAGTTAGCATTTATTTATTAGCGTTATTCTACCAGAAATACTTTAAACCGTCTTGATTCACCTACTTTCAACGGCAAATAAGCTCTCGAATCCCTCAATCGTCCTTTTCCAGCACACGAGCCTATTCCATTTCTGTTCGCACGAGTACGAGCTCCTATAACACCAATCAACGGGTAGGTACGAGGAAACTTATCTAAAGGAGACTCATAGAACAGGATGGAATTGAGTTTCTGATCGGTATTTTGCCCAGGATGGTCTATGTACATTCCATGTTCGAACAACTCATCGAAAAATTGTTTCATAAATTTAGTTATGAGTTAGCATTTATTATTATTCTCCCAGAAATAGGTACTTGAAACCGTCTTGATTCACCTACTTTCGACGGCGAATAAGCTCTCGAATCTCTGAATGGTCCTTTTCCAACACACGGGCCTATTTCGGTTCTGTTCATATGAGTAGGAGCCAGGGAGGGATTAAAGGGGGGGGGGGGGGGGGGGGGGGGGGGGGGCGGTCGCTCCACCCGAGAGGCAGAAGTAAAAAATTACTAATCTGTCGCGGCCAAATTACTAATCTGTGCATTTGAATTATGGTAGTTCTACAAACTGTGTAGGCGTCCACGGGGGATCAATCGGGGATTGACGCGGGTAGTTTCAGGATGTTCGTGGATAAAACTCGGAGATAAAAACTGCGAACAAGTTAAACATTCAAAACCTTTTTGACATTTTATGTCTTTACTATGGCACATAACGCAAAAAGTGTGACTTTACGGTGTGACGAAGAAGGCGTTATGAAAAATGTCTAATGATTTTCACGTACAACCGATTCGTTGCTACGGAACTTTAACTTGGCCAGTTATCGTCGTAGAAAAATCGTTCACCACTCGTTGGATAGCTCTTGATTTACCTAACAATATTACGTTAACCACTGCGGAGCGCGTGGCCGACAAACTGCGGTATGAGCGTGATTGTTTAAATAATTGTTTGCACACAGGTGATCATTCTCAATAATTTATATTGTGAACACGATTGCTAGCTATAAGTAAAGACATAAGAGGGAACAACCGATAAACGAATTATCTCTTGGAGATGTACCAGTCTTCTAGATGAAGCTCGGACTGTGTTTATCGGTTATTCTCAACAACGCGAAATATGACATGCGTTGATGGATTATTTACCCGTAACGTAATATACAAGCCTTAGCTTACAAGTCATACTTTTCACATCATCGGCCTCTACTTAGCATTACAAACTCTGATAATAATGATATATGTATGGAATGATGTATGTATTATTGAATGATGTATGTATGTATTATGGAATGATGTATGTATTGTAATTTTGTGTTTCTCATTTGTTATTTAAAAAAAAAAAAAATAAAGTACGAGGTACGTGGTGTGGGTGCTGGAGGGGGCGCAAAGACATAAAATGTCCATCGTGGTTGCGTAATTGAACGAAAGCTGTACTACCCCCGTTTGTGTTTTGATACATTCTCTAAGCCACAATTCAGTTTTTATTTAGGAATTGGTATTTTTTTAAGGAACTGGTAAAAGCGTCCCAGTTTCTTCAATGTCAATATAACTGAGTAGATAGCACAGGAATTAGCTATAGGAGCTACTCAGCTGATCCGGGCCGTAAGCATCATCAAGTTGAAGTCTCGCAGAGGCTACATGCTAAATTCCAGCTTCATAGAGTAAATATAATAGGAAATAGCTTTAGAAGCTACTCAGCTGATAGGGCCTAGGCATCGTAGTAGCTAAGTAAGTCCTAATTCTCTTACCTACCATTCAAACTGCCTTCATTTTCTGTCTGCGAAATAGATCACTCCTTGCACTCAAATTTCAAAACAATTTAACACTATACAATAAGATGATTCTCGAAAAAGCGCTCATACGATCATGCTGCATGACTGGAGCTTTTTTGTCCTTTTCTAACGAGGTCAGCTTAAGTGTTGGGTAGAATTAAATTGATCAAGAGCTTAATAGCATTTGTAAAAAGTTGAATTGAATTTGTAAGAAGTTGAATAAATGTTGTAAAAAGTATAAATGAATTTGTAAAAGGTTGAATTAAATCAGTGAATTCTATAAAAATATCATGACATTGACAGATCTTCTATTCTCCAACGACATCAGACCGCAGTCATTGTTCGTTCATCGTGCTTCAAACCCATTAATAGTTGAATTTCTACTCCAGTTTTAGTTGTTTAATTATTGTTGTGAAGTTACCTGTTTAATGTATTGACGCGTTTGATTTTTCTGTTTTGTGTGCTACACTAATATAGTTTTACCAAAGGAATTGCGCCTTATTTTTCATCCTCAAAGTCAACAGTCATCCATTAACGACATATACAACATCTTCGTGTCGTATGCCTTTTTTAAAGACCACGAATTTATGTTGGATCGTTTCAATTCTCCTAATGTGTACTTAGATACTAAGGTGACCAGACGATACTCGCATACTCAAGAATAGGCCGAACCATGGCATTTAAAAGCACACAGAGCCTTGGGTATTTCTTTTTAGCCATACCAATGACGTCATGGCCCTACCATAAACCATCATAAATTTGATAAGAGATGATGATGTTTTAACTATCCTCGTCCGATTTTTGTGTTTTTTTTTCTTCTAATCTTTTAAAATTCAACTTTGAATTGGGCTAGTTCAGTAAAATGTAACAAGAGTTCAGTGCAGGTCAGTTTCATTGTTGCCAAATCAATATTTCGCTCTGCGCATGCGCAAATGTAAATTCCATTATGCTCCATTTTTTCACGCCCTAGTCGTCCGATCTCGCTCAAATTTAGATGATAGTTGGGGGATGAAGATTTTATCATCCCGAATCAATTTCAACACGATTGTATTATTAATAGCCACTGCGCATGCCGCTGTGTGAAATCCTTGTAACGACCGTAATTTTCACCGTTTTCATCCGATTGCGATGAAATCGTCAGAGAATGCGCGGGTTAAGTTGTGCATGGTCCCCTATCAGTTTCATTGTTGACAAATCAACACTTTCTTTTGCGCATGCTCAAACGTAAATTCCATTACGCTCCATTTTTTCACACACGCTTCCGATTTCGGTTAAATTTGGATGATAGTTGAAAGAAGATGACTTGATTACCTCGTATGAATTCCCACATGATTGAATCATTAATAGCTTCTGCGCATGCGCTAATGAGAAATACTTGTTATGACCTTAATTTTTACAGTTTTCGTCCGTTTTTTATTGCGCGATTTAGGTTGTAGATGATCTCTTACCTATTTCATTGTGTTCAACTCATCGGTTCATTCTGCGCTTGCAAATACGTAAATTACATTGAGTATCATTTTTTCGTTTCTTAATTGACCAATTATGGCATTTCGCGCTACTTCTTGATTAATTCTTTTCCGCTATGGAATTTTTCGAGATCATTTAAAACTTTTCAATGATCTATAAATTCATGATAGGTACACGAGGAAGCTAGGTATGTGCCACACCCAACTTGGCAGACGTTTTATTTATTTTATATTAACTCTCACCAAAATTATATACAATCCATTCATAGGAACGTCCCTGTAATGCATACATTACATACCAATATGTTTTTGTTAGGCAGTGTTATCGGCATTACACCCTCTATGTCCTTCATCAGTTCCACACATTTATTTATTATTATTTATTTATTTATTATTATGTTACATATTCTTTATACATAAATAATGTCAAATTATTGTGGGCAATAGGCATACGCCTGTGTCGCCTAACAAGAGCTGCGCCAAACTTAATTTATCATAATTATTTACATTTCTCTTCATGAATAATAACTTAATAAACATCAATTTTCTATATAATTATACTTACTAAAAATAATATTTTCTGCCTCCGTAATGCCTATTTTAACAACCACTCGTATATTTTCTTTTTATATACATTACGGGCGTATTGTAGTGGGGACCTAAGTGGAGAATCTACCGCACGATGAACCATATATACCATATATTGAGGGCTTCTAGTCGTAATTGTCTGCGTGGGTTTCGGTGGGATAACATTTCCGTCCGATCTAAACCGAGTCAAGTGTGCATGCTGATGACTGTTATACACCACGCTCGAGTCACGATGCAACATAAGCAACAAAGACTTTGAAAATAGCTGGCGGGGAGTAAAAATCATCAGAAACACCATTTCGACGCTTGCATACGAGTCTGCAACACATTGGGACATTTTATGTCTTTAGTTGCAGACTCGTATCATCAAAATTTAACAAGCGGTTGCAGTTATGTTCACAATATCAATTATTGAGAATGATCACCTGAGTGTACACAATTATTCAAATAACCATGCTCATAACTCAGCTTGTTGGCCACGCATTTTGCAGTAGTTAAAATATTATGGTTGGATAAATCGAGAGCTTTCGAACGAATGAACAACGAATTTAGTGAGATGAAAAACGACGAAGTAACATTTCCCTAGCAACGACTCGGTTGTAAGCGGAAATCTTCAGAATATTTTCGTGAGCAATTTCCGTGACGTTTTTTTAGTTTATGTGCCATAGCAAAGACATAAAATGTCAAAAACTAGATGCTAGAGCCACTCAGCTGATCTGGGATCGGTCAGTTGTGTTCAGAAGTCCCTCAAGGGCCCACATACCAAATCTCAGAATCGTGGGATCATTAGGGAAAAAACTGGATTCTAGAGCCACTCAGCTGATCTGTAATCGGTCAGTTGTGTTCAGAAGTCCCTCAAGGGCCCACATACCAAATCTCAGAATCGTGGGATCATTAGGGAAAAAACTGGATTCTAGAGCCACTCAGCTGAGCTGGGATCGGTCAGTTGTGTTCAGAAGTCCCTCAAGGGGCTACATACCAAATCTCAGAATCGTGGGATCATTAGGGAAAAAACTGGATTCTGAAGCCACTCAGCTGATCTGGGATCGGTCAGTTGTGTTCAGAAGTCCCTCAAGGGCCCACATACCAAATCTCAGAATCGTGGGATCATTAGGGAAAAAACTGGATTCTAGAGCCACTCAGCTGATCTGGGATCGGTCAGTTGTGTTCAGAAGTCCCTCAAGGGGCTACATACCAAATCTCAGAATCGTGGGATCATTAGGGAAAAAACTGGATTCTAGAGCCACTCAGCTCATCTGGGATCGGTCAGTTGTGTTCAGAAGTCCCTCAAGGGCCCACATACCAAATCTCAGAATCGTGGGATCATTAGGGAAAAAACTGGATTCTAGAGCCACTCAGCTGATTTGGGATCGGTCAGTTGGGTTCAGAAGTCCCTCAAGAGGCTACATACCAAATCAACGTCATTTCTGATGGTCATAATCATCGTTGTGGCCACCTGGGACAATTTTCGTGAGCAATTTTCGTGAGCAATTTTCGTGAGCAATTATTTTTCGTGACGTTTTTTTAGTTTATATGCCATAGAAAAGACATAAAATGTCAAAACTTTACACTCTTTAAACAATTCCAATGTTGAATACAAACGTGGTTTGTTCATAATAATTTTTAATATATCTCTCTGTACTACGTTTATTTTTTCCAAATGCGTCGAGTAAGAGCCTCCCCACACAACAATTCCATATTGCATAATTGACTGAACTAATGCCAAATAAATTAACCGAAGCTTATCACGTCTAAAAACTTTTCTGGCATGGTAAAATACATACACTAGCCGCCTCAACTTCTTATAAACAATCTCAATATGTTTCTTCCATTTCTGATCTTCTTCTATCATGATACCCAGATAACGATAACATTTGACCCTCTCTAAAGGGGAGCATGAACACTTGGATGACAGCTATGCGCTATCAAACTATGATTCCCAAGGTAATAACTGTCGTTTTTTTCTCCTATCAGCAGATATTTTGTTTTACTCACATTTAATGTAAGAATGCTTTGGGAAAACCAATTTTGAAGCACATTCAAAGCCTGCTGTGCATCAGAGAAAACCCTGTCCCATGTATCCCCAGTGATTAGGACTGACGTATCATCTGCATACAAGTATATTTTGTGGTTAGGCAAACTCCGGGGCAAAGCATTAATTCACCATTTACGCAAAATAAACTCTGGTTTCTTCACTGCTCCAAACCAACCGATCGCAGCTCCTAATTTAGCGCCTGCCCACCGTCACGGAGCAGTGATTACAACGATTCAACGGCTCGTTTGACAAAAAGAGTTGTCAACTGGAACGGTTCTTCGGTGATAGGATCAGCGGGCTGGATCAAGAGCCCATCGATCTTGCGCCACAAGTCCTCACGTCGGTGTTTCCAGTTGGATCGTCCGGTTTGGCCTCATCTATCTTGTTTGATGATTCACTTCAGCGCACTTTTCTCTGAAAAATCAAAAAAGATCCAGTCATGCAGCATGATCGTATGAGCGAATTTTAATTCTGACGTCACTTCCTGGGCTGTGGACCGCGTGGTATGCCTGCTACTGCTATTACATTTTGGAAGACTCCTCACAGTTTTGGCGAATTTATGGGGTTATGGTCGTGAAGCCCAAGGAGTACAAGTACTTGAGTGTAAAGATGACTTCCAATCTTGAATTAGAAACTCATTTTAAAGAAAAGTTCACCTCAACCAGTTGCGCGCTCAATAGTCTCTCGAATCTGTTAAATAATAAATACATTGATAAGAAGAGTAGAATTAAAGCCTAAGATGCTGCAGTTAAGTCCATCATGGCGTATGGAGTACAGCTCTGGGAAATTTGAAAATTGAGTACAGCTCTGGAAAGCAGAAAATTTGAAATCGTGGGGAACTGTCAGTACGAATTTATTAGACGTCTATTTTCTTTGTTATGACACTTTAAAATCTATGCTTCTAGAGACTTGGTCTTCCTGCAGACTTTACACATCCATATCAATTGTATTACATAGTCTGTCATATCCGAACCATAGATATGTTAAATGGGTAGTAATCGAGCGCATTTCTAAAAATGTGAAGTGAAATGAAATGAAATTTATTTCCTTCCTCTTGATACATAAAATTTATATCGAGTACAGATAACAATTTCCAATTATATATAAATTGAAAAAATACATAATAAATAAAATTAATAGCTAAATCAGTTCTTTGTCCACTTATTGAAGGACAATGTATGCCTAAAAGCTAAGCTTGTGCTGGCATACATGAGCCAAATTCAGCAATCCGATTTAGAACTATTTAACTATTTAATATTACTCATGATATGGAGAGAAAAAAACGTTCTTGTTTGTTTTGATTTTGTTTCAAGCTCTTCTATTGTAACCCAATAATCCACTTTATATTTTTTGAGCGCATACTTGGGGTATCTTACTTCATTAGTATACAATATCAAATTATCCATAGTTAGAACATATTCTTTTAGAGTGTTGTTCAACTTGTATGAAGGGTAAAGAATTACATTGATAAATAAAGGATGAATAACATCAAATAAACAATTAAAAACGACAATCATGCGATATTTAGGGCTGCGTGAAAAGAAAGAACATTTTATTTTAGGGAGTTCCATTCTATATGGTTTTTCTCTTAAATAGGTAGGTACCTAATATTTTCTTTAAAATCACATTTATTCTTTAATATGTATTTCCCCAAATTAAAGGTATAGAGCTGGAGGACGCTCATTATATTCAATTCTTTGAACAAGGCAAGTATCATGGGCGGCGGATTGGAGAGTGGTGGCTAACCGCCTTTCTACACTGTTGGACCTTGCCAGGGACATCAAAGCAATCAAATCCAAACGGGCCATTCTAAAAGAAAAGCTTGCTCTGGAGGAAAGGCGCCATCTTCTGGGTAGGGTGGCAGCATTTAATTTTCATGCACATTTCAAAGAGAATAGGTACCACAGCTGTAAAGACTGGTCAAAAGCTAAATGGATTTTCAAGGTGAGAGGCGGGCTGATCCATCTCAATTACAAAGTATGGAGAGACCGTCTAGAACAAAGGCGCTCTATGTGCAAGCTGGAAGCAAGGGAGGACACACCTGATATAATTATTAATAAGCGATACCATTATTGTATCATAAAGTGTTTAGACCGTTAATATTTTAGCTACCCAATATTACATAGAATGTTAACAATATACCTACCTACTCTAAATGAAATATGAGCTTGCATTTATGTTAATTTGTAGCTACCATTTTACTTTCTGCGGTTGGCTAAATGAAGTTTGCATTCATTCATTTATACTCAAAACAAAAATTTTAACACAGAATGTGTTTTAGCCTTGGCATCTCCAACCGAAAACGAAACGTTTTGTGTTAACGAAAATGTGTTGCGTTTTTGTGTAACGAAAATGTGTTGCAACAATTTACTGATGATTTCCGCTTACAACCGAATCGTTGCTAGGGAAATGGTCATTCCACAAAATTCGTTCGAAAGCTTTCGATTTATCCAACCATATTATGTTAACTACTGCGAAGTGCGTGGCCAACATATGCATTTTACGTGTGAGGGCTCAAATGAAAGCTAATGACGAGGAGGTTTCAAATATGGCGTCTTCGGAACCTAAAAATCATCGGGGGGGGGGGGGGGGGGGGGTTGAGGCCTGTAAAGTACGCAAGTATGAATTTTTTGTGTGAGGGGTCGAATGAATTCTTATGACGAGGATGTTTCAAATATGGCACTAGTGATAAATGAATAAAACAACTTGACATAATACTGATAAGATACACCGCAAAATCTGAGTCATTCTTACGGGTTTCACGGGTTTATGTAAAACACGTGAGCTAAAACACAGTCTGTTTCAATAATTTCATTCGAATTATATAAATAGAGGTAACCGGGGGTCCAAGGGGCTTGCCCCCTAGTGAGGCGCTGAACGCCGAATTCGGTGTTTTCATAAGTATTGTCAACCTCAGGTTCTCGTTGGAGGTCAAACCTATGGTCACATTCTTGTTCCTTAACCCATTTTACGTAAGGGAACCAGCTTTTAGCCACATGCAAATGAAAATTGGCTTTTCTTTTTTGATTTTGGTCACTTTTTAGCGGAAGGGGGAAAGAGAGACTTGCGATTAGTTCTGAAAATCTGGACGAGCGCTCATTGGATTTAGTAGGTCTTTCTACACAAGATATTCTTTTATTTGTAACTCCATTCCAAAGTATTGTTTAAATCGATTATTTCCAGTTTGTTGTAATAATGTCCATCACACACTGCTACTGTTTTATTACATTATTATCTACCTACCATTACCTATGTATTATCTATCTCTATTTGCTCTCAAGATATCCAAGTCAACCCCATCATATTGCTACGCTGGTTTTGGGAGACTTTCAACACCATTGCAAACATCTTATTTTGATAATATTTGATGAATATCAAATTTGATCTTTGATGAATATTGATAATTATTCGATTAACCGCCCCCTGCATAGGCTCCTTCGTATGGCGAACCTACTCATCGAAATGAATCCGGAACTGGACTTTTTCGATTGCACCACCACCACCCTGAGAAATCTGGTCGCATCGACTACCTTTTAGCTAGTCTCATCATCATTTAGCCAATTACTTTACCACATTCATTAATTCTTCACTGACTTTTTTTCTCTAAATTTTTCCTTATATATTTTTTTATGCATCGAATTGTAACCATTCTTTTCCCTGTTGTGTATTCGTAATTATTAATATTCTTCAATGTGATTGGGCGCTGCCCGTACTGTAAAAATAAATAAATAATAAAAACCTTTTTTATTCATTCGAGACTCCTCACATCCTTCTACTCTCCAGCTAAGCGCGTTGCGAGGAGCGAGAAGTCGGCACTCAACGCGGAAAGAAAACGCAACAATAAAACCTCCTGTGATATCTCCACAATTATTTAACAGATCCGAGTTGTCAACGTTTCCCATTGTTCTTGGTCGGTGTTGCAGGGCCGTGGAATTCGAGGGCGCGAGAGCGTCTCCGAAGTTGGCCCAACATCCTTCTACTCCTGCATAGTAGGTACATAGTTGTAAGCACATTATGACAGGAAACTGGTATGGAGGTGTTTCGACATGTGCCGTATTGGTTATTTAATAGGACGTCCACCAGGAGTCTCAATCTGTAGTCATAATGAACTCGTATTATATCTGGAGCAGGATTGACACCACGCAAAGGAAAATTTTACGCAACAGGTTTACGTTCAGGCGTAGGAATGTGCGACATTTTTTTTTTTAATTTTTTTATTAATGCATCATGTAACATATATATATATATACATTGATATAATTATCAATCACAATGCTACGGCTCTTTATGAGTAAGTTAAATACTCGTGCTAAGAGCCGGCGCCTCACCCAGTGGTACAACATTTATATATTACTACAAACTAGAACAATTTTTATTACATTTTATCTATCATCTTTTCTCAGTCCATCCATTACCAAATGCAAGTGCATTCTTATTTCAATATTAAATCAGGCACAATTCTGGTTTGATTACCAAAAGAAAAAAAAATCGCAGTGTTCAACTACCTACTACTATTTATAATAACGTAAATTATGTGGGTATTTCAAATATTTGTTTTCCAATTTTCTGCTGTATTTTATCATTGTAATATTTTTTTATTATTACTTTAAATTTGTTTAGTGGCATCTCACACTCTGTCAACCGAATTGGATGCTGGTTAAAAATATCCACCCCCCATGAAAAATATGAACGTGTTCCCAATGACATATTCATCCTTGGCTTAACTAGAGTTAATCTATTTCCCGCTCTTGTAGAGCTCACAACTTTAGATATCTTCCCCAATAAATACATCCGGTACACAAAACTCAAGGTACACTTTTCAGTTAATTCATGCAAATTCAGCACAGGAAGATCCATGAAAACCTGCGTAGAAGGATACTGTCTTGGCTTTTTCAGTAATATTTTCATCAATAATTTTTGCATCACGTACAAGGGTCTTATTTTAGTAGCATAAGTCATACCCCATGCCACAATTCCGTAAATAAGCAGCGGTTGGACTATTGCCATGTAGAATAATTTTTTAAATTTCAACGTCACTTCAACACAAATAGGTATCAATGCACGTAATTTCCCAATCAAACTGTTCAGGTGATGGTCCCATGCCAAACACTGGTCGATAACAACCCCCAAATACTTTATTTGGGAGACTTGTTCTATAACCGGACAGTCGCAATTGCTACAGTTAATTTTCACATGACAGCACAGTTTACCTATTTGAGGCACGGATGCTACTCTCGGTGCAAAAGTGATGAACTTGGTCTTTTGGAAGTTGAGTTTTAAACTTTTACTACTGAACCAGTTCTGAAGGATGGTAAGGTTTCTCTCTGTCTTAACTATTACTTCATCCCAAGTATCACCCGTCACTATAAGGGCAGTGTCATCAGCGAATCCCACTATTTCCCCATCTATATTAGTTTGGAAATTTTAGGTGAATATTGGCAAACGGCAGACGTTTTCTCGTGTCTTCATCAGCTTGTTGTAGATATGGCCGAATAATTGGTTACAATTTTATATATGTAGGTACCTAGTTTGTTTTAGAAACCTGTGCAATTTGTGGAAATCATTGTTTTGTTAGGCAATTACTTCGTTAGAATATTATGAAATGGCATGATATAGGCACTTTTTACAAGACATGGCATCCGTTGTGAGATAGCAGATCAAAAGGCCCAACCATGCAGCATGACAATATGAGCACATTTTATTTGAATATTGTATTTTTGTCGAATCGTTTTTACATTTGAGCACTTTGCGTGCACAGAAATTGCTATTTATAAGTTTTATAGCAAACAAAACTTTTCTAAATAATATTTGGCTATTTTTGTATAATATTTGAGAATTTAATTGCATTTTTAGTACGATTTATTGGAATTTAAGTACGGTTTTCTCCAAATCTTATCACATGATTTTTTTAATGTTTACTTATAGGGCATGAGAGGGTGATGTTTGATGGAATTGTGATTCTATCTCCTTAGCCGCCCAATTCTTGTGTAATTAAAAATCCGTGTCATTCAAAAACAGGAGTTAGTGAAAAAACGTTGTCTATTTCCACGAAAAATAATGAGTTACAATGTTTAATCGATTTCGACGGTTAGGCCATCATCAGTAACAAACAATAAGTGAAGACACATTAGAAAGGACACAGCTTATTTTTTCAAAAACATTCAACATACCTACCTTTGAACAAAAATTCTACAAACTGTCTATCAGTCAAATCAAAATTGTAAGTATGATTTTACAGATAGACAGTTTGTAGAATTTCATCATTTTTGTTCAATGTCGAATGTACTTGAAAAATTCAGAATTTTCAAAAGTGGCAGATCTGATAAATGTTTGAATGAGGATATCCCTCAATATATTTCACCACTGATCGGTCCATTTCTACATAGCTTGGAATTATCAATTCGAATTCTTGAAACCAGTAATTCTTCCCCTCTTTTCACTTCATCTGATTAGCTATAATCCCCGTTCACTTTGCTTGCACTTAATTGGTTGTACCTCCAGCCCCCTTTCCTTTCTCTCGACCAATGGAATTCAATCTCCCTTCACCTGTGACTATATAAGCTGTGTCCTTTCTAATGTGCGTTCAGTTTTCATTGAAGAAAATTTGTGGAGTCATTGCAATAGTTTCATTTTCTACAATACATATATATTGGGATGGGTCGAGGAGAAATTTTCTTTGAAGTGGGCGTGGAAACTCTCACATGCATTTGTCGTTCGAGTGGTCACGGCTAAAACAAAATTTTTCATTATAATGTGATTAATTGCACCCTCGCATACCAATCAACCCATTACAGGTTTTCAAATTTACCTGTTTCTGATGCCCACATGTCAGAGAGGAATTGTACCGCGACTGATACGTACGTATCATGGATATATTGGGCGAAATCCGTCAATTGCACCCCCCCCCCCCCCCCCCCACCCTTTGTCAGGTTTGTCCAGCACCAATTCACAAAAGGTCTCAGCCACATCATCACTATTTAAAAGTGGAAAACCAAAGACCCACTTCAGCCACCGTCCAACATCCGAATCAGTTTTTTACGGTGAGACCAAGCCCAAAAACTGTATCTTCCTAAACCTACAAAATAGTAAACACAATTATAGAAGTGAAGGGGAACTACGGGATCACTCGGGACAATCTATTTTCGAGATTGTGAGGTGAAGGGGATCACTCGGGTGTCTTTCGCCCCTCGGACTCGACGGGAGCACTGGAGCCGTCGCCCCTAATACTAGTATCAGTAAACCCCCTACCCCCCTCATCGCTTTAACACCATGTCGTTGTGGTCGCCACTTTTCTCAACATAAACAGACAGGCACTTGAATGCGAGCCAAATCAAACAGCAGGCTTAACTTATTCAGAAGGTCTGTTGTGGTAGAGCGCTGTGGAGAAAATGTCTGGGAAACGGTTAATAAACTGCAAGGAGATCACGACTGTAGTGGCTGCGCGTAAACATAAGCACAGAAATGAGCTCAAAAGCGATATCAACTTCTAAACGAATCATTCTTGGGGCGTAATAGTTTACACGGCCGCGAAGCGATAATCAGCCTACTACAGGTACAGGCACGTGGGAAGGTTATTTTCGGGCTCAACGTTTTCACTTCCTACAAACCAAAACGGACTCTAGGATATGCTAATTCGACCTAAAGCTCAATGAGGATGTTGTTTGAATGAAAGTCGAGGAAAAAAGTAAGGCTTTTCCACACTAACCCTCGTTCCCACAATGTACTCCACCTACCTCGGATTTGTAGGCTAATTGGTTGGAATTAACGCACGCTAAATGAAACAGCGAACATGAAAGGCTCCGAATAATGAAAGTTATTAGGCCTGATGTTGAATACACAGCCAGTGAGAACATCGCGTCCCAATATAGGCTCCTTTCAACCTCAATGTTATCAAAACGTCTGCCAAGTTGGGTGGGCAGTCTTCCCCACACAATGGGTGACCAATTGTGAAGAAATTAGTACCCAGTATCCCAGCACAGTTCTGCTATCGCTGGAGCAATCCCCAGAAAAATATTGTCTAATAACCTTAACAACAAGGAAAATAAGTAGGCAGGAAAATAAAAATAGATCAATAAGGGAAAAATAACCTGTTTTTGTTTGAAAAGGCAAAAGGCGCAGTGGAAATAAATAAAGGAAAAATCAGAACCTCTGAGAAAAAGGGACATTAACGTAAAAAAAGTTCCACTCATGCAGCATGATCGTATGAGCGAATTTTCGTAAGTCATCGTATTATATAATATTAGATTGTTTTGAAATTGAAGCTTTTTGAGTGCAAGTAAATTGTTAACTATTGATTTTATTGCAAAAAACGTATTCTAAATAATAATCTCCAGTTCAAATAGAGGTTTTAAATTTTTAGCTTTTTTGCAGTTTTCATCGATTTTTTTAGCAAATTTTAATGAATTTTAAGTACATTTTACAGCATAATTTTTTACATAAATTTTTGAATGTTCTATTTCATAGTTAATAGACTTTACTTGAGCAATATTCTACCAGCAAATATGAATTAAACGATTTTTAGCCGTTTTTAGCTATTTTTAGTGATTTTTTTTGCACATTTTTTGAAATTTGACCAATTTCATGTGCTCAAAAAGTGTTGTCCAACAAACTCATCCTTTCTTTTGAAATGCTTGATTTTTTGGCGAAAGAACGAAGTTTTTATCTCAATTATATCGAGAGTTATCGTCTGGAATGACACATACATATATATATAAAAGTGTTAAAATCCAGGAATCATTTCAGAATGCCTCAAAACAGATTTCGATGAAGAAAATATTTAAAAATTTTTGGAGCCATTAGCTTTATTTTCTAAGAAAATTCGCTAAAAAATGGAAGAGAAAAGGCACAATGCTGAAAAATAAAATTAAATGATGCTCAAACCTGGCTGTTGATACTGGTGCAAAACTCAGGTGGTGAAAATAAATGGAAAATAAAAACTTTAACTAAACTATGGTGAAAAGAAAAAAGAAAAAGAGCACTAGGCTGTATAAAAATCAAATATGGAAAATGGAGGAGTTGGCTTATTAGGCACAAAACTATATGGATGGCTTCAGAGAAGAGAATGGGGAGAGAAATTATTCTTTTTACAAAAGGCTCCCTTGAAGAGGGAAGGGGACAAAACAATATAGCCAACCTTCCAACAGAAAAAACTATCTAAGGCACCACCAGGTTATGGGTGATATTCTCGAGAATTGCGACACTAGCGCATCCTTACATCGAGGCAAGCGAAATCGAAGTTATTTCACCTTGTTGTCATGGTGACGAGTAAACATATGCGAAACTGCCCCATTCGTAGTCACAGCTCACAGCCTCACAGCTAGACAACAGCATAACATAGTCTCACCTAGTTCCGAGTCAATATTTTCATTATTTGTAATATGCAAGGTGATAAATTGTACGCAAATTACATCAAGTTATTATCAGGTGTTGACCTCGAACGCTACGAATGCAAGATTTACCTAATCTGTGGGGTAGAGATCCATTTGAAATATGTGTTGGAGAGTTGACATACAAGTGTTCTAGATGATCCAGACATCAGCCGCAAAAATGGTGTGGATTACCTATCTAATGTTAGAACTGTTCTTTAAATCAATTGGAACTAAAAATCTTTAGAATACGGTGAAAGTGGTCTTGTGAAAGGGTGTGTTATGAGAGCTCTGTTAGGCGGGAAAAGTAAGCTGTATCACATGTGGAAAGGTAAGTACCTAGAGGTAAGGTCATGTAGGTACTTCATTGATCAAAACGAAAGTAGGTACCTAATTACTTTTGTTGTCCATAAAATTTGCGTAACTGCAAAACTCGCGCAATAACTGCACTGCCAATGCCGTCTTTATGAAATCTTACCTTCAGAGGAATGCATTTCAAGGTTTTTTTCCTTGCAGCTGGTTTTTAATTCATGTTGCATATTCCCTGATTCGATATTTGACAAACTTGCCAATCAGCGGTTGTATTTGTCGGCAAAGCAACGACCCACCTACTTTGTTTAGGCACTTTAAACCAACAGCAAATCTGGTAGGACGTACGTACCTACCTACATAAGTAGTTTCGTTTCTTGGTGCAGCAGCAGCCTGCCTTCTTTATTTTGACAAACTATCAAATCTCTCCTTTTATTCATTCAATATAACAAGTAGGTAAAGCTTCCTCAGTTAAGCATAGTACTACGAACTTATAATTAAACGCTGATGAAGCTACATGAGCAATGGTCATGTACCTACACTGCTGTACTGACACCGGAGGAATTTTCAATAATTTTTTCTTTACTATTTTTCAGGTTAATTATTCTCAAAGCCTAAATGAATGAAGTTCTTTAGTTTTCTGACACTGATTAACTACTATTGTTAGTAGGCTCCTAGTCCAAATAAAAACTCGTTCACGTTAGATTGGTATTGTTGACAACAATCTACAATCAATTATTGCGCTGGCAGGCATGATTATTATAACATTTAGTCGAATTGAAACTTTGTGTTGCTACAATATTATGCTTTTTCAAAACAAAACATTTGAAAAATGGCCTTATAACCACGAATTATGTTGACGTGAGACGGCAAACTTCTTGTGAGAAATAGGTTGGTTGAGTAGCGATTCATTGACGTAGGGCGGTATCATGGCCGACTTTGGCTGAAACGCGAACCTACTCCAGGCGTGACGTCACGAGAATATGGGCCATATAGGTTAGGTTTGGAGGAAGTGCATGGAACCTGGAAAATTATGGGGGAACTTTTAGGAGCAAAACCGCACAATCCTTAAACCTTTCATAAAAATCGGTCCATTTGTCTCGGAGATTTGACTGTGTCGATCAATTTTAGTTTTGCGCATACGCTATAGTTATTAGTTCACCAATCGCGATATAATTCATAGGGAATATTCCTGGAACAGATACCCACCTACTCCCCGAGTTTGAAAGAATTCGGATCAACAGCTCTTGGGTTCCTGAAACGACATAGGAGGGAGTTCTCACACATCAGCGCTGGAGGCTTTTGGGTCTTGGACTTATAACCTAAGCTACGGACCTACTGGATTCCATGGAAAGTTCACAAAACGAAGAAGCTCGCAACAAAGTGGTGGTTTCACTTACACAGCAAAATGGTAAACTCCCAGTTTCGGATAATATTATCCTAAATTTCGCCCTCGTTCCTCGTTGATTAGTTTTGACTTTCTAAGGTTCCTGGTCCACCGGCTGGCAATTAAGCCTCGCTTCCGAAGTACACTTTCTACGCCCCAATAAGGGGGAAGAGCATTCCGTGCTGCCCTCCACGTCCACATACTCCAGGAGCACATCTCGCCAGGGGATTTCACTGGAAATTACTCCATTAATACACTTTTAGAAGTTACTCCGTGCCAAGTGTTACATTTCATAATTTCTTTTCTTCCTCTGCTCGTACATGATCTGAGTGAAAACGAAAGTTTTGCGGTGGTCGTAAAACGGATACTCAATCCTTCTTTCTACCGCCTCTACTTGATTCACACGCTCCTCATAAATTTTGCACGATGCATTATGATGTATCTCACCATATAAAGAAGAAGAATCTCCTGGTATGGTTCAACAAATTTTAAAATTAAATAAATAATCTGTTCTTGTACCAAAAATCAAGTTTTCCAATCGAAAGGGTGAGTTTTTTAAATGAAATCAAGCTGTCCGACAAATCACTAAAAACAGCGAAAAATCGTTGTATTAATTAAGGTCTTTTCTGATCAGCTGACTGAGCTAATTTCATTGAGACATTTTGACATGGATATGTATCACCTGTCCAGTGCCGTCCTTAGAAAATGCGAGGCCTGGAGCAAAACATTTTTACGAGGCCTTTTTTAACTATGGATATTCCGGAAAATATTTGTCAAGCTATACTTGCAAAGTCGTAATTGTAAGTTTTTGACAAACAAAACGTTTATCTCTTACACTCTAAAAGGGAGAGGGGTGGTGCAAAACACCCATTTCAGGTTGGTATGTTTCGAGTAATTTCGTTTCAGGTTTCAGGTTAAAAAAAAAAAAAAAAAAAAAAAAAGGAATCTCAGAAAAATAAGCTAGACAAATCAAAACAAAGCTTATTCTTTAAGTAATGCTTAAACAGTGCTTGTTAATGTTAAACATAGTAATTTTTGTCTAACAAACAATAAATTCATTAGAAAAAACGAAATGTCTTCTTTCTTGCTTTTTATTAAATCAAATAGTAAATTATAATAAACATATACATTATTGTAAATACTTATTTAATATTGACGTTTCAAATCTTTTTAGATGTTCATATCTTGTTTATTAAATTCTTCCATTGTTCCATTGTTAGTGTAGGTTTATAATTTTCACATCACATCTGTAAAATAATAAAACACATTATAGCCTACAATAGAGGCCTGTTAAAATATGAGATAAGATAAAATAACTTAATAAAACAGATAGTTCCAGCTAAAACGATGTAATATAATACTGTAAATGCCATCGTTCATTGTTAGATAAACTATATTTAAAATTGTGTTATTATCAACTTTGACTCACCTTATATGAACTGTACTTTTCTCGCTTTCATTCCAGCGGACGTCAATAATCTCATCAAAATTAATTTTGGCTGTCGTGTCAGATTCAATCGATAGCATTGCCAAGGATTGCATGTATATCTTCACTCTGCACACAATTTCAATTCAACCAAAACTTTTACTTATTGTGTTTTAGCGAAAGTAAGGCCTCGCAGCGCGAGGCCTGGAGCGGCCGCTCCACTCGCTCCACCCTAAGGACGGCACTGCACCTGTCATGGTTCAATTCTCATCTGTCATTTGAAATATGTACCTATTGAAAATCAAATAGATATATCCATGCCACGATTTTTTTCGTGTTATTTCAACTAAATATGAGATATGACAGTTCCAAGACAATTGATCATCTAAAATTATCCCTAGATATTATTATGTTCATGCCCTCTTTTAATTGAATCACACGAACAATCCTCTGCGCAGCTATAGATTCGGAATTTGTGTTCCAAGTGTGACAGGGACATAACAGCTGTATTTAACGTTTAGAGTGAGTTACAAATCAATTTAACAATTTCCAGATTACGAAGTGGACACATCCTCTGTAATTCCTATTTTCAACGATTTGGGATTGGAAATGTAACCATCTGCTGCGATCACTGTAGAGAGGAAGACACTGCGCAACACAAAATATTGGAGTGCCCCATAATTTCTCGAGAACGACAACTTCTTATGGATAATATAAGCGGTAAAATCCCAGTTCCATTCAACTTGGATTTTATTCTGACGTCAGCAGAGCAAATGGTCTACAAATAACTTTACAAATACCTTAGTACAATGTGTGGGCGAAGGAACAAATTAATTTAGTTTAGTTTTCATGATTTGATTTATTTTCAAAGTTAATTTTTCGTTTGCAAGATCAAAATTACTAACTTCATGATCGATTATTTTTAGGCCCACATGTTAATTTTATTACTTAGAGATTTTTTCATTCGAATAAATGCAGTCTATTAAAAAACTCCAAACCGACTATTTCTTTCAAATTAATTTTCCATAAATATTATCAATTAAGTACAGCACAAAAATGAAACAGTTTATAATTTACACGTCCCACGAGTAGGTACATAACGAAGACGCACAATATCAGCTAATTAATAACAGATACAAGACACGTGGGGACACAATCAACTGTGATATATAAAAATACTAGCCGCTCCGGCTCGCTCCGATCGCCTCCACGTCCAGCCGGGGGGCAAGCCCCCCGGACCCCCCATTAAATTGCTCGCTTCGCTCGCAAAGTGTGGCATATAGGGGATGTTGCTCGCTCCGCTCGCAAAGTGTGGTATGTAGGGAATGTTGCTCGCTTCGCTCGCAAAGTGTGGCTGTATACATGGAATGTATTACGATTGAGACTAAAAAAATAAATATGATTGAAATTAAAAATTTTGTCTAAAAAATATAAAAAATTTAGGGGTGGACTACCCCTAACATTTAGGGGGATGAAAAATAGATGTTGGCCGATTCTCATAGATACCGGATAAGCACAAAAAATTTCATCAAAATCGGTCAAAAATAAAATTAAAAAAATTTAGGGGTGGACTACCCCTAACATTTAGGGGGATGAAAAATAGATGTTGGCCGATTCTCATAGATACCGGATAAGCACAAAAAATTTCATCAAAATCGGTCAAGCCGTTTCGGAGGAGTATGGCAACGAAAACTGTAACACGAGAATTTAATATATTGACTAGCTGACCCGGCAAACGTTGTTTTGCCATATAAATAATTTCCTAGTAATTTCTAGTGTAGACAAAAAATAGCTTACTTATTGTAAGTATGTATGTATGTTAGAATGTGTATATTGTATGTATGTAAGAATGTGGTATATGCGTGAAATAAGCATGGAGCGCTGTATGTTAGGGATGAAAAATAGATGTTGGCCGATTCTCATAGATACCGGATAAGCACAAAAAATTTCATCAAAATCGGTCAAAAATAAAATTAAAAAACGGTAGATCTCTAAGGGTAGTTTTAAAATTAAAAAAAAAATTTATGGGTGGACTACCCCTAACATTTAGGGGGATGAAAAATAGATGTTGTTTTGCCATATAAATAATTTCCTAGTACACCTGTAGACATCTGGCGGGGATAACTGATTAAATGACGATTGATCAGTTTTCGACCGGAGAGGAAAAATGATGAATTACTAAAATGGCTATTAAAAAATAAGGATTGATCGTAGAAGGGTGAAAATAGAGGATTGTATGTATTTTTGTATGTTGTATCATAAAAAATAAAAATTAAAAATTTTGTCTAAAAAATAAAAAAAAAATTTAGGGGTGGACTACCCCTAACATTTAGGGGGATGAAAAATAGATGTTGGCCGATTCTCATAGATACCGGATAAGCACAAAAAATGTCATCAAAATCGGTCAAAAATAAAATTAAAAAAATTTAGGGGTGGACTACCCCTAACATTTAGGGGGATGAAAAATAGATGTTGGCCGATTCTCATAGATACCGGATAAGCACAAAAAATTTCATCAAAATCGGTCAAGCCGTTTCGGAGGAGTATGGCAACAAAAACTGTGACACGAGAATTTTATATATTAGATTTAGTATTATCAAATACCTAAAAATATGTATTAATGAAAAATGTATTACCCAATATGGCGTAAAAGTGTAATCTTGAGCCAATAAAAATTTATTTAAAAAAAAATCAATTTGACGTCCAGAAACTGCCCTGTATTTCAGCAATCGAAAGTCCTTCCCAGTTTTTTTTTTCCCCGAGATTATCTCGAATGTGTTGGAGGCGCTGGCCAGAAAACGACCTTCGCAGACCTCGGATCGGGAACTGGCGCAAAAGTGAAACAATTTTCTTCGAGGAATCGACGCCTTCGAAAACGACAAAAGGAAAAAAATTCTTCAACTCCCCTTTCTTCGATAGAGTATAAGACTGAGGATGGTGGGATGGGGTAATTGATGAAAAAGGGGGGGAAGGGATGAGGAGATGATGAAGTGGAAGAGGAGGGATTCCTCAGGAACAACTTTCTCCAAGGAGCAATCACTCAGTTGATTCTTCTCCCTCTGGACTCTTGGTCGACCTACCTTCTCTCGAGAGGCTGCCGATCTCTGGAGAGATGGAGGCGGAGGGGGATTGTATATTCCGCTGCGCAGGTTCGCTTTTATGCGTGCCGATGCCGACGAGACCGAAAACGGAATCGATAATTAAAAGTCGTACCGTTAGCCGTCGATTAGAACTTGGCTAAGATATTCTCAATAACTAAGAGACCACATGGTTGTGATGTACCTACCTGGGACCTGTTGCACAATAGCCTAATAATAAAAGTAAATTTTACAAGTCTACAAGTTATAATATTACAAGTACTGATATGAATGAATGAATAGAAAATTTATTCCGTAATGAGAACAAGATAGGTATATCAGCAATAAAAAGTCTAGTCATGCAGCACGACCCCGTGAGCAAATTTGTGAAGAAATTAGAAATTTTAGAATTTTTATTTTTTTTTTTTTAAACAAGCACCTACTACCTACGTTTTACACAGCATGGTTCTAGGATTGGTTATACAGGGATACTTCCATAAGAGTAGTTCAATCTGAATTTGGACAATGTTTCATGCAAATATTACTGATTTTTACAACTAGCGAACGGCATTATTTCGATTTTTCAACTTTGAAACTTTTTGAAAACTTGATACATATTCTTATAGAAAATTTGACGCTGATTCCGAATATACCACATGTTAGTATGCTGAAAAAATGATTTCGCACAACAAATCACAAAAAACAGGCTATTTTGAAATTGTTGACTACATTTTTGACAATTTCAACCCGAAGATGAAATCCCATCATGCTGGCCAACGAACTTGAACTTCGTTTTGTGTCCTTAACATTTTAAAATTTGTTTGAAGTTTCTAGCACAATTCTACGGACAGTTATCGTCTGGAATGACACATACATACATAGATATATACATATATACATATATACATACATACATACATAAAAAAATGCGTTAAACTTCAGAATATGATTCAGAATAGCCTAAAATGGATTTCTGCATAAAAATTTTTCAAAAATTCACAGTATACAAATTTTGAGGCGAGAGCAATAGCTTAATTTTCTTCAAAAATTTGCTAAAAACAAAAGTGGAATATACCCCACAACCATAGAGTGCGGTATTTTCTCTGTGCGGTATTTTCTCTTGCGCAACGGTTCACAAGTCACTAATATTATTAGATTACAAGTCTTGGTGCCTAAAATATTAACCACCTGTCCGTCGTGGTGTTGTCAGGTCCAAAAAAATTGTAGGATGAAACTGTGGTTTATAAAGCGTAAGGTTATACAAATACGGGGCCCATCCTTATTTTGTTCTGACATGGGAATTGTTCATTCTACTATATACTGCTCTATATTCTGCACACTTCTTTTGTGTCTGTCGTAGTAATTTCTCTCATCACCATTATAATCATTATGAAGAGGTGGTTTCAAACTAATTTTAGTCTGTAGGTGTAAGCTGAATCCCAAACTATCAAACACCTAATTTGGAAACACTTGACGATCCATTGGCTCACATATAGGCGGATGTTACGAAGCGCACGCATGTTATGTACCTTCACTGCCAGGCCATTTCGTATATTAACACACCTAAAATTCGTACTAACAAACATGTAGTTAATTTAATGAATGATTTCCGTGATTGTTGTCAAAATAATCTTCTTGACGTTTGGGTGTGTCTATGTTGATCACTGAACTGCGAACAACTATTACCCTAAGAAACCAGCAATCCGATAGACGTTCGTTACCTCTTCTTTCATGTTTTGTGGCCGAGTTAACACGCGGGCACAGACTACTGCCGCAAATCTTTTAATTACACAGCATACTGTGCATATAACCAATGCTATGGTACAGTATGGCTCCAAATCACCCTTTGAGCCCTCCAAAACGCTGAAACTTGGAAGGTGGATAGAGCATACCCTTCTTTATCAATGAAATTTAAATTTGGTGGTGGTCCTACAATTAGGGAAGATGAGGGAGAGCTTTAAAGTTGCAGGGAAGGGGATAAAATTTGAAGGGGGTACAATAGATGGATAGGGGATGTCCTTCTTTATCCATGAAATTTAAATTTGGTGGCGGTACAACAATTAGGAACGGTGGAGGAGAGCTTTGAAGTAGCGGGGGTGGGGGTAAAATTTGAAGGGGGTACGTTAGATGGATAGAGACCATCTGTGCCCATCTTTATCATTGAAATTTAAATTTGGGGATGATCCGACAATTAGGGAAGGCGGAGGAGGAGTTTGAATTTGAGAGGGCACATTCAACCATTCAGTGGTCATGGGTGTTAATCGGAGCACATCATAGTCGTTAGAGCAAATCTTCACAGGTGGAACACAGCCAAAATCGCCTTGTAACTACGACGCTCGTACCAGCTGACGTAATTCAATCAATCAATTAAACAATTTTACTTTAATAAATTTCAAAATGATTGTTACAAGAATTCGAGTATTTCTCTCATGTAGATATACAGGAAAAGAGTATTCTTCTGCATAATGATAATGGAAAGTCTTGGTAAGTTAATAGTTTACTAGAATTCCAATATAATGAATCATAATAATATTTAAAGCAGCAACCATGGTAATCTTCATTAATTGCTCCAACAATGTCACTGAAGTACACCAAAGACTGACCATGCACTGGTCTGTACCGACACTGACACCTTGTGTAGGGTCCCAACTTTTCTGATCACTCCCTATAATGAATCATAATATAATGAATCATAATTTACATATAAAGCAGCAACCATGGTAATCTTCTTTAATTGCTCCAAGAATGTCACTGAAGTACACCAAAGACCGATCATTCACTGTTCTGCACCGACAATGACACCTTGTGTAGGGTACCAACTTTTCTAATCACTCCCTACGGCAGTACCTGTACACTTACATTCGAACGCTCATTAAAATTTTCGTCATCATCCTAGAGCGGGTTTTTCGCATAAAAACACAAGAAAATAACTGAGATATGGTTGATTTTAAGCTCTGAACTGGCCTATCCTTAAGCTTTTTCACTTGGAAACGCACACATACATACACACACAGACACAGTAACATGATGATGCCAGCTTTTTAGTTAGTAAAAAAGGAACAATAGAACCATGGTCGGGAGCCTATTTCGCCTGTTTTCTGGCGGCCACACCACCAGTGCGCTCCAAATTAATTTTTTTTTTTTTTTTTTTTTTTTTTTTTTTTTTTTTTTTTTTTTTTTTTGCATTTTTTTGCTCCCGACCATGGTTTTATTGTTTCTTTTTTACTAACTAAAAAGCAGATATCATGTAATTTTACTGTGTGTATGTGTGCATTTCCAAGTGAAATAGGCTTATTATTGGAAATAATAAACCAAAAGCCAGGATAGGCCGGTTTGGAGCTTAAAATAAACCATATCTCAGTTATTTACGTGCGTTTTAATGCGAAAAAACGGCTCCAGGATGATGACGTCATTTTAATGAGCGTTCGAATGTAAGTGTACAGGTTTAACCTACTTCCGGCAGCATGAGGCTACAGACCGTGCAGAGATTCTCATTGTACAGTGCATAGTTGCTGTGCCTATGAACAAAGGAGATTTTTCCTTTATTAGAGTTGGTGGTAGCCAATCTCAGTTGAGCTATCCATTCCTTGTGAATGTTTCCCACCAAACCCATATATTCCTGCCTCCATCAAAGCTCACCAGAGCACGATACATTGAGCTGTAAGATTTGACCTGTTAAGACCCGCTAAATATCCTGGCTCAAGCAGTGGTTCTTGTATTTCGTAATGATATCGGATTCCATTTCCTTCAAAGGTTGATATGTGACTACATTCCAATCAACAGCCACTCCAATATTGTTCTACAACTGGTCCAGTTTGGTCACCCAGTTGAATTCGACTGAGATCCTGCGGGTATTGTGCAGACTAATTACCTAGTTCTTGCAGAAGATGTTTGGGTTATCTTTCATCTTCTATTGTGAGAACCATCAACAAATATCCAAAGGCTTTCTCCAAGCACTGATACCTTCAGAGGTACTATTCCAATAGAATTTTCACTTTACGAAACCAGTCTTATTATAACTTCGGTCATCTCTTATTATCTCTTTGGTCTGCATTTTATCCTGTCTCCTTTATGTCTTTTCAGTTAGGTCTAACAAGGGAGCTCCATTCGATTCGATCTTTTCATTGAACGGACGGATTCGGAATAACACAGCTGAGCCGGAGCTCTGGACGCCCTAATTGGCCGCGTCAACCGAGAATCGGAAGGTCAAATCCGCTCAGAACTCAGCCTCCATTACGAATTATCGTCCCACAAGGATGCTAATGGCCCCAATATATCATTGCTTTCTTCGCCTGCCATTTTCCTTTGATGGTCTCCGTCCTTTTTAATGGGGACGGATAACTTGGAGATGAAAGTCCCTGCCGGGTCCTATTTTATATGATGAAATACGAAAATATTGAAATCCGTTCCAGGGCGAACCATTTATAAGTTGGCTACGGGAGGTCTTTCGGATCCACTGTGGTGATGATGCGCTTGGCCAATTGGCAGCCTGTGAGAATACGAAAAATCTGTTACAAAAATTGTGCTTTCTAACGAATTTCTAAGGAAAAATGAGTTATTTAGATGACTTCAAAATTTTAAATGTGAGGAGGGGGGGGGAGGGTGAGAGGTGGAGGGGGACCCCCCTACTAATCCGTTTCACACATAAAAGAAAGCAATCCTAGATTTTAACGTCGTGTATATATATATATATATATATATATATACTTAAGTCGGTTGACTGTTCTACTGAACTATATAGGTAGTTAATTAAATTTAAGAAATTTCATAAATATGAAGATGAAAGAATGGTTTGATATTTCGAATGATTCTTTGTCAAAATAAAAGTTCCAGTCATGCAGATTTTCGTGAACTATCATATGTATAATCTTTAATTGTTTTTAAATTAGAGATTTTGAGTTCAATGAAATCGTTAACTATTAGCCAATTTCATGGAAAAACGTATTTTAAATAATAACCTGCTTTTTTTGCAGTTTTTGCTGATTTTTGTTAGCGTATTTTAATGAAATTTAAGTACATTTTTCAGCATAACTTTGTACATGAATTTTCGAATGTTCTATTTTATAGTTAATAAACTTTATTCGAGCAATATTCTGCGAAAAGAAATGTAATTTTAACGGTTTTTAGCCGTTTTAGCCATTTTAGTGATTTTTTCATCGCATTTTTCGAATTTTGACCAATTTAATGTGCTCAAGAAGTGCTGGCCAACGTACTTGTCCTTTCTTTGAGAAAGCTTGTTTTTTTGGCTCAAGAACGGAATTTTTATCTCAATCCTAGAAAGAGTTATCGTCTGGAATGGTACACACACACACACGCACACACACATACACACGCGCGCGCGCACACACACACACACACACACGGCTTCGATTACAGCTTCGATTATATATGTTTAAGGGCTTCGATATGAGCACTTTTTTTCTTGCCAGGAGTGCTGCTCTTCCGAACCCATTCTTTCTTTTGGGATGCCGAATTGTAGGGCGAAAGAATTTTGACATGGATATGTCTTTGCTCTGGGGGTCAACCAAAAATTTTCGTGACGCAAAAAACATGTCACAATTTCTAATGATGTTCACGTACAACCAATCCGTTGCTAGGGGAATGGAACTTCCGTAGTTTTCATCGCACAGAAATCGTTCGCCACTCGTTGGAAAGCGCTTGATTTATGTGATAAATGTTCACATCTCAAGCTACCAATTTCCCCCTCCTTACGTACCTGGCTACACTGGCTACATTCCTAAACTAAGTTGATTGGACTATAAACAATTTTAATAAGCCGGTTACAATATTCTTAACGTAGAGCAATAGCATCATTTACTCACTCCATAGGAAACGTTATCATCCTCTTGACAACAGTCGACTGTAAACAACAAATCATTGTAGTGTAGTGGCTTCTCTCCACAGTTATTTTCAACATTTCTTTAAGTAAACCGTTGTTTTGTTGGAATTAGTCGGGATGCGGCCCAGGGAAAATAAATGAAATTATTTCATTTATTGTTTATTTGATAACGTTTCGTCCTCTTACTGAGGACATCTTCAGATCTTGGTGTGTCCAGGAAAAAATTTATAAACATCCGAATATAACGGATTTGTCAAATAAAACAGTGGCTCACCAAGTCAACTCAATGTCAAGAAAGCAAGACTGAACCAGTGACGCTCTATGATTGTTCATAGTAAGTAACCGCAAGTTCAGTTGGGAGGCTTTTCCTACATAGAAGTTCCTTGATTGACCTCTGTGCAGTTCTTGCAGTTCAATTGGTAGACACACATCCGGGATTGACAGTTTGCTTCGCCTTGGCATCTATAGGAGTGAGTGGTGTTCGGGGATGTGAAATCTTCGACAATTTTGATTTTAAGATTTTCGGAGACATTGCAATAACTTTATTTTCTACGGAAATTCACTAAAATCGACGTTACAGGAAATTCACAATTGCGCATGCCCACAGACTACTATTAATTCAATGGCAGTCAAGAAGGCATTGATTGGACGTCTATCAAACAGCCAGTTCAAGCTGAAACATACCTTCAGTCGAGCGATCGTGCATATAATGGTCGCATTCCGTTACTTTCAAATTCGAAAATCATATTGCTGCCTCATGCTATTTAGATAAAGCTTCGTACTATACTGCCGTGAAAAGAAAAAACAGCTTATCTCTAAAATTCTTGGTGACAAAAAAATGCCCCCACAGATTTCATCCTTCCCACTTCATTACTTGTCTTCAGTTTAAAGTTATAAATCCAATTTTTCTATCAGTCGTTTGGTTACATCCTATTGATCGTTCTTGTATCAACTGAACACAAAAACGTCGATTTTGTATCGACTAATTATAGTTAAGCCTTTTTTCACAATTAATAACCAAAACTCTTGCAACGCTGTGGAGGAAAACCCACTTGAGCTGTTTCTCCTTAATATCTTACAACTATGAAACGAACTTTATATTCGGGAAAACAACTTCATTCTAGTTACAATGTTGGGGAAAACAGCTCGTGTTTTTAATTTTTTTATTCTTTTTAATTTATTTTTTCTACTACTTACTTCTACTACTGATGATGCGGATCATCAGAATTAGGTAACATGACTTGAAAAGGTTCAGCCATAACTGTTTCAGAAGCCCGACATTCATAAGAACGTGTGAGATCTGAAACGTGACTGGAAGTTGGTGTATATTTCTTCATGTGTTCATCTAAGTCGATAAATCAGAGATTTTCATGAGTGGATTGAGTGTTAGTAGCCATTAAATCTGTAACTAATAATAAAGGTGAAGATTCAATAGAAATTTGGATCATCACTGGATTTCTTCTTCAGTTGGAGGTTGTCGCTGATGTTTTGGTAGATTTGTGTTGCTGGTGCCGTTAAGCCCCAAATTGCCAATAGCTTCTCGCCCCTTGTTTTCATTATAATTATATTAGTTAAAAAACTTTTTGAAAATTTGCAAGCAGTGAATGAAATCGTGGAGCTAATACGAAATATACAAGGACGGCGATTTTTATCAGATTAAGCGGCACAAACTCACTGCAAGCAGATACTGTTCAAATACATTCCCATTCGGAATAACAGCTGATGTTAACTTTGGAGTGAGGCGATTTGGAGGAGGAACCACTTGGCTGAAGCTGCAAAACGGCTCAGCATAATAAACTAGGTAGTCGAGTGATTTGAAGAAAAATAGCTTATGTTGAGATGAGTGGTTTTTCCTCCACATTAAACAAAGACATTGTAATAGTAAACTAGACCCACTCGTAGCGCTAGTGTCGCGTTGCAAATTGAACGGTCTGTAGTCGGCCATATTGGGGGCAACATCGTTTATTTATGTGCAATGAAGATTGTATTATTATAGTTTATCTACTCATGAAATTTCTTTGATAATGCACAATGGTTAAAGTGTGTGCGGCATTTAACTGCATAAATCGCAAAACTGAGTACTGCACACTCTCATTTCACAAGTAAGTATAGATTTTCACGATTTCCTAAAGATTATTTTGGTCTGTTGTAGGCCTCTTGATGTGGTAACGCAGTACCTATTAATCGTAGTTGGTAATAATTTTCTTTTTATCTACTACTAACTTATCTATGCATGAGCTACAAAGTTTCAAATTAATCTAAACGTTGGTTTGTTTTTTCCACAGATTTCCTTTAAACAAGAAATTGAGAGATGAAATTGTTTTTTGTATTGACATTGTATTGTACTATTGTATATTGTATTGTATTGTATTGACAGAATTGTATGAAATTGTATGTAAAATGAAAATAATATAATAACATAGAAAGTGCCATGATGTAGGTAGTTATTCATTTACTTATTCAATTGTTCAGCTCCTCTGATCATACTCCTTGCCCCATCTAGGTGAACCCATGGTGTTTGTAAAACTGTGTCTTATGTACAAGATATTGTCTCAATATTGAAATGCAGAGCGATTCTTCTGTTACTTTGGAAGAATGGTTCTGAGATAATTGCTTTTGAATAATGGAAGGATCTTTCACTTTAAAATACCTAACTAACTTATGCCCTAACTATTATAAGTACGGTATGAAAAGTACAATATCGCCACTATGCAAAACTACATGAAATCAAATTGGTAAGTAATGCATGCATTACAAGGACGTCCCTATGAATGGATTTTATATATATTTGGTGAGAGTTAAAATAAGAGGAAAAAAAAAAATATATATATATATATATCATGACTTCTCAAACCCCCCCCCCCCCCCAATTAACTCCCTCCACCGACAGCAAATTCAAATAATAAAACTTCCAGTATGAAATTTGAAGCTCCCGACATATTTTTATAACCTAGACCGAATTTATAATCGAATTTAAAAAATGATCTCGAAAATCTGACTTGAATAGTTAAAATATCATGATTTATTACTATTACCTCCTTCAATCTTCCTCGTCCATAATGAAATTTGAAACTTTTAATACACCTTCCAAAACTAGACAAAATTCTTAGTTGAACAAAAAAGAATCACAAACATCTGACAATATTAGTTGAAACATCATAATATTTTACTGTTACCCCCTCCATTCACCCTTTTTCATAATCAAATTTGAAATTCCTGTTATAAGATCTGTAGTGGATTTGTTGTTTGGTTATGCGGATTCACCCCTTTGGGTGAATTTACATATACTTGGCTGGGAGTTGGTACTCCCAGTGGACAGTTTTAGCTTGATGTTTGGTGGCCCTTAAAAGGGCTTTCGAAGTGTGTGGTGTGAAATTCACCACAAGATCCAAAACTAGACCAAATTCATAGTTGAACAAAAAAAGAATCATGAAAATCGGACGAGAATTGTGGCCTAAATAAGTTTGTAAATCGTCATATTTGGTTAGATATTCCAAAGACAAGCAGCTCCCACAGTTTGTCTCTGTTGAAAATATTGCATAAAATTCACTAACAAACTGTGTTGTCATCATAATAATTGACGTTTTTAATGATTTTAGATTAGTTTTCATCAAGATAATACAAAATATGTTTTCTACAAACACTTATACACAAACTAGCTAGCCTTACAATTCAAAAAGGGCGCGTGAAGTTGCCCCCAATATGTCCGCCAATGCTCTCTTCAATTTGCAGCAGGCGGCGTCTGAGATCCACGTACGGTTGTAGGGCCTTGACATTAAATGACGAAAGATCTAACCAAGGCGTGAAAACCGTCAAAGATAGGCTCTTTTCCTCCAAACGCTCAAATGCAAGCTGTTTTCCCTCAATATTATATTACTAAACTTCTAGCTAGGCTATTCTTACCGAATTTCCGCATTTTGGTTTATTATTTCCAATAATAAGCCTATGTGATCGTGTAGCAAAAAATTTTTATAACCCCCCCTCAAACTTCGTCACTTTACGTTTCAAGGTGCGTAGAATCCAAATTTGAAATGTCCGTCCGCCGTCCGCCGTCCGCCGTTCGCCGTTCGCCGTACGCCGTTCGCCGTCCGCCGTCCGCCGTCCGCCGTTCGCCGTTCGCCGTCCGGGCCATAAAAGGCCTAAGAATTGACTTAAAAACCCGTTCTTTCGCACATAGACTCCGTTTGGGGTCTAGTTGGTCCTAACGTTTAACCATCCCGATCGCTTTACTCGCATAGATGCTATGGGCCAAAAACGGGCAAAAAAGTGTGTTTTTCTACGCGCGCACGCCTGGCACGCTTGGCAGGGGGTCACGGTGGGTGGTGAGGGGGGGTGAGCGGGCGGTGGAATGAGAGGAGGCGCCGGCGCCGCGGCACCTTGTGGTGGGTACGGCGCCGGCGTTCCTTCGAGGCATGAATATGTTTTTTTCAAGGTCATATTTGTGTGTTAATACCAAAGCTTTTCCTACGCATATTTAATAACATATCCTCTCGACATTTCGTACGTGCTTAGATAATGATATTATTAAGGCAATAACTATTTGAATAGATTGGAGCTCAAATCGAGAAATATAAACATGCGTATATAATTATAGAAGTATAGGTTGTGGCAACTCGAAATAGGATACGCCGATGAGTCTGGACGGGCCTTATGACGTACGCTAGCCAACTATTTGTTATGTTTTCATCTAAGCTGTTTTTCCTTTTCACGGCAGTATAGAAATGATGATATCCATGCGAGTAAGGTAACTTAACTCGATCTGTGTTTCACTTTTAGCCTTTCGGGATGACTTAGAAAGGTCCTTCGCAAATGAAGCAAACTCGGTTAGATAGAGCATGACGGGTAGGATTTCATTCACATGCGCTATGATTGGGCAGGGGAGATTATCCGGGTCGAATGCTTCATTGGTTGTCGATCCTGATATATCCTGATCCCGCTCAGGTGATGCTCTGATAACGACATCCTATAATAAACATCTGACGGGTAGCCCCACACAACTTTCCTTACGCTTGGCTATTAGCGAATTTTTGAAGAAAATTAAGCTATTGATCTCGCCTCAAAATTTGTAGAATGTGAATTTTTGAAAAAATGTTTATGCAGAAATCCATTTCAGGCTATTCTGAATCATATTCTGAAGTTTAACGCATTTTTAGCGAATTTTCTTAGAAAATAAAGCTATTGCAATGGCTCCAAAAATTTTAAAATAAAAATTTTCAAAAATTTTCTTTATCGAAATCTGTTTTGAGGCATTCTGAAATGATTCCTGGATTTTAACGCTTTTATATATATATATATATATATATATATATATATATATATATATATATATATATGTGTGTGTGTGTGTGTGTCATTCCAGACGATAACTCTCGATAGAATTGAGATAAAAACTTCGTTCTTTCGCCAAAAAATCAAGCATTTCAAAAGAAAGGATGAGTTCGTTGGACAACAATTTTTGAGCACATTAAATTGGTCAAATTTCGAAAAATGTACCCAAAAAATCACTAAAAATGGCTAAAAACGGCCAAAAATCGTTAAATTTCTATTTTTTGCAGAATTTTAGTCAAAACTAAATTTTCAACAATTAACTAGGACATTAAAAATGTTTGCTCAAAATTATGATGAAAAACGTATTTAAATGTCATTAAAATTTGCTAAAATATCTATAAAAACTGCAAAAAAAAAAAAAAAATCAAAAATCCCTTTTGAATCAGTGGAATTTTATTTAGAATAAGTTTTTTGCCATAAAATTGGTTTTTAACCATTTCTGTCAACTAAAATTGCTCCAATTTCAATGCAATTTAACATACTATAGAACGATAGATAGTTTATGAAAATTCACTCATACGATCATGCTGCATGACTGGAACTTCTATGTATGTATATATGTATGTATGTGTCATTCCAGACGATAACTGTCCGTAGAATTGTGCTAGAAACTTCAAACAAATTTTAAAATGTTAAGGACACAAAACGAAAGTTCAAGTTCGTTGGCCAGCATGATCGGATTACATCTTAAGGTTGAACTTTTCAAAAATGTAGTAAAAAATTTCAAAATAGCCTGTTTTTTGCGATTTGTTGTGCGAAATAATTTTTTCAGCATACTAACATGTGGTATATTCGGAATCAGCGTAAAATTCCCTATAAGAATATGTATCAAGTTTTCGAAAATTTCAAAGTTGAAAAATCAGTCAAAAATCGAAATAATGCCGTTCGCTAGTTGTAAATTTCTCTACACGATCAATAGGTAGCGACTGAAATGTCGAAGATTTCTTCAAAAATTCGCTCATGGGGTCATGCTGCATGACTGGACTTTTTTCATAGATAATCAAGAGAAAACTTTTCGAGATCCAGATACAAAATTTTAATTTCTCCCTTGATGGGAAAAACAAAAGATCATGGATATGTCTAGTACCTACTGCCTTACTCAATTGTATACCAACCATGTAGTGCCTTCTTTTCACAAGATTATTCCATTATGGTAACAAAACAATATTAGTTTATAACTTAGAGTAATAAATCAGCATTCCTTGACACTACAATGGCTTAGAGGTCATGAGATGTTGTGATGAAATGAGAGCATTCCAAAAAAAAGTTTCAGTCATGCAGCATGATCGAATGAGCAAATTTTCTTATCTCTCGTACTACAATATGTTAAATTGTATTGAACTTTTGAGCAATTTCAGTGGAAAAAATGGTTAAATGGGTTACAGCAGTTAGTCGCTGTACATATGTTTTGTGTTATCATCCATTTTATGATTTCCTGCCACCACTATTCAATACGTGTCAGAGATCACATGTGATTGTTGTGACACAACTCGGTAAATATTGACTATTTTGCATCGCTAAATCAACTTTAATAAATTATTCTGGACGTGTTAGACGCTAACGTTTACGATATTCACATTATGATTTTCGGCCTCCCATCACTTAGCAACGCTCAAGTTGAAATTTACTGTCTGCAAAATAAATGTTAACTATTAATTTTATTGCTCAAATTCGTCATATTGTCTGCAAAACATTGTTAACTATCAATTTTATTGCTGAAAAATTGTTCTAAATAAAATTATATTATTAAAACAAAGATATTGGATTTCTAGAAATTTTCACATTTTTATCGATTTTGTAGCACATTTTAATGAAATTTAATTACAATTTTGAGCATAGGTTTGAGCTTTAATTTTTAAATTACCAACTTCATAGTTGATAAACTTTATTTGAGTAATATTCTGCTAAAAAAATAAATAAATAAAAACACCGATGTTTAGCCTTTTTTTTTTTGTCATTTTTTGTGATTTTTTTAGTACATTTTTTGAAATTTGACCAATTTAATGTGCTCAAAAAGTGTTGTCCAACGAACTCATCCTTTCTTTTGAAATGCTTGATTTTTTGGCGAAAGAACGAAGTTTTTATCTCAATTCTATCGAGAGTTATCGTCTGGAATGACACACACACACACACACACACACACACACACACACACACACACACACACACACACATATATATATATATATATATATATATATATATATATATATATATATATATATATATATATATATATATATATATATATATACATATAAAAAAGCGTTAAAATCCAGGAATCATTTCAGAATGCCTCAAAACAGATTTCGATGAAGAAAATTTTTGAAAATTTTTATTTTAAAATTTTTGGAGCCATTGCAATAGCTTTATTTTCTAAGAAAATTCGCTAAAAGTGGCGAACGATTTTCCTACTATGAAAACTATGGGAGTTACTCTTCCCTAGTAACTCATTGGTTGTACGTGAAAAATCAATAGAAATTCTACCTAGCCTTCACTTTTCGAGTTAATAATAATCTAAAGTGCCGAGTCGTCACAAATTTTGGTGTCGTTACGCAAATTTTAGAATGACCCCCAGCCCAAAAACATATCCATGTTAAAAATCCTTTCTTTCGCCCTACAATGTAGCATCCCAAAAGAATGGGTTCGGAATAGCAGCACTCCTGGCAACAAACAAGTGCTCATATCGAAGCCCTTAAACATATATAATCGAAGCTGTAATCGAAGCCCTTAAACATGCAACCTCTAACCAACACACTGGAGAACATAGTACCTAATTATATCAAATTCATTAAGGGCCGGTTTATCAATAACATTTATCCAATGGAAGATTATCCTCCAGATAACACAATAGGGGGAGTGGGATTTATGGACTCCGTGGTTCCATGTAGAACACCATTGTGGAAGAAGTGTAATCAACCCCTTGATAAGCTGATATGAGATAATCACCCTGTTTCGTTTTGGTTTATTATTTCCAATAATAAGCCTATGTGATCGTGTAGCAAAAAATTTTTATAACCCCCCCTCAAACTTTGTCACTTTACGTTTCAAGGTGCGTAGAATCCAAATTTGAAATGTCCGTCCGCCGTCCGCCGTTCGCCGTTCGCCGTCCGGGCCATAAAAGGCCTAAGAATTGACTTAAAAAACCCGTTCTTTCGCACATAGACTCCATTTGGGATCTAGTTGGTCCTAACGTTTAACCATCCCGATCGCTTTACTCGCATAGATGCTATGGGCCAAAAACGGGCAAAAAAGTGTGTTTTTCTACGCGCGCACGCCTGGCACGCTTGGCAGGGGGTCACGGTGGGTGGTGAGGGGGGGGGGGGGGGGGGGTGGCGAGCGGGCGGTGGAGTGAGAGGAGGCGCCGGCGCCGCGGCACCTTGTGGTGGGTACGGCCGGCGCCGGCGTTCCTTCGAGGCATGAATATATGTTTTTTCAAGGTCATATTTGTGTGTTAATACCAAAGCTTTTCCTACGCATATTTAATAACATATCCTCTCGACTTTTCGTACGTGCTTAGATAATGATATTATTAAGGCAATAACTATTTCTCAAATCGAGAAATATAAACATGCGTATATCTCTATCTATATCTATACTATTAATAAGAATGAAACTCCGTCTGTTTGTCTGTCTGTCTCTCTGTCGTGTCTATGCACGGCCAAACGGCTGAGTGGGGGGAGTCTACGAGTGGGGGGATCTTTTTGGGATTTTCCGATAGGGTGTATAAGCGAATTTAAAATTTTCTAATCCCAGCCGAACCATGGGCCGTAGGGCGGGAGGGGGGTCGAAGTAAGAATTAATGTGCGCTTTTTGGACTTCCCCGCTTCCCCTACCCCTCTAAACGGACGTTGACAATTCCGGAAAAATACGGGTTTCGTAGGTTTTCCTACGAGGAAGACGACGGCGCGATCGGATCGCGAAAAAAGTATCGGGAAATGCGTCAAAAAAATGCGAGAGTACGGACCCGTTTTCTTGAAAAGTCCGCCGAAAAACTTGGTTTTTTCCGATTAAAATATACCCCATAAAGGTTCATTTTTCGGAACGGTTTTCGAGGGCAAAATACAGCTTTGGGTCCGCCGAATCTGAATCCGAAATCGGATATCGAAAAAAGTGACGTTAAGTTGGTCAAATCGCGAGCGGAAGCGAGGCGAATCGTTAAAATTACATTTTTAATCGACCCCGCCGCCCATTTCACAACGGAAGGGGCTCGACTTCTACGCAATACCTTGCGAGCAGGCCAACGCACGCGCGCGTATAAGGATGGAACTTTCCCTTTTGAGCACCATTTCAACAGAAAAAATAGGTACGGGTTTGTCCTACACATATACAGCAATGCTTCGCGAGCGAAGCGAGCAACATCCCCAAATAAAGTTTTTTGTGGTTCCACGTAGTTTTATAAGATGTAATTTGTTTGTAAGAATTTCCAACAGAAAAAAACGTCTGCCAAGTTGGGTGGGCAGTATAACTTCCTCCAATATAACTTCCTCCTACAAATCGAGACCTCCGCCGTTTCACAATGTTGCTAACCAGAAGGGACTCGATGACTCATTTCAACAGAATAAATACGGGTTTTTTCCTACACATATACAGCAATACCTTGCGAGCGAAGCGAGCAACATTCTCTAATAAACCTTTCGTGGTTCCATGTAGTTTTATAAGATTTAATTTGTTTGTAAGAATTTCCAACAAAAAAAAACGTTTGCCAAGTTGGGTGGGCAGTATAACTTCCTCAAGCGAGCGAAGCGAGCAGCATACCCTACAGAAGTTAAACCTACCCTTAGAGATCTACCGTTTGCGAGCAAAGCGAGCAACATCCCCTACATGCCATACTTTGCGAGAGAAGCGAGCAACATTTTCTACATGCCAGACTTTGCGTGCGAAGCGAGCAACATTCCCTACATGCCATACTTTGCGAGCGAAGCGAGCATATCCCACATGCCAGACTTTGCGAGCGAAGCGAGCAATATTCCCTACATGCCACACGTTGCGAGCGAAGCGAGCAACTTAATGGGGGGTCCGGGGGGCTTGCCCCCCGGCTGGACGTGGAGGCGAGCGTAGCGAGCCGGAGCGGCTAGTTATTAATAAGAATGAAACTCCGTCTGTTTGTCTGTCTATCTGTCTGTCGTGTCTATGCACGGCCAAACGGCTGAGTGGGGGGTGTCTACGAGTGGGGGGATCTTTTTGGGATTTTCCGATAGGGTGTATAAGCGAATTTAAAATTTTCTAATCCCACCCGAACCATGGGCCGTAGGGCGGGAGGGGGGTCGAAGTAATAATTAATGTGCGCTTTTTGGACTTCCCCGCTTCCCCTACCCCTCTAAACGGCCGTTGACAATTCCGGAAAAATACGGGTTTCGTAGGTTTTTCTACGAGAAAGACGACGGCGCAATCGGATCGCGAAAAAAGTATCGGGAAATGCGTCAAAAAAATGCGAGAGTACGGACCCGTTTTCTCGAAAAGTCCGCCGAAAAACTTGGTTTTTTCCGATTAAAATATACCCCATAAAGGTACGTTTTTTGGAACGGTTTTCGCGGGCGAAATACAGCTTTGGGTCCGCCGAATCTGAATCCGAAATCGGATATCGAAAAAAGTGACGAGAACTCGGTCAAATCGCCAGCGGAAGCGAGGAGAAGCGTTTAACATCAGAAATTAATTTTGCCGTGTTCGCGAGAAGGCTCTGGGAAGACGTGTTTGGAGTTCGATGACAATGTGGCGAGCAGGTACACCTAGGTGCCCTACTCATATACAGGTATACCTTGCGAGGGAAGGGACTCGAAGTTCGCTCTTGGCCTCTTGCGAGCTATTCATAACGGTCGCTAATGATGCCCTAACACCCTTTGGGGTTCCAAATCCCAAGCGGTGCAAATTCGTAGGTAGTTTTTAACTATTCACATGTCGGAATATGCAGCACCATTCAGTAACATCCCCAAATAAACTTTTTTGTGGTTCCACGTAGTTTTATATGATTTATTTTGTTTGTAAGAATTTCCAACAGAAAAAAAACGTCTGCCAAGTTGGGTGGGCAGTATAACTTCCTCAAGCGAGCGAAGCGAGCAGCATCCCCTACAGAAGTTAAACCTACCCTTAGGGATCTACCGTTTGCGAGCGAAGCGAGCATCATTTCCTACATGCCATACTTTGCGAGCGAAGCGAGCAACATTTCCTACATGCCACAATTTGCGAGCGAAGCGAGCAACATTCCCTACATGCCAGAGTTTGCGAGCGAAGCGAGCAACATCCCTAAATAAACTTTTTTGTGGTTCCACGTAGTTTTATAAGATTTATTTTGTTTGTAAGAATTTCCAACAGAAAAAAACGTCTGCCAAGTTGGGTGGGCAGTATGACTTCCTCAAGCGAGCGAAGCGAGCATCATCTCCTAATAAACTTTTCGTGGTTCCACGTAGTTTTATAAGATTTAATTTGTTTGTAAGAATTTCCAACAGAAAAAAACGTCTGCCAAGTTGGGTGGGCAGTATAACTTCCTCAAGCGAGCGAAGCGAGCTGCATCCCCTACAGAAGTTAAACCTACCCTTAGAGACCTACCGTTTGCGAGCGAATCGAGCCAAATCCCCTACATGTTGGGTGGGCAGTATAACTTCCTCAAGCGAGTAGCATCCCCTACAGATGTTAAACCTACCCTTAGGGACCTACCGTTTGCGAGCGAAGCGAGCATCATGCCCGACATGTTGGGTGGGCAGTATAACTTCCTCAAGCGAGCCAAGCGAGCAGCATCCCCTACGGAAGTTAAACCTACCCTTAGTGATCTACCGTTTGCGAGCGAAGCAAACAACATCCCCCACATGTTTCAATCGCGAGCGAAGCGAGCTGCATTCCCTATATACCACACTTTGCGAGCAAAGCGAGCAACATTCCCTACATGCCACACTTTGCGAGCGAAGCGAGCAACATTCCCTACATACCACACTTTGCGAGCGAAGGGAGCAATTTAATGGGGTAAAGATTTTTTTTTCGGAACGGTTTTTGCGGGCGAAATACAGCTTTGGGTCCGCCGAATCTGAATCCGAAATCGGATATCGAAAAAAGTGACGAGAACTCGGTCGAATTGCGAGCGGAAGCGAGGGGAATCGTTTAAAATGAGAAATTAATCAACCCGGGCCGCCGTTGCACAATGGTTCGAGCCAGGCTTACGACGCACTAAGGTCTTGAAGGGACTGGATGACTCATTTCAACGGAATAAATACGGGTTTTCCCCTACACATATGCAGCAATATCTTGCGAGCGAAGCGAGCAACATTCCCTAATAAACTTTTCGTGGTTCCACGTAGTTTTATAAGATTTAATTTGTTTGTAAGAATTTCCAACAGAAAAAAACGTCTGCCAAGTTGGGTGGGCAGTATAACTTCCTCAAGCGAGCGAAGCGAGCAACATTCCCTAATAAACTTTTCGTGGTTCCACGTAGTTTTATAAGATTTAATTTGTTTGTAAGAATTTCCAACAGAAAAAAACGTCTGCCAAGTTGGGTGGGCAGTATAACTTCCTCAAGCGAGCGAAGCGAGCAACATTCCCTAATAAACTTTTCGTGGTTCCACGTAGTTTTATAAGATTTAATTTGTTTGTAAGAATTTCCAACAGAAAAAAACGTCTGCCAGTTGGGTGGGCAGTATAACTTCCTCAAGCGAGCAAAGCGAGCAGCATCCCCTACAGAAGTTAAACCTACCCTTAGGGATCTACCGTTTGCGAGCGAAGCGACCATCATTCCCTACATGCCATACCTTGCGAGTGAAGCGAGCAACATTTCCTACATGCCACAATTTGCGAGCGAAGCGAGCAACATTTCCTACATGTTTCATTTGTAATCGACCCCGCCGCCCATTTCACAACGGAAGGGACTCGACTTCTACGCAATACCTTGCGAGCGAAGCGAGAGCCATGTCATTTCAAAAGAATAAATACGGTTTTTTTCCTACACATATACAGCAATACCTTGCGAGCGAAGCGAGCAACATCCCCTAATAAACTTTTTTGTGGTTCCACGTAGTTTCATAAGATTTAATTTGTTTGTAAGAATTTCCAACAGAAAAAAACGTCTGCCAAGTTGGGTGGGCTGTATAACTTCCTCAAGCGAGCGAAGCGAGCAGCATCCCCTACATAAGTTAAACCTACCCTTAGAGATCTACCGTTTGCGAGCGAAGCGAGCAACATCCCCTACATGTTTCATTTGTAATCGACCCCGCCGCCCATTTCACAACGGAAGGGACTCGACTTCTACGCAATACCTTGCGAGCAGGCCAACGCACGCGCGCGTATAAGGATGGAATTTTCCCTTTCGAGCTCCATTTCAACAGAATAAATACGGGTTTGTCCTACACATATAGCAACATCCCCTAATAAACTTTTTGGTGGTTCCAAGTAGTTTTATAAGATTTAATTTGTTTGTAAGAATTTCCAATAGAAAAAAACGTCTGCCAAGTTGGGTGGGCAGTATGACTTCCTCAAGCGAGCGGAGCGAGCAGCATCCCCTTCAGAAGTTAAACTACCCTTAGAGATCTACCGTTTGCGAGCGAAGCGAGCAACATCCCCTAAAGAAGTTAAACCTACCCTTAGAGATCTACCGTTTGCGAGCGAAGCGAGTAACATCCCCTAATAAATTTTTTTGTGGTTCCACGTAGTTTTATAAGATTTATTTTGTTTGTAAGAATTTCCGACAGAAAAAAACGTCTGCCAAGTTGGGTGGGCAGTATAACTTCCTCAAGCGAGCGAAGCGAGCAACATCCCCTACACACGTTAAACCTACCCTTAGGGATCTACCGTTTGCGAGCAAAGCGAGCAACATCCCCTACATGTTTCAATTGTAATACATCGCATGTATACAGCCTTGCCACCAGAAGGGACTCGATGACTCATTTCAACGGAATAAATACGCGTTTTTCACTACACATTATGCAGCAATACCTTGCGAGCGAAGCGAGCAACATCCCTAAATAAACTTTTTTGTGGTTCCACGTAGTTTTATAAGATTTAATTTGTTTGTAAGAATTTCCAACAGAAAAAAACGTCTGCCAAGTTGGGTGGGCAGTATAACTTCCTCAAGCGAGCAGCATCCCCATACAGAAGTTAAACCTACCCTTAGAGATCTACCGTTCGCGATCGAAGCGAGCAACATCCCCTACATGTTTCAATTGTAATATGGGTTTTTTCCTACACATATATACAGCAATACCTTGCGAGCGCAGCGACATCCCTAAATAAACTTTTTCGTGGTTCCACGTAGTTTTATATGATTTAATTTGTTTGTAAGAATTTCCAACAGAAATCGGATATCAAAAAAAGTGACGAGAACTCGGTCAAAATGCGAGCGGAAGCGAGGGGAAGCGTTTAAAATTACATTTTTAATGCAGACTGCCGCCCTTTTCACAACGTTGCGAGCCAGGCGTACGCAGTTAAGTCTTGAAGGGGACTCGATGACTCATTTCAACGGAATAAATACGCGTTTTTCACTACACATTATGCAGCAATACCTTGCGAGCAAAGCGAGCAACATCCCTAAATAAACTTTTTTGTGGTTCCACGTAGTTTTATAAGATTTAATTTGTTTGTAAGAATTTCCAACAGAAAAAAACGACTGCCAAGTTGGGTGGGCAGTATAACTTCCTCAAGCGAGCGAAGCGAGCAGCATCCTTTACAGAAGTTAAACCTACCCTTAGAGATCTACCGTTTGCGAGCGAAGCGAGCAACATTCCCTACATGCCACACTTTGTGAGCGAAGCGAGCAAAATTCCCTACAAGCCACATTTTGCGAGCGAAGCGAGCAATTTAATGGGGGGTCCGGGGGGCTTGCCCCCCGGCTGGACGTGGAGGCGAGCGTAGCGAGCCGGAGCGGCTAGTAATTATAGAAGTATAGGTTATGGCAACTCGAAATAGGACACGCCGAGGAGTCTGGACGGGCCTTATGACGTACGCTAGCCAACAAAAACTATGATCATACTCAATTGAAAAAATAATAAACCTTTGTGAAATAATTTGCAGCGTTTTTAATCTGGTTCCGAGATTTTTAGGAACTTACTTGAAATTGACTTCTTTATTCGCCGGCAAAATGTAAGTTCATCATTATAATTCGTGACCTACCGACTATTCAATAAGTGAAATTTAAGCTCCCAGGCCTTACTAGATTAATTCTCTTTCGTTATATTACCAATAGGATGGTGCAATCTAGGTACCTACATTGTTATTGTTTGTTATTTCCAGGATGAATTCTCTGATACGGAGAGCTATCCCTTCAGCTTCCCAGTTCTCTCGGCAAACAGTCCGACTTCTGTCTGCTGAAGGTGGGAAACCTGATTTCCCAGAAATGGTGAAAAAGAACAAGGTTGTTGTGTTCATGAAAGGCATACCGGACGCTCCTAGATGCGGTTTCAGTAACGCAGTGGTTCAGATCATGAGGATGCATGGTGTAAACTTCGATTCTTATAATGTTCTTGAAGACGAAGATATTAGACAAGGTACCATGAGAAATTAATTGTTTTCTTCCTGTGTATGTACTAAAATAACAGCCTTGGTCAAGTTGCTATAAGTTCATTTTATTTTTTACCTATTAGCTCGATTTTAGAGTGGTGATAAATCTTGATGGGCGTCAATGCACTCGAGGGTGGGTGACACAAAACTTCCAAAATACTGCATACCTTTGAGGCAATCAAAATGTACTTTTTTATTAATTTTTTTATATTTTAACAATCTTTTATTTTACCTATATGAACTTGGTAGTAAGGAGGTAGACAAGGGTAAAATCCATCCCTAGTTAAACCTACCTTATATAATTATAACTTGAGGTTAATGAGATATCTAGAGCTTTCTAACCTCAAAGAAGTTCCAGTTTATTTATTTACAAAAATCCTATTTGAATCTCAAGTTTGTCTTTATTTTTGTACCTTCCAATGGAATGGGTATTTGGGGATTTGTCTTCGAATAGCAGCAACGGTGAAGATTACATCGTAGCATAATTCGTTGAATGGGGAAGAAAACCGTATATAACTAGTTAGACCCCCCTGATCACCTACTAATGTGGGACGAGTGCGTATATTGACATGGATATGTCTTTGCTCTGGGGGGTCAACCAAAAATTTCCATGACGCAAAATTGATGTCACAATTTCAGTGTTTTTCACTTACAGCCTTTTCATTTCCCAGCCGTTGCTAGGGGAATAGAACTTCCGCAGTTTTCATTGCACAGAAATCGTTCGCCACTCGTTGGAAAGCGCTTGATTTATGTGATAAATGTTCACATCTCAAGCTACCAATTTCCCCCTCCTTACGTACCTGGCTACATTCCTAAACTAAGTTGATTGGACTATAAACAATTTTAATAAGCCGGTTACAATATTCTTAACGTAAAGAAATAGCATCATTTACTCCACTCCATAGGAAACATTTTCATCCTCTTGACAACAGTCGACTGTTAACAACAACTCATTGTAGTGGCTTCTCTCCACAGTTATTTTCAACATTTCTATAAGTAAACCGTTGTTTTGTTGGAATTAGTCGGGATGCGGCCCAGGGATTTGTTTAAACTTAAAGGATTTGTTTACAACTCTCGAGGACAACCGTTATGAAATCCCCAATCAAAGACATATCCATGTAACATGGTATCTGCTTGTAAAGCAGATAGTGGAACTCGTTTACGAGTTTCTTTGATTTATTGAGGTTTCGGTTGGACAAAGATACTGTTCTTAACATTCTAACACAGATCGAAGATGAAATGAAGTCCACAACTTAATGATCACAATAATTCAGGTTGCTATCGCAATTCGTGTATGTATTTCTCTCTCTAGAAATGAAGTAAATAGCAAATGGAAAAAATGTGGTGGTTTCTCATTTGCCGAACTTGATAGTATTATGGACATTGTTGTGGAAATGACGTCAGACCCGGTTTTTTTAATGGTCGATTCATGAAGGAAATGTAGCTCCTACTCTACACTGTGGGAGCTCCATGTGTAAATCGCCTTCTTTTGTCGCATACGGAAACCAATGAGGATGCTATCTGCGCTAACTGCCTGACAGTATTTATCTGAGGGATAATTTTATCCACTAGGTAATTAGGCATTGATTTATAAACGACTCACATTATTTATCTGGAGTATAGCGCTATACTCAGTATTGCCATTCTGCAGTTAATGTAGATAATTAATAAACCGGTCCTAAGTACGCTGATGAAGATTAAAAGCATCGGACCTGACACAAAAAATTCTAAATTGATACGTAGTCTGCAGTACGAATCATAAAGTTTAAGCTTGATTTTTTGGCGCAAGACGGAATTTTAATCTCAATCCTAAGGAGAGTTATCGTCTGGAAGGACATATATGTATATATGAAAAAATTTTAAACTCCAGGATTTGTTTTAGAATGTCTCAAAACGGATTTCTATGAAGAAAATTTTCAAAAATCGCATTTCGAAAATTCGCTAATGAAACCAACACATTAATAGTCCACCTATAAAAGACAATAGTTATGATACTCGATTTCTTGATGAGAGAATTTCGATCGAAATTATATCAGCTGACACGGTGGTCGTGGTTTGTTAGACTACAAAGAGTAGACTTCTAAGTTCGCACCAGTACCTAACGATTCACACTCATGTTGATAATATATTTATCAATTTCCCTGTCAATCTTCTAGCCGGCATGGAGAGCAATCGGTTGAACGTACAGCAATCCGGGTACTTTCATTCTTTCTTAGGAATGATGTCTATAAATGGCACCCAAAAAATCATTACTGTTAAATTGAGAGTTTTTAAGATCGGAATGATCGGTCCCGCTACATTATAGCCTATAGTACAATAGTCTTTCATACATATAGTCTGGGTTTCTGTTTAAATCTTTCCATCATGTCCAAACGATTGCATGATAAGAATTAATCCAATGAACAACGCGTTGTGAATCTGCCCTTAATAAATTCTTCGAACTCAAAATAATTGCCCAAAAATTGTCTTTAATTCAAAACTCCTGCTGCAACATGGTATTAGGACTGCCAATTGAAGGTTAAACCGTGTTGACCGTCTTCTGAGTGCACCGTCGCACTCGTCATCTGGGGGTGCACCTAATAATAATAATTACTAACCTAATAAGTACTTAATAATTATAATTAATAACCTAATAAGTACCTAATAAGATGTGGTGCGGAAACCTAATAACAGCAGAGAGAACCTCCGCACTCAACTACCTTTACCCGGATTGGAGGGTTACATTCCATTTGGTCAAGTATGAGTCTAAACTCACCCTCCTGCTTTGTCTACGAATTCCATCCACCCTTTGAGTCTATAAAATCGAGCTCACAGGTTCTCCACACCTTGAATCGCAGTCTCGATAATAATTTAAGAGTATAATTGAAATATGATTTATTGCACTGACAGGTTTGGTTTGGGAATTTAGAAAAAAAAAAGAGCGTCGGATCTGATTAAAAAGTCCAGAAATAGAAATTAAACTGTAATTATCTAGGTATAAGACTTCGATCGGGGTGTCGTGACTTTTAGCTCCTATAAGCGGGACATAACTCACCCGGTCCGAAGTGAGGTTTTTTTCGTAGACCTCCCGGAGGTTTTTAATTGGGAAGGCTCGCGCTGTGGGTTTATAGGTGTAGGTTATTTAAGGCTTAGGTTATATTAGGTGCAGTAGGTTATGTTATAGGTGTAGGAGAGGTTGAGTCCTGATAGCATCTCGAGGGACCTACTGCCTTGCTTAGGAGCGAAACTACTTCCCGCCTCCCACGCCCCCTCCACCATCCGCCTCAAACGACCGACTCAACTGAGTCAGGTGTCATTATTACGTCTGGGCTAACGTGGGTACCTCTTGGTTTGTTAGTAACACCTACTCATAGTTGTTTCGACGTCGAATCTGCGAAACTTGAGGACCTTTTCCGTTAATTCACTACTAGCCCTTTTATTGGTTTCTGTTAATTCACTGCCGCTTGATATATGTTCTACTGTTCTAAAAACTGTTCGCCAATCATTTTTAAGTACAATGTGGTAAAATAGATCAGAATACTGTGTATAGTTTGGTGGTCTGGATGCTCGCAAGCTTGCATCTAAAACATGCACTACAACAAGTATTCAATCCCCTAATAAAAATTCAGATTAGATGGAAATGTAGGTCAGAATGATGCGTACAATTCGGTGGTATGGATGCTCGCCAGCTCACATCTCAAAAATACATAACATCAAGTAGCCAATCCCTTGGTAAAAATACAGATTAGTTGGACATACCGGTCAGAATGAATGAATGGTAATGAATTAACGGAAAAGGTCCAAACTTGAGTTCCAAAACGTGATTTCTTTGATCGTCTTTAACGACAATTGGGTTCACCACGTTCTGAAGGCTTCTAAAGTAGCTACCTACGACGTCATTTTGAAAAGTAGCCATTATCAGAGGATCTGAGCATGCGTATCATTTAATTAGTATTTCCTGATTTTTTCAGAAAGCGTCATTTCTATTTCAAACCCTGCCCCTGAAACATTTTCAGATTTATGATGAAGCACGGAAACTTTGAATGCAGTTTTCTCGAAACTAGAAAAGAACAGATTAACATTTTTGGTGTGGTGGAGGCGAGTATCCTCATTCGCCATTTTAGAGTACACTGATGCAATATTACGGTTATATTAGCGTACTGAATGGAGTTCACTTCTTCTCGTGTACACGAATGTCCTCTGAGAGAGGGTGAACGTCGATAACGGAGTAATATGAAATCCGATCATTTGATGTTTTAGTAGTTATAGAGGTAAAATGAATGAATATACATACAATGCCGAACACACATTTAATTCAATGAATGCAAAATTTCCTCATCATTTGACCCAAGCCCTCCTCCATTCCATGCCCTCATAATCACAATTCCAATACTTTTTCTCATCTATGTAATTCATAAAACATGCACATGATTCATAGCGCCGTGGAGTTGGAGGTTCTCCGAGTATTTGCCTGCATTCTGAAAAACAAATCATATGATTCACGCAATTGAATAATTTATAACCGTAAAGTAAGTAAAGGAACTGGCTTTATAACAGTCTCTTCATGTCTATGTCATATTTTGTCCTATCAAAGTGCGCCTGTTGATTCCGAAAATATGATGGTCATACAAATCTTGAAAACATCATTTTTGATGTTACGGAAATCCATAACATCTTAGGAACCGCTGCATATCTATGAAGTATCGTTAACAGTCTATAATAAATTAACATTGTTTGAAGCAACTTTTAAAATTTTGAAAGACACACTCATGAGTCCATCTGTTCTAGCATGTTTCAACTCAAGAAAGAGGTCCGACTTTTTTTGGTTGTTGCTTCGGTCGTTCTGTTATGCTACAATCCGATCCTAAGCCAGTAGATATTAGGAATATTCAAGCGATCAATACATTCAGTGCATCCTAGGCTGCAAACCATCATTAACTTCCATTTTTTTAAAATTTATTTTGACATTTTATATCTTTACTTTGGCACATAAACGGAAAAACCGTTAAATTATTGCGTTAAAAAAAGCATTAAATAAAAGCGTTAAAAAAAAGCGTTACGGTTGGTTTTCTGATGATTTCCGCTTACGACATTTTTCATCCCACAAAATTCGTTGACCATTCGTTCGAAAGCTCTCGATTTATCCATCCATATTATGTTAACTACTGCGAAGTGCGTGGCCAACAAGCTGAGTTATGAGCATGGTTATATGAATAATTGTTTACACACAGGTGATCATTCTCAATAATTGATATTGTGAACATGATTGCAACCGCTTGTTAATTTCTGAAGATTTCATTGAGCTGGTGTTTCGATGATTTGATTCATAGCAGGTGATCCGAATATTGCGAGAACGGTTTGATTTGTGAGGAGGTTGTTAAATCATTTTAATAGGTAATTTCTATACTTTACACTCTAGGAAGATGTAGTTTCGTATGTAGCCTCTTTAGGACATTTACTTGACGATGCTCAGGATCCGGATCAGCTGACTGGCTTTCAAAGCTAGCATACGAGTCTGCAACACATTAAAGTGTGCAACTAAAGACATAAAATGTCCCAATGTGTTGCAGACTCGTATGCAAGCGTTTCTTTATGTCTTTACTTTGGCACATAAACGAAAAAAGCGTTAACAAAAAGCGTTAAGGTTGGTTTTCTGATGATTTCCGCTTACAACCGAGTCGTTGCTAGGGAAATGGTACTTTTTAAGGTGGAGGGACTTTGGGCACTGTATTTCATAGTAAACCCTCCACTGCGACCAAGAGGAATTGTTGTGGATTGCCCCCAGGCTGCATTAGCCTAATAAAAGAGATTTTTTTAACCCCCCCCCCCCCCTTCATTCTTCAACAAAACAGAAAATATCGTATGAGCCATATTGGATATATCATCTGGAGATTATACTTATCTTATATCGTTTCCAATGGTATTGTATATCACAGACCAAGTGCATCACAGTAGCACATGATATGTTGGCATCCTCCACAGAAGCAACAGGTATCCGTTGTTAGTTTCCCAATTTCGATCAAATGACATTGAAATGGGCTATTGGCCGTTAGTGAGCCTACACGTATTCTGATATGTTTCTTAGGCAAGGCAATTGGACCAGTCACCTCCTTCGCCGAGATTGTCACAAATAGTTCTGCCTGTCTCAGGCTTGGAAGATTATGCCAGTATCCTACTCCCTTTTTCATCTCCCAATCTTTTGCCACGTATTGCAAACAACGTTTGGTGGCTACGAGAATTGGCTCCGGTCGAACAGGCATCCACCCTGCACCTCTTTTAGCAAGACGATCAGTAACTCATCACCCTCATAACCCTCATGACCAGGAATCCAGAGGAGGGTAACCTGTTTCACCCACTTACAAAGAAGGTCAGCATATAGCTGACACTCTAAGTGGAAGCCTAACTCCAGTAGACGAGAACGAAGATGAAGTTTAGGTGGTCTACGGTGCTGCAGTTTTATCGGACCACGATCTTTCTCTATTCACTAATTCAGTAGCTGAGTCGATCTTAAATAGTTGACGTCGTTTCCGCGTCTCTTATCTCTCTGTTTTTTATTATCAGATTTTCCGTCTCTGATTTAGAGTTGAGCGCCTGCCTCCTTCTTCCGTCTGGTCGATCTTATCGGTCCGAATTTTTGTGTTGCTTGTGTTCCTAACGTTCGTACTCAATTAACGGCTCAAATTCACTTAGAATGGACTGTGGGAGTTGCTCGCGTGAATTATTTTAGCACCGAAGAAAACTGCGACTTGTTTGTATAGTAAACTGTCATTTCACCCACCATGTACTCGCCTTCACACGGTTGAAAACTTGAAAAAAATTGAGAAGAGAAGCGAGAGACAATCGGGAATTTGAAAGATGTATAGATATAAGGACGCCTGTTCCGAAGGATGGTGATGATGTCGAGAGTGATGACGAGAAAGACGTATTATGCAGAGGAGAAGCTTCTGGTTTTTCGGCTCAGAGAGGTGGATCTTGATGGGTTATGGGTACGGTGACCATACGTCCCGATTTTATCGGGACAGTCCCGATTTTAAAGCCTGTGTCCCGGGGTCCCGAATTGGGAAAGAAATGTCCCGATTTTCACCAATAAAGATTTTTTCAAACCAAATCATCATGAAAAGTTATTAGCTTTATTTTAAAATGAATGATTAGTACCGTGGAATTTCATTACACCGCACACAACATAACTATTATCATAGTCACTACCAGCATTGGAACGAATTCTACAAATGATGGAGCCCCTAAGAAAGTACTTTGCTCAGCAAAGTGGTATTAAAGCATTTTTTTGATGGCCCTAATGCAGCTTTGGCTTTGGTTCTTGCACAATGTCTCATCAGTTTTTCATGAAACTGTAAAAAGAATGGAAGGTGAGAAGGTTTCTGCCACACAGGCAGCAAATGAATATTTGATTCTTTACAAAAACTTGGTTGACAGAAAAGAGTCTTTATTTCTACCCATGAAAGTAAAGGAACTTCAAAGAAACAGTGTTGCTGCAGGAAATGCAAGCGATTTACAAGAGGTGAAAAATACAGTAGGAACTTTTTATGACCACTGCATTACTTATTTTGATCTTTGGAAATCAAACGTTGACAGCTTGAGTCAACTGTCTTGGATAGACTTAAAGAAGCAGCTGAAGTGATAAGAACTAGAGGAAAGTTGGAATTTGTTTCAAGATAGCATGCCACCTCTCTCGCTTGATGATTTGTTCAATGAGCTTAGTGTGCTGAACACACAGCTTCCTGATGTCAACCTGGCTGAATGGAAAGAACAAAAACTATCAACTGAGCAACGGTGGCTGACTTTATTTCAGGACTTGCAGAAAAACGAAATAAACGTTCCTAATCTCAAAACTCTGGTAGAATTTGCTCTTTCTTTACCAGGAACAAATGCTTCAGTCGAGCGAGCTTTCTCATTGATAAACAACTTTTGGACCGCAGAAAAATCTTCAATGGCACTAGACTGTGTTAAAGCATTACTAATTGTCCAAATGAACAGTTCTTTGTCGTGTGTTGAAATGTACGACAAAATAAGAAAAGACGACTTCTTGCTGAGAGCACTTTCCTCAACGCAGAAGTACGACTGGAGTAAAAAGAGTACCCCTGGCCCTAGTGAAAAAATATAACAAGAACAATGATGTAAACAGACTGCTCTGTTAACTTTTATTTTTTTCATTTTTTGGAAAATTAATGTTTATTTATTTGACTATAAAAACTTACCTGTTGTTCGTGAAGTTCAGTTTGTTCGAGCAAAAGGTACATATTCTTTCTGTGTATGTAATAAACTTCTTGAAATTATTTTGTCATGTAATTCTTAGTGCCACATTCTTTAATGAATATTTCATATTTTTAGTTTGATACGAAGCTCTTAATAAACCAATGTTTGAATGGATGAAATAGGCTTAAAAACAAACTTTTAAAGGGTAAAAAATTCAAACTTTTACGGGGGTGGACCCGGACCCTCCTCCCCATGGAGGGTATTCTATACCCCTCAGACCCCCTTGATAGTTCTATCCGTCCCAATTTTGCTTAAGATAAAAAAAAAAATATGGTCACCGTAGTTATGGGTGAAATAAATAGTAAACTTGGTAATCTTTAAACTATGGCTGGTGAAATGAGGGATCTCAAAACGTTCATGAGTTACATGAGTGCTCAGTTTGTTGAAGGCATGTCTAAAATGAAAGCTCATGTTGAAGTACTGAAGAATAAAAATTCTTAACGTAATATGATTGTTAACAAACTCCAACAAAAGGTCGAATTTCTAGAGCGAAACTCGAGAGATGTCAACATCCAAATGAACTGAGTTCCAGAGTCACCGAATGAGGATTTCATTGCAATTGTTAGGGAGGCGTCCCGGCTAATTCAAACCGGATGTAGTAATGTAAGAAATAACCAGCTGAGAAAAAGTTCCAGTCATGCAGCATGATCGTATGAGCGAATTTTCATAAATGGTCGTATTACATTTATGTTAAATTCTGTTGAAATTTGAGCACTTTGGGGACAAATAGAAATTTCATTATACATTTTATAGCAAATTAACTTTTTGTCAGTAATATTCCAATGAACAAACGATTTTGTGGATTTTTACGATTTTTTCAAGTGTTCCTATCGATTTTTAGCTTATTATTTCAATGAAATTTAAGTACATTTTTCATTACAATTTTGTGCTTAAATTTTTAAATGTCCTAGTTCATGTTCGATTAATTTTTTTCGAGTAGCATTCTGCTAAAAAATAGAAATTTGTTAATTTTTAGCAGTTTTTTGCCTTTTTTAAAGTGATTTTTTAAGTACATTTTTTGAAATTTGACCAATTTAATGTGCTCAAAAAGTGTTGTCCAACGAACTCATCCTTTCTTTTGAAATGCTTGATTTTTTGGCGGAAGAACGAAGTTTTTATCTCAATTCTATCGAGAGTTATCGTCTGGAATGACACATACATATATATACTTATACATATATATATATATACATATAAAAAGCGTTAAAATCCAGGAATCATTTCAGAATGCCTCAAAACAGATTTCGATGAAGAAAATTTTTGAAAATTTTTATTTTAAAATTTTTGGAGCCATTGCAATAGCTTTATTTTCTAAGAAAATTCGCTAAAAAAACGCCCTGCTCAGCCATCCCTTGGAATAATCCGGAGCTGAGATGTTCAACACCGATTCGCCGAAGACAACTGGAATTGAACTGATTTCCTTTATCACTACCTGGAAGAGAGAGGTTCACTTCCTGGATCAATGTTTCATAATCTGGATCAATTCCTGAGTACCTGTTGTAATTTATTCGATGTTCCATTTCCTAATCAAGTGCATCCTAACACAAGTATGTTACTAAATCTATTTTATTTAAAAACGCTGCAAATTATTACACAAAGGTTTATTATTTATGTATTAGACAGCCCTTCTACGTAGATCTCTGGTCCATAATTATTAAACGCCGCTTATAGTATATTTAGTATCGGAACTCGGAGCTTCGGACCTCACAAATGGGTTCAATCCATTACAGCAGCGGAATCTCACAATTTTACGCTTTTTAATATAGTTGATAAACAAAACAATTTATTACCAAGTCATCTTTCTACCACATAAAAGTGTTACCTATACTGAATATTGATATCATTTAATTGGTCAAATTTCAAAAAATTTGCTGACAAAATCACTGAAAATGGCTAAGAATCGTTAAATTGATATTTTTTAGCATAAGATTGGTCAAATAAAGTTTATCAGCTATGAAATAGAACATTCAACAATTTATGTACGAAATTATGCTAAAAACTTGAACTCCATTAATTTTGTTTTAAACAATCTATAAAATTGCAAAAAATAGCCTAAAATCCAAAATCTCTTTTTGAATAGAAGAGTATCATTTAGAATACTTTTGTTTTCATAAAATTATTAGCTAACATTTTCTTTTCACTCATTAATCTCCAATATCTATACAACTTGAAATATACAAAAAAAAGACACTTTTTCACCTATTTTTAGCTCATAGCACCCATGGGTGTGGAGCGATCGAGCTGGCGAGAAGTTAGGACCAACTAGACCCCAATTGGAGTCTATGTACGAAAGAACAGATTTTTTAAGTCAATTCTAAGGCCTTTTATGGCCCGGACGGCGAACGGAGGACGGCGAACGGCGGACGGCGAACGGCGGACGGCGGACGGACATTTCAAATTTGGATTCTACGCACCTTGAAACGTAAAGTGACAAAGTTTGAGGGGGGGGGGAGGGGGGTGATAAATTTTTTTGCTATACGATCACATAGGCTTATTATTGGAAATAATAAACCAAAATTTACGAAATCTAATGGCTCTTCTTAGTGACCGTTCTACCCGGCAGAATCCTTTTTTTTTTTTAATGAAAGGTATTTATGCATGGATTTGTCAGCTAGCATTGAAAATCGGATTACTAAAATTTTTATAGCTTTGTCTTTTGATATCTCAGGTTCTAATTGAAATACATTGTTCGTTTGGTCTAAGAACACTTTGTGAATCATGCACTTTCATTTGGTTGAGTTTCAACTTAATTGGTTAAGTTTGAAAGGATTCATGCACGGAAAACCTATTCTGTCAAAGCCCACTAATTCTAAATAATAAAACTGCACAGCGAGAATGATGATGAGGATCAAAAAGATAGCCAATTTTGGCTCAACAGAACCTTAACATATTGGTACTCAAGTTCAAGCCCTGGATCTTCCAATATCTTTGTTTTCCAAAATTTCAAACCATATTCGTTCAAATTGCAAAAGTGTGCCAATAAAAGTAGTTTTAGCGAATTTTTGAAGAAAATTAAGCTACTGCTCTCGCCTCAAAATTTGTAGAATGTGAATTTTTGAAAACATTTTATGCAGAAATCCGTTTCAGGCTATTCTGAATCATATTCTGAAGTTTAACGCATTTTTTTATGTATGTATGTATATATATGTATGTATGTATGTATATATGTATGTATGTAAATATGTGTGTGTCATTCCAGACGATAACTGTCCGTAGAATTGTGCTAGAAACTTCAAACAAATTTTAAAATGTTAAGGACACAAAACGAAAGTTCAAGTTCGTTGGCCAGCATGATCGGATTACATCTTCGGGTTGAAATTCTCAAAAATGTGGTCAAAAATTTCAAAATAGCCTGTTTTTTGCGACTTGTTGTACGAAATAATTTTTTCAGCATACTAACATGTGGTATATTCGGAATCAGCGTCAATATTCCTATAAGAATATGTATCAAGCTTTCCAAAATTTCAAAGTTGAAAAATCAGTCAAAAATCGAAATAATGCCGTTCGCTAGTTGTAAAAATCGGTAATATTTGCATGAAACATTGTACAAATTCAGATTGAACTACTCTTATGGAAGTATCCCTGTATAACCAATCCTAGAACCATGCTGTTTAAAACGTAGGTAGTAGGTGCTTGTTAAAAAAAAAGAAAAAAAAAAGTAATCACAACTGATGAGTTTACTGTGTAAAATATTCCGTTCTCCGATTCTCTCGGTCGCTCTCTTTAATGTTTTACGCTCAACTGTTTTAGGACTTGATGTAGCTTTAATACTGACTGTGGCTTAGAAAATATCAGCCATGAAATTATGAAGAAGTTCTATTTATGTACGTACTAGCACGCAGACCCAAGGCCTCGCTCCGCTCGAAATGTCGAAGATTTCTTCAAAAATTCGTTCATGACTGCATGACTGGACTTTTTTCTTTTCCTTCAAAAACCGAAGGGCGGCCCCCTTCGTTTAAAGAGAGGGATTTTCGCGACCTTCTCCGCCCGCCTTCTTCTTCAATGGTCGGGGGGGTCCTAACTTTGCTTGCTCGCCCGCCGGCACCTCTGGCCTGTCAGGCAATGGTATGTCTTGGAAGGGCAGCCCGTCAGGCCGCAAATGTCAGGCGATGGGCCCTCTGACAGGCCTCAATGGTGGGGGTTGGCATGCGAAGCCTGCAGGGGGTGGCCTCTATAAGGAATTTAGGTCCCCCCCCCCCCCAGAGGTGCAATGGGGGCCTAAATACTCATAAATCAGGTAGAGGAGGTAACAGGCATCCCGTCAGAGAGATACTACCCCTACTAATAGCTTTTAATGAGCCATGTTCGGGGAAGGTTGATTTTCCTATCACCAGGAATCCATCCAACGCCAAACCAGCTGCCAAAAATGATCGAGAACAGCGCGTGGTTCCCATTGATTCCTCAACGGGACGCCGACAGCGCTATCTCTGGTGCTCTGACGGGAGCTTGATGGGCCTCTCAGGAGGTAACTCTGTTACACCTCCTAGTTAAACCTCATACCCATAAGGTTTTTCTTATTACAAATAGGTATACCGAAACTTTACTGGTTATTTGGTATTAAATCTAAAGTATTATTTCCGTTGAAGTAATTGTAAAATTACACAGGTTCAAGAAAGAAAAGTCATGTTCCCTGACGGAGATCTCATTATCAAATCTAGGGGTTCTTGACATCACCAGCAGTCCATCAAAACAGTACTGTAACGTCCGAGTACTGTTCAACGACCTGATGATGATGTCTTCCACTCTAAAGCGCTCGCCTCGGGTACTCGATTTTCTAGTGATGACGGATTCCTCCGGAAGGTACGTAGATAATAATTTTACTGATTATTTTAACTTGCGTTCCTGCCATACAAAGTAAACTCGAGAATTAAAATACTTACCACTAGAACTAAGTGTCTCTCCAATATTAGGTGACATTCCAAATGGTGTCCAATAACCATTCATGGACACCATGGACATCCATCCAACGTCCACACTCCCAAAAACTGATCCCATAATGAATACGACAGCAATGAAAAAAACCCTGAAACACCACATAGTTATCTAAAGACAGAAGTTATACAACTGAAATCAGGTTGCAGAAATTTGGGGCAATTTAATCCACTTGAAACCTATGAAAGAACAATGCAACATTTCTCGTTCCACGTTACGGCTTATAAGGAGTTTTAAATAATTTGAAACAATCCGATACGTCAAAACCTGTTTTTATTACGTTTATCTATTCTGTTTCCATTTATTATCTCCCGGAAATATTATCCATGGAATATAAATCGACATTCACTTTTATTTCATACGTTGCGGTCATTTCTAAAAATAGATGCTAATAATTTTGTATTGAAACATGCTATTGGCTATGCATATATTGCAGGGACTTTTCTTTGGATCAAACCAACCGGCCAACCACCGGGTTTTAGTTTATTATTTTCAATAATGAACTCTTGAGATCGGAAAAAAAGTTTAACCTTTCTCAAAATAAGTTGGCTTATTAAGCGTGAACGTGCGTTTAAAAGTACCTACTCACCTACCTATTACGCTTGTTATTTCGAATGTTTCCAATATCGTATTGTTTCCAAATCGACCTGTAAGTAGCAGGAGCAAAGTTTTCAATTTCGGGAGAAAACAAATTCTGTGACTTGCAGAAATCGAAATTTCCACTAGCATTTCTCGTTTTAGACCATTCTGAACAAATATCGTTAGTGTGCGTATGTCACGTGTGTATGTCGTGGGTCCGCAAATCCTTGTAAGAAGCTCAATTTCCAATGTTTTTATCATCCAATTTTGATGGGATTTTCAGGGAATGTGCGGGCTGGGATTAAGACGGAATAGGATTAAAAATACCCGTTTCGTTATTTCCGATTCAATACTTAACTATACTTTAATTCCACCAAGCACCGTCCGATCTCCCTGATATTGAGGGAATAGGTAGTTGGATGAAAACAATGTGAGCATTCCATATCAATTTCGAGATGATCGTAAAATTTGTAGCCCCCGGGCTTGCGTGAATGTGGAATCCTTAATTGAAGCTTAATTTTCACAGTTTTCATCCGATTTTGATGAAATTTCCAGAGAATGTGCTAGTTAAGCAGTAGTATATGGTCCTCTATCCATTTCATTGTTGTCTAGTCAACATTTCACTCTACGCATGCGCAAACATAAATTCCTGTTCAATGTTAATTTTTTCCACGTCCCAGCTCAAATCTGGTAGATAATTTAGCAAAAACAACTTATATAATTTTCAACATGATAGTATCACTATTAGCAAGTTAAAATGTAAAATCTTTGTGGCAAGCTTAATTTTCCCAGTTTTCATCTGAATTCGATTAAATATCCAGGGAACGTGTGGGCCAACCTGTAAATAATGCCCTATCAGTTTCATTATTCCCAAATCAATACTTTATTCTACACACATGCAAACGTGAATTCCACCAAGCATAATTTTTCACACCCTAGTCATTTTATCTTGCTCAAATTCGGATGATAGTTAAGAGAAGACGAGTTGAACATCCCATATCAACTTCAACATGAATGTATCATTGATTTCTGCTGCGCATAAGTAAGTAGCGACCTCAATTTCCACAGTATTTCATATAACGATTTAAGTGTTTTGTCAATTTTATCCACTTCCATCACTATCATGCTCCACATCAGATCCTAAGTTCGTACCAACAGTTCTCACTTGATTGTTTTTACAGAATTGCGCAAAATGTCCGAATTTCAAACAAACTCAGCAGGGATATTTTGAAGCTGGACAAAAATTTGCTAAATCATGGACGTACCCACATTCCTCTGCCAACCCATGTACAACTCCAAAAAAGCAAATTTCCATATTTTATTTTCTCTCCAAAGGGCAATGAGCACACTAAAAGAAAAACACGTCCATTATTGTCAGGTACTGTGAGGACTATCGCACCGCGAAGCACAAATAATCTCAACCCATCACACAATTATGCCAACTTATCGTATGCTGCAGTCACCCGTCAACACCAAACCGTGGACCATGACCCCACTAAACTGATACACCAACTGTTTCGAAAATTTGATTCTCTACTGAACCCACTCACTCCTCTCATCCCAACTCATGCCCACGTTAATCCAACAAAAAAAGAAATGAATAAAACACCTCTGCAACTTAAAATCGGCACTTGGAATGCAGGAGTGGTAACAGAGTTACCTCCTGAGAGGTCCATCAAGCTCCCGTCAGAGCTCCAGAGATAGCGTTGTCGGCGTCCCGTTGAGGAATCAATGGGAAAGACGCGCTGTTCTCGATCGTTTTAGACAGCTGGTTTGGCGTCGGATGGTTTTCTGGTGACAGGAATATCAACCTTCCCGAACATGGCTCATTAAAAGCTATGACTAGGGGTGGTATCTCTCTGACGGGATGCCTCTTTACCTCCTCTACCTTTTTATGAGGATTTAGGCCCCCATTGCACCTCTGGGGGGGGGGGGGGGCCCCTAAATTCTTTATAGAGTATAGGAAACAAATTTAACGAGTTTTTACATTTTTCAAAGATTAACAATGTGGATATTGCTCTAGTTACCGAGACACAGCTAACTGACATCAAGAGTTTCTTTGTACCAAACTATACTACCTATAGGGCGGACCACCCCAGCATTACTAGCCAAGGTGGATCCGCACTAATTATAAAGAGACAAATGCTCCATGATGATCTCCCCCCTACCATCGAGGACAATATGTAGGTAGCTAGGACTAAAATGAAATTCAATCATCATATTTACCAAATTGGCTCCTTCTATTCAGCCCCAAAACATCGTCTAACTAACGCAGATTTTCTCGGACTATTTCATGAAATGGGAACTCGCTTCATCCTCGGAGGAGACCTTAATGGTAAACACCGAAGATGGAACTCTGAAGTATCCAACTCCAGAGGAGTAATTTTGAACGAAATGGTAAGTAGGTTGTCCCTGGACCCGCTATTTTCATCCGAACCAACCATCTCTTCGATCCAAGATGTTCAAATTGACTTCATCAACATATACCTACTCGACTTTTGTTGTACACATGATGTGAGTTGTAGCCAGGCAATTTGGTCGTGTTTGGATCTTTCTTTTTTCCAAACAAATTTATTATTGTATTGTAGTTACCGTTTGTAAAACTTCTGTAAAAATATACCGAGATCTTCTGTTCACCCGTGGTGTAAGTGGTTTTGTTTTTAGACAGTTCCTGAATTTATTTATCTGGCGACCCTGCCAGGATCGGTCGTGCTCGTTACTGTGTTCTAGTACGTTGCAGGAAAAAACCACATCATGTCCGCAAGGAAGCTACTGGAGATAAGAAGAGCTCAGGTAAGGCGGCTATTTACAGTTACTGCAAAGGAGTTCGAGAGTCTTCTCGTTGATCCCAATACTCCTGATGAGTCCCTAATTGCAGCCAAACGAAAATTGGAAGAAAAAAAGGAGTCACTCAACTCCATAGATGACCAACTCTGTGAGTTTCTGTTAGAAATAGCCGGCGAGTCGGAAAATGACGATTTGATAAACAAAGAATTCGACTGTATAGAACAATATTCCAGCCGATGGCATGATTTATCGACTAGGTTTGATTTGAGAATGCAACACAAAATTGTTGCTGCCTCACCTTCTGTTTCCCATTATGAGGAGTCTTCGTTTGAAGATGCTAGGGGAATGAGGGACCTGACAAAGAGTTACAGGCTCCCAAAGCTAGAGTTGGTAAAATTTGACGGGGATGTGAGAAATTGGATAATTTTTTGGTCAATATTTCAGAAAATTCACCTGAATCCTGATGTTCCAGCAGAGGATAAATTCCAATACCTCATCCAGTCAATGGAGAAGAAATCTCCCGCAGCTGATCTAGTAGTCAAGTACCCACCGTCGGCGGAAAATTACAACAAAGCCATAGAACAACTAAAATCTCGATTCGCTAGGGATGAATTGCTCATTCAAGTTTACGTCAGAGAACTGTTGCAATTAGTGTTAAGTCAATCATCCCAACATCTATCTCTGTCGAAGCTTTATGATAAACTTGAAACGCAATTGCAAGCACTTGAAACGCTCGGCGTGACGTCAGACAAATATTCAGCGATGTTGTACCCTCTCGTTGAATCGGCAATTCCAGAAGAGACCTTGAAGGCGTGGGAACGTGTAAGGATGAGCCGTGATCATACAGACGGAGGACACCTGGACAACACCCTGAAACCCATGCTACTGTTTCTGCAAAAGGAGGTGGAAAGCGAGGAAAGACTGGCCTTAGCACGCAGCGTATTCGATACAGGTGACAAAAGTAAGACTAGACATAAGAAAGAGTTTCCGATGACGACAGTACCCACCTGTAGTACCCTGTTAGCCTATGATGCTAAGAATTTGGAAAAATGGTGTTGTTTCTGCCACAATGCAACACATGAAACCGCCAGCTGTACTGCAGTATCGGATTGTAGTTTGCAAGATAAGAGAGAGAAGCTGAAGAAATCTCATGCCTGTTTGCGGCGAGGCCACTCCAGTCAATCTTGCAAATCGCACCCTAGATGTTTATTATGTAAGAAACGCCATCATGCTGTCATGTGCCCTAACCTAGAAAAGATGAGATCTGTAGTTAGTGAGGGAAAAAAGAGTGATCATCATAAAACTAGTGAGTCTTTCTTCTCCCAGACTAGAATGCCTACTCTCTTACAGACTCTGGTGGTTCGAGTTGCGCATGGGAACAAAAGCACCCTGGTTCGCGCACTCATAGATTCGGGATCACGGAGATCCTACATTGCTAAAGACGTGGTCAAAACCAGTGGCGGCCGGTGGTCTGAAAAAGGAGTGGGGCACAAAAATATTTACCTATTTGACAGTCAAAAAGAGCATGGAGGTTTTTCATCCATTTGTTTTGCTTTCAGTGTAAATTAATTTTGATCTAAACACATGAAACATTAATCCCACTTGGGTTATGTCAAATGCCATGGACAATAAATCATGATCATTAAATATTATTGATAAATAAATATAAATAAATTAATTAAATAAACTAAATTAAAAATACTATCTTATAGGGACCTACTTACTTACTAAAGCTGGTTTCACATGGAACGGTATGTCCGGAAGACGGAAAGATTGAAAGCACTCTGATTGGCTGTTGGGACAACAGTTGAGGATGGTGGCTGCCATGTTGCCGGAATGGGCGGTCTGCGGACAGCGGTAGAAATGTTTATACCGTTGCCGCGTTCCGTCGAGCGGAGCGCAATCTTATTGGACAGGAATGTTGATAACCGCAAGTAGAGGTTTCAGATCAGAGAGGGTTTCAGTGGGAGGGTTATGATTCTGTGTGTCCATGTTCATGTGAACACCCTGCCGCATTCTGCCGCCCCCTCCACTGGGGTTTCCAGCCTTCTGTCTTTCCGGTTGTTACGCTCGTACTCCTCCATGTGAAACCGGCTTTAGGAATGACTATAAACAGCCAGTTTTTTTATTGGTCATATTGCAACGTTTCTGCGTATTTGTTGGTTGGTTGTGGCTTACATGCTGGTGTGGATACTATACTATATATTGGGTTACGATGGATATTATGTTCATGGAACTAGGTGTGACGAACTAACATGGAAAGAGCTGAGAAAAATTATTATGGATGTAGGTACGTTGCAATAGGTCCAATAAAAAAAACTGGCTGTTTATCGTCAATCCTAACAAGAAAAACACCTACACTACTTTATTATTAGAAGTATTAAAAATTATCAAGGCTTCGATTGTATTGCACTAGTCAACTACTTAGGAGAAGTAATTCTGAAGGAATATTAAAGAACTCAAATTAAATTATGATGAAATGATAGGAGTGTGACGTCATACGTCAATTAAAAATTGTTTCAAAAGGCTATAGAAATGTTGTCTAACCCCACAACTACCACTCACTTATGTATATAACCTTTTTCTTCAATGCAACCATGAACCTAGGAGGGGGATGGTTCATGAATGCAACACATCCAGAATGATCAATATTCTACTGAAAATATTGATCAGAGACGTTTTCGTTACTCATTCTGTATGGTTTTGGAGGTGCCTTTGAACACTGTAGCTTCTTCCAAATGTGACCTCAAAATGTCGTCAGTTTTGGCTGATTTTGTTACTATAAGAGGCTACATAAGAAATTACAGCTTCCTAGAGTGTAAAGCATAGAAATTAACTATTAAAATGATTTAACCACCGCTTCACAAATCAAACCGTTCTCGCAATATTTGGATCACCTGCTATGAATCAAATCATCGAAACACCAGCTCAATGAAATCATCAGAAATTAACAAGCGGTGGCAATCATGTTCACAATATCAATTATTGAGAACGATCACCTGAGTGTACACAATTATTCGAATAACCTTGCTCATAACTCAGCTTGTTGGCCACGCACTTCGCAGTAGTTAACATAATATGGTTGGATAAATCGAGAGCTTTCGAACGAATGGTCAACGAATTTGAAAAACGACGAAGTACCATTTCCCTAGCAACGACTCGGTTGTAAGCGGAAATCATCAAAATATTTTCGTGAGCAATTTTCCGGGAGTTTTGACATGGATATGTCTTTGCTCTGATGGGTCAACCAAAAATTTCCGTGACGCAAAATTTGTGTCACAATTTCAGTGTTTTTCACGTACAACCCATTCGTTGCTAGGGGAATGGAACTTCCGCAGTTTTCATCGCACAGAAATCGTTCGCCACTCGTTGGAATGCGCTTGATTTATGTGATAAATGTTCACATCTCAAGCTACCAATTCCCCCCTCCTAAACTAAGTTGATTGGACTATAAACAATTTTAATAAGCCTGTTACAATATTCTTAACGTAAAGCAATAGCAGAATTTACTCCACTCCATAGGAAACATTTTCATCCACTTGACAACAGTCGACTGTTAATAACAACTCATTGTAGTGGCTTCTCTCCACAGTCATTTTCAACATTTCTATAAGTAAACCGTTGTTTTGTTGGAATTAGTCGGGATTCGTTTAAAGTTGAAGGATTTATTTACAACTCTCGTGTTCAACCGTTATGAAATCCCCAATCAAAGACATATCCATGTAACATGGTATCTGCTTGTAAAGCAGATAGTGGAACTCGTTTACGAGTTACTATAAAATTTTTAGTTCATGTGCCATAGCAGACATAAAGAAAACAGTTGATTGTTCTCTACGCAACACAGTGAGTCTATTTTATTTATTGGTAAGTAGCGTGAGCAAGTTTTCGTGACGATTTTTCAGTTTATGTGCCAAAGCAAAGGCATGCAAATGTCAAAAATGTCAAAATCAGTACCTACCTGACTAAACTTCTTACGTAAATCCGTCGATGAACGTTCGGTGCGATTTCTATTCAAAGTGATCGTTGCTTCTTCTTCATTGCCAAAATGCCAAAATTTCTTTTTGTAACTAACGTTCGTAACTACCGACGGAAAGGGTTTTGTAGCTAGCTCTACACATAAACAACGCACTCCAACTCGACCGACAATACAAAGGACTTTATTACAAAAGACGTATTCAACAACTTAGGACTGAATAAAAATAGGTACTTTTGTTAACACAACGCTATAATACGGACTTTACTTTAGAGTAAATTCTTGGAAACAACCACATGCCCGAAGGAACTTAAAAAACATCATAAATTACCAGCAGAGACAGCAAAACATTACTAGAAAAAAAACCTACCAACTATGAACATTCAGTTTGGCTAATAGAATAAACCGAAACTCCTCTAGTGGGAGCCACTCATAACGTTAATTTCATTCTACGGTCTTTAGAAAAGTGGAAACCCTGCCTGGGGCATGGCCCCCTAAAATGATGAGAAATCTACTGTTATGACCTCTTTTTCCCGTTCCTTGCCCCTTAATTCCCGTTCCTTGCCCCGTTATTCCCATCACAGTCTAACCTGAATTGACGAAATTTCTCTCTTGATAGAGTGATTTTATGGCAATCTACGTACTTTTTCACTGGATCTTAAACCTCCTTGGATGGAGCGTAAACCTGATCCTTCTAGCATCCACCTTGGAGCCACAGCATGGAGCTACAGACCACTTTTCGTTCTAATTTGAAACGATGAGTTTTGTTTGTAAAGTCTTCGTTCCAGTTTGTTACTTTTTTCCCAAATGTACTGGGGCAATGTCCCGATGCCCCCCCTCACCGGCCGCCCCTGGTCAAAACCCTAGGTCTAGTCAAAGTTCGAGAAGAAATTGTAGGTCATAGTCTCTTTGGAGGGATTGAAACTAAGAGAGTCCCTCATAATAACTTTATGTTGACCGTGGAAGACCTAGAAGGCGATTTTAGTGTTCAGATTTCTGTGTTAGAAAAAGATAGAATCTGCAATCATATTCCTACCCTAAATATTTGTGGGGTCCTACAAATTTTGAAAACCAAAAACATTCATTTATCAGACGTCAATGATTCGGCAGATAAAGAAGTCAAACTCTTGTTAGGTGCCGATATACTTGGAAAGCTGATGACCCAAGGGTTTGAAGAACTCACTGACAGCCTAGTGGCGATTCGCACGAAATTGGGTTGGACCTTGATGGGGCAGTTGGAAACCTCCAAATCAAACTTGATTCTCTCGAATTTGAATTTAGAAACGGTTGAGCTTGAGAACCTTTGGGGACTCGATCTTCTAGGAATAACAAATCCGGCGGAGGTTAAATCTTGTCAAGAGAAGAAGGACAGTGTCCAGAAGAAACGGCAGTACAGATCCAACAAAGAAGAATCATCTGGGAGTGATTCGGATGATGATAAGCGAGCCAACAAGTCTGGAAGATCTGGTTCACAAGGAAAAGTTGGTGACCGGCATCGGCGCTCTGGTTCGAGACGACTGTCAATCCCAAGGAGGCGCCGCTCGGGTTCCCGCAGACGCTCGATTTCCAGACCGAGACGATCAACATCAAGAAGGAGGTCGAGGTCCAGGAGGAGGTCACGATCAAGGGGTCGCAGGTCACCTCTCATAAGACTCCGATCGCGACCGAATGAGGATGGATACGTCATAGCCTGGTCGTTACCAACCAGGGCGGCGTTCGTTGGAAAGGGAACGAGAAAGAAGAGACAGGCGAGCACGCGAAAGGGAAGCTGCCCGCAGGAGGTCCACTAAAATATCCCCACCCCGAAGGAGGGATTCCAGGAGAAGATCCGGAAGTCGAAGGAAGACAAGATCACCTTCCAGATCAAAGTCACGGGACAGGAGGAGGGACAACAAAGGGAGAGACAAAGAGAAACCACGCAAGGATAGATCGCCCGTCGCTAAAGAAAAGCCTAGAGATACTCGAAGAGATTCAGCCAGCTCTAGCAGCCCATCACCTGACAGGAATAATTCTGCAGCCAATGACACAGCTGACAAAAGGGCTCCTCCATCTGCATCACAAAGTCCATCACCATTCAAGAAAGTGGAAGAGAAAAAAGACCCTGCTCCACAAGATTTTCCTGAGCTGTCACCGATCGCGACTCGGAGTGGGCGAATTGTGAAGAAGCCCAAGCTTCTGGATTTGTAACGTGTTGCAATACCAATTGTATTGCAAGGTGGGAGGATGTTCAAATTGACTTCATCAACATATACCTACACGACTTTTGTTGTACACATGATGTGAGTTGTAGCCAGGCAATTTGGTCGTGTTTGGATCTTTCTTTTTTCCGAACAAATTTATTATTGTATTGTAGTTACCGTTTGTAAAACTTCTGTAAAAATATACCGAGATCTTCTGTTCACCCGTGGTGTAAGTGGTTTTGTTCTTAGACAGTTCCTGAATTTATTTACAAGAACATTTAAAGTATGAAGAGATCTGGTTAGAAGAAAAACAAAGTTTCGAAGCTTCAATTATCCAACTAAAAACGCTGCAAATTATTTCACAAAGGTTTATTATTTTTTCAATTGAGTATGATCATAGTTTTAGTTGGCAAGCGTACGTCATAAGGCCCGTCCAGACTCCTCGGCGTGTCCTATTTCGAGTTGCCACAACCTATACTTCTATAATTATATACGCATGTTTATATTTCTCGATTTGAGCTCCTATCTATTCAAATAGTTATTGCCTTAATAATATCATTATCTAAGTACGTACGAAAAGTCGAGAGGATATGTTATTAAATATGCGTAGGAAAAGCTTTTTTATTAACACACAAATATGACCTTGAAAAAAACATATATTCATGCCTCGAAGGAACGCCGGCGCCGTACCCACCACAAGGTGCCGCGGCGCCGGCGCCTCCTCTCACTCCACTCCCCTGCTCACCTCCCCTCACCACCCACCGTGAGCCCCTGCCAAGCGTGCCAGGCGTGCACGCGCAGAAAAAGACACTTTTTTGCCCGTTTTTGGCCCATAGCATCTATGCGAGTAAAGCGATCGGGATGGTTAAACGTTAGGACCAACTAGACCTCAAATGGAGTCTATGTGCGAAAGAACTGGCTTTTTAAGTCAATTCTTAGGCCTTTTATGGCCCGGACGGCGGACGGCGAACGGCGGACGGACATTTCAAATTTGGATTCTACGTACCTTGAAACGTAAAGTGACAAAGTTTGAGGTTATACAATTTTTTTGCTACACGATCACATAGGCTTATTATTGGAAATAATAAACCAAAAAGAAAATTAGGATTCTCGAAAGTAAATTGGTCACAGTGTCTGATCGTGATTGTGGTTCTACACAAGGATTCGAATATGGGAAAAACCACGAAAAGGAGAGTTCTACCTCTCAGTTCTTACATTTCGGCACTCAGTGTAATATAGAGGATGATAGCGCTCAACAGGCTCCGGAAATTAAGGTGCTTGGCGACAAAATTGACAAATTAGGGTTCATGTATGAGAATGTTTGCGCTAGTTTGGTTCACCAGAATGAGATTTGTCTCCGCCAAGAGCAGATTTACCTAACTAATTTGAATGAGGCCAATATCCATCGTTGTGATTTGTTAAAGCGTACTGACGAATTGCTGGCTGAATTAAAGGTTGCTCGCATGGATTTGGAGGAGTTGGAGTGTGAGAAGGTAAATTTGAAAGGTAAAATCAACGACTTGTTAACACAAGTTGGGGTACAAAAGAGTAATTCAAGCAGCAGTTCATATGAAGCGTTATCACCTTCTTCAAGTAGGGGCCATACGGTTAAGTCACTGAAGAAATCTAATGTTTTCTTTCTCGGTGATTCTTATTTAAATAAACTATGCATGATTATTTTAATAAGATGACTATGCATCAGCAGCATGATTATGACCGACGCCCCTTTATCAGAATTACTCAAATCTTTACCCCAGGACGCCTCGTGCCCAGACTATATTGTTCTTTCAGCTGGTTCAGTTGATGTTGCATACAACGAATTGAGACGCTTTAAGCACGATTTGCTGAAGCTATGCCTGTTTACGCCGCTCTTTATTTTCGACTTACCTGGGATCTTCATTTTTCACTCCATAGCACAATATTCACAAAAGCACAATATTCTTATCACTCACTACTATTAAATCATCCGTATCATTACCTTATCACTCAAACATTATTTTTCTGTCCACGGCGTATCAAGGACGGGTGCGCTGGATTTGTGTCGATTGATCCATGCTGGATAGGCATAGCGCATCTCTTCCTCATGTGTTTTTTTGGTATTTATTGCCTTTCTATTTATTTATCAGCTCTTTGTATTTGTTTAAATTATCTAGTTATTAGAACATGTTATTTTTTGTTGTTGAGCAAATTAAGTGCGATTCAGTGCCAGTGAGTTGTGATTTAGTGCTCCGGCCCCCTGTGACGTCACTCGCAGCCATCTTCCCATCAGCCGGTCACCTGGAAAATTCACTATTCATTCTTCTATGTTCTACCAACCCGTACACCGTCTTGCGCCCTCCCTTTTTCTTTTCATTTTACCTCTTGTGGTTTCATACAGTTTCAAGTATCCTAGAACCCAGTTTTCTTGTGACGCTTTACAAAAAAAAAAAAAAAAAAAAAAATCCTCTCTTGAAAAGTTGAGGTGGTTTTTCGCTGAAGCGAGTGATATAACATACTTCATTTTTCATGAATATCGACAAGATAGACACGACAAATTACATCAGTTACTTCAGTAACCGTCGTGTCGCTATCGCTAGACATGATCAAGAATCTTTGTTGTTATCCGAAAGTTAAATAAATGTAAAATGAACGAATAAAAATGTACAAAAGAGAAAAAAACGACTTTATTTCTTGAGCGTTTTCAGGCTAAGAATTGCATTGCAAATTATCCTCGTTTTTCACGCAGTACAAAAGAGGAAAGATCCGGGGGGCCCAGGGGGGCGAAGCCCTCCGTCGAGGCGCGCATATATATATATATGAAAAAATTTTAAACTCCAGGATTCGTATCAGAATGTCTCAAAACGGATTTCTATGAAAATTTTTTTCAAAAATCGTATTTCGAAAATTTGCTAATGAAACCAACACATTAATAGTCCACCTATAAAAGACAATAGTTATGATACTCGATTTCTTGATGAGAGAATTTCGATCGAAATTATATCAGCTGACACGGTGGTCGTGGTTTGTTAGACTACAAAGAGTAGACTTCTAAGTTCGCACCAGTACCTAACGATTCACACTCATGTTGATAATATATTTATCAATTTCCCTGTCAATCTTCTAGCCGGCATGGAGAGCAATCGGTTGAACGTACAGCAATCCGTGTGCTTCCATTCGATTCTTAGGAATGATGTCTATAAATGGCACCCAAAAAATCATTACTGTTAAATTGAGAGTTTTTAAGATCGGAATGATCGGTCCCGCTACATTATAGCCTATAGTACAATAGTATTTCATACATATAGCCTGGGTTTCTGTTTAGATCTTTCCATCATTTCCAAATGAATTGCATGGTAAGAATTAATCCAATGAACTACGCGTCGTGAATCTGCCCTTAATAAATTCTTCGAACTCAAAATAATTGCCCAAAAATTGTCTTTAATTCAAAACTCCTGCTGCAACATGGTATTAGGACTGCCAATTGAAGGTTAAACCGTGTTGACCGACCCCTCAGTGTACTGTCGCCTCGTCATCTAGGGGTGCGCCTAATAATAATAATTAATAACCTAATAAGTGCCTAATAATTATAATTAATAACCTAATAAGTACCTAATAAGATGTGGTGCGGAAACGTAATAACAGCCGAGAGAACCTCCGCACTTAACTACCTTTACCCGGATTGGAGGGTTACATTCCATTTGGTCGAGTGTGAGTCTAAACTCACCCTCCTGCTTTGTCTACGAATTCCATCCACCCTTTGAGTCTATGAAATCGAGCTCACAGGTTCTCCACACCTTGAATCGCAGTCTCGATAATAATTTAAGAGTATAATTGAAATATGATTTATTGCACTGACAGGTTTGGTTTGGGAATTTAGAAAAAAAAAAGAGCGTCGGATCTGATTAAAAAGTCCAGAAATAGAAATTAAACTGTAATTATCTAGGTATAAGACTTCGATCGGGGTGTCGTGACTTTTAGCTCCTATAAGCGGGACATAACTCACCCGGTCCGAAGTGAGGTTTTTTTCGTAGACCTCCCGGAGGTTTTTAATTGGGAAGGCTCGCGCTGTGGGTTTATAGGTGTAGGTTATTTAAGGCTTAGGTTATATTAGGTGCAGTAGGTTATGTTATAGGTGTAGGAGAGGTTGAGTCCTGATAGCATCTCGAGGGACCTACTGCCTTGCTTAGGAGCGAAACTACTTCCCGCCTCCCACGCCCCCTCCACCATCCGCCTCAAACGACCGACTCAACTGAGTCAGGTGTCATTATTACGTCTGGGCTAACGTGGGTACCTCTTGGTTTGTTAGTAACACCTACTCATAGTTGTTTCGACGTCGAATCTGCGAAACTTGAGTTCCAAAACGTGATTTCTTTGATCGTCTTTAACGACAATTGGGTTCACCACGTTCTGAAGGCTTCTAAAGTAGCTACCTACGACGTCATTTTGAAAAGTAGCCATTATCAGAGGATCTGAGCATGCGTATCATTTAATTAGTATTTCCTGATTTTTTCAGAAAGCGTCATTTCTATTTCAAACCCTGCCCCTGAAACATTTTCAGATTTATGATGAAGCACGGAAACTTTGAATGCAGTTTTCTCGAAACTAGAAAAGAACAGATTAACATTTTTGGTGTGGTGGAGGCGAGTATCCTCATTCGCCATTTTAGAGTACACTGATGCAATATTACGGTTGTATTAGCGTACTGAATGGAGTTCACTTCTTCTCGTGTACACGAATGTCCTCTGAGAGAGGGTGAACGTCGATAACGGAGTAATATGAAATCCGATCATTTGATGTTTTAGTAGTTATAGAGGTAAAATGAATGAATATACATACAATGCCGAACACACATTTAATTCAATGAATGCAAAATTTCCTCATCATTTGACCCAAGCCCTCCTCCATTCCATGCCCTCATAATCACAATTCCAATACTTTTTCTCATCTATGTAATTCATAAAACATGCACATGATTCATAGCGCCGTGGAGTTGGAGGTTCTCCGAGTCCCCTGCATTCTGAAAAACAAATCATATGATTCACGCAATTGAATAATTTATAACCGTAAAGTAAGTAAAGGAACTGGCTTTATAACAGTCTCTTCATGTCTATGTCATATTTTGTCCTATCAAAGTGCGCCTGTTGATTCCGAAAATATGATGGTCATACAAATCTTGAAAACATCATTTTTGATGTTACAGAAATCCATAACATCTTAGGAACAGCTACATATCTATGAAGTATCGTTTACAGTCTATAATAAATTAACATTGTTTGAAGCAACTTTTAAAATTTTGAAAGACACACTCATGAGTCCATCTGTTCTAGCATGTTTCAACTCAAGAAAGAGGTCCGACTTTTTTTGGTTGTTGCTTCGGTCGTTCTGTTATGCTACAATCCGATCCTAAGCCAGTAGATATTAGGAATATTCAAGCGATCAATACATTCAGTGCATCCTAGGCTGCAAACCATCATTAACTTCCATTTTTTAAAAATTTATTTTGACCTTTTATATCTTTACTTTGGCACATGAACGAAAAAACCGTTAAATTATTGCGTTAAAAAAAGCATTAAGTAAAAGCGTTAAAAAAAAGCGTTACGGTTGGTTTTCTGATGATTTCCGCTTACAACCGAGTCGTTGCTAGGGAAATGGTACTTCGTCGTTTTTCATCCCACAAAATTCGTTGACCATTCGTTTGAAAGCTCTCGATTTATCCAACCATATTATGTTAACTACTGCGAAGTGCGTGGCCAACAAGCTGAGTTATGAGCATGGTTATTTGAATAATTGTTTACACACAGGTGATCATTCTCAATAATTGATATTGTGAACATGATTGCAACCGCTTGTTAATTTCTGAAGATTTCATTGAGCTGGTGTTTCGATGATTTGATTCATAGCAGGTGATTCGAATATTGCGAGAACGGTTTGATTTGTGAGGAGGTTGTTAAATCATTTTAATAGGTAATTTCTATACTTTACACTCTAGGAAGATGTAGTTTCGTATGTAGCCCCTTTAGGACATTTACTTGACGATGCCCAGGATCCGGATCTGCTGAGTGGCTCTTAGAGCTAGCATACGAGTCTGCAACACATAAGAGTGTGCAACTAAAGACATAAAATGTCCCAATGTGTTGCGGACTGGTATACAAGCGTTTCTTATGATTCTTTATGTCTTTACTTTGGCACATAAACGAAAAAAGCGTTAAAAAAAAGCGTTAAGGTTGGTTTTCTGATGATTTCCGCTTACAACCGAGTCGTTGCTAGGGAAATGGTACTTTTTAAGGTGGAGGGAGTTTGGGCACTGTATTTCATAGTAAACCCTCCACTGCGACCCAGAGGAACTGTTGTGGATTGCCCCCAGGCTGCATTAGCCTAGTAAAAGAGATTTTTTAACCCCCCCCCCCTTCATTCTTCAACAAACCAGAAAATATCGTATGAGCCATATTGGATATATCATCTGGAGATTATACTTATCTTATATCGTTTCCAATGGTATTGTATATCACAGACCAAGTGCATCACAGTAGCACATGATATGTTGGCATCCTCCACAGATCCGTTGTTAGTTTCCCAATTTCGATCAAATGACATTGAAATGGGCTATTGGCCGTTAGTGAGCCTACACGTATTCTGATATGTTTCTTAGGCAAGGCAATTGGACCAGTCACCTCCTTCGCCGAGATTGTCACAAATAGTTCTGCCTGTCTCAGGCTTGGAAGATTCTGCCAGTATCCTACTCGCTTTTTCATCTCCCAATCTTTTGCCACGTATTGCAAAAAACGTTTGGTGGCTACGAGAATTGGCTCCGGTCGAACAGGCATCCACCCTGCACCTCTTTTAGCAAGACGATCAGTAACTCATCACCCTCATAACCCTCATGACCAGGAATCCAGAGGAGGGTAACCTGTTTCACCCACTTACAAAAAAGGTCAGCATATAGCTGACACTCTAAGTGGAAGCACAACTCCAGTAGACGAGAACGAAGATGAAGTTTAGGTGGTCTACGGTGCTGCAGTTTTATCGGACCACGATCTTTCTCTATTCACTAATTCAGTAGCTGAGTCGATCTTAAATAGTTGACGTCGTTTCCGCGTCTCTTATCTCTCTGTTTTTTATTATCAGATTTTCCGTCTCTGATTTAGAGTTGAGCGCCTGCCTCCTTCTTCCGTCTGGTCGATCTTATCGGTCCGAATTTTTGTGTTGCTTGTGTTCCTAACGTTCGTACTCAATTACCGGCTCAAATTCACTTAGAATGGACTGTGGGAGTTGCTCGCGTGAATTATTTTAGCACCGAAGAAAACTGCGACTTGTTTGTAAAGTAAACTGTCATTTCACCCACCATGTACTCGCCTTCACACCGTTGAAAACTTAAAAGAAATTGAGAAGAGAAGCGAGAGACAATCGGGAATTTGAAAGATGTATAGATATAAGGACTTCTGTTCCGAAGGATGGTGATGATGTCGAGAGTGATGACGAGAAAGGCGTATTATGCAGAGGAGAAGCTTCTGGTTTTTCGGCTCAGAGAGGTGGATCTTGATGGGTTATGGGTACGGTGACCATACGTCCCGATTTTATCGGGACAGTCCCGATTTTAAAGCCTGTGTCCCGGGGTCCCGAATTGGGAAAGAAATGTCCCGATTTTCACCAATAAAGATTTTTTCAAACCAAATCATCATGAAAAGTTATTAGCTTTATTTTAAAATGAATGATTAGTACCGTGGAATTTCATTACACCGCACACAACATAACTATTATCATAGTCACTACCAGCATTGGAACGAATTCTACAAATGATGGAGCCCCTAAGAAAGTACTTTGCTCAGCAAAGTGGTATTAAAGCATTTTTTTGATGACCCTAATGCAGAGCTTTGGCTTTGGTTCTTGCACAATGTCTCATCAGTTTTTCATGAAACTGTAAAAAGAATGGAAGGTGAGAAGGTTTCTGCCACAGAGGCAGCAAATGAATATTTGATTCTTTACAAAAACTTGGTTGACAGAAAAGAGTCTTTATTTCTACCCATGAAAGTAAAGGAACTTCAAAGAAACAGTGTTGCTGCAGGAAATGCAAGCGATTTACAAGAGGTGAAAAATACAGTAGGAACTTTTTATGACCACTGCATTACTTATTTTGATCTTTGGAAATCAAACGTTGACAGCTTGAGTCAACTGTCTTGGATAGACTTAAAGAAGCAGCTGAAGTGGGAAGAACTAGAGGAAAGTTGGAATTTGTTTCAAGATAGCATGCCACCTCTCTCGCTTGATGATTTGTTCAATGAGCTTAGTGTGCTGAACACACAGCTTCCTGATGTCGACCTGGCTGAATGGAAAGAACAAAAACTATCAACTGAGCAACGGTGGCTGACTTTATTTCAGGACTTGCAGAAAAACGAAATAAGCGTTCCTAATCTCAAAACTCTGGTAGAATTTGCTCTTTCTTTACCAGGAACAAATGCTTCAGTCGAGCGAGCTTTCTCATTGATAAACAACTTTTGGACCGCAGAAAAATCTTCAATGGCACTAGACTGTGTTAAAGCATTACTAATTGTCCAAATGAACAGTTCTTTGTCGTGTGTTGAAATGTACGACAAAATAAGAAAAGACGACTCCTTGCTGAGAGCACTTTCCTCAACGCAGAAGTACGACTGGAGTAAAAAGAGTACCCCTGGCCCTAGTGAAAAAATATAACAAGAACAATGATGTAAACAGACTGCTCTGTTAACTTTTATTTTTTTCATTTTTTGGAAAATTAATGTTTGTATATTTGACTTTAAAAACTTACCTGTTGTTCGTGAAGTTCAGTTTGTTCGCGCAAAAGGTACATATTCTTTCTGTGTATGTAATAAACTTCTTGAAATTATTTTGTCATGTAATTCTTAGTGCCACATTCTTTAATGAATATTTCATATTTTTAGTTTGATACGAAGCTCTTAATAAACCAATGTTTGAATGGATGAAATAGGCTTAAAAACAAACTTTTAAAGGGTAAAAAATTCAAACTTTTACGGGGGTGGACCCCCGGACCCTCCTCCACATCATTCTATACCCCTCAGACCCCCTTGATAGTTCTATCCGTCCCGATTTTGCTTAAGATAAATATGGTCACCGTAGTTATGGGTGAAATAAATAGTAAACTTGGTAATCTTTAAACTATGGCTGGTGAAATGAGGGATCTCAAAACGTTCATGAGTTACATGAGTGCTCAGTTTGTTGAAGGCATGTCTAAAATGAAAGCTCATGTTGAAGTACTGAAGAATAAAAATTCTTAACGTAATATGATTGTTAACAAACTCCAACAAAAGGTCGAATTTCTAGAGCGAAACTCGAGAGATGTCAACATCCAAATGAACTGAGTTCCAGAGTCACCGAATGAGGATTTCATTGAAATTGTTAGGGAGGCGTCCCGGCTAATTCAAACCGGATGTAGTAATGTAAGAAATAACCAGCTGAGAAAAAGTTCCAGTCATGCAGCATGATCGTATGAGCGAATTTTCATAAATGGTCGTATTACATTTATGTTAAATTCTGTTGAAATTTGAGCACTTTGGGGACAAATAAAAATTTCATTATACATTTTATAGCAAACTAACTTTTTGTCAGTAATATTCCAATGAACAAACGATTTTGTGGATTTTTACAATTTTTTCAAGTGTTTCTATCGATTTTTATTTTATTTTAATGAAATTTAAGTACATTTTTCACTACAATTTTGTGCTTAAATTTTTAAATGTCCTAGTTCATGTTCGATTAATTTTTTTCGAGTAGCATTCTGCTAAAAAATAGAAATTTGTTAATTTTTAGCAGTTTTATGCCTTTTTTAGTGATTTTTTAAGTACATTTTTTGAAATGTGACCAATTTAATGTGCTCAAAAAGTGTTGTCCAACGAACTCATCCTTTCTTTTGAAGTGCTTGATTTTTTGGCGGATGAACGAAGTTTTTATCTCAATTCTATCGAGAGTTATCGTCTGGAATGACACATACATATATATACTTATACATATATATATACACATATAAAAAGCGTTAAAATACAGGAATCATTTCAGAATGCCCCAAAACAGATTTCGATGAAGAAAATTTTTGAAAATTTTTATTTTAAAATTTTATTTCAATAGCTTTATTTTCTAAGAAAATTCGCTAAAAAAACGCCCTGCTCAGCCATCCCTTGGAATAATCCGGAGCTGAGATGTTCAACACCGATTCGCCGAAGACAACTGGAATTGAACTGATTTCCTTTATCACTACCTGGAAGAGAGAGGTTCACTTCCTGGATCAATGTTTCATAATCTGGATCAATTCCTGAGTACCTGTTGTAATTTATTCGATGTTCCATTTCCTAATCAAGTGCATCCTAACACAAGTATGTTACTAAATCTATTATATTTAAAAACGCTGCAAATTATTACACATTAGACAGCCCTTCTACGTAGATCTCTGGTCCATAATTATTAAACGCCGCTTATAGTATATTTAGTATCGGAACTCGGAGCTTCGGACCTCACAAATGGGTTCAATCCATTACAGCAGCGGAATCTCACAATTTTACGCTTTTTAATATAGTTGATAAACAAAACAATTTATTACCAAGTCATCTTTCTACCACATAAAAGTGTTACCTATACTGAATATTGATATCATTTAATTGGTCAAATTTCAAAAAATTTGCTGACAAAATCACTGAAAATGGCTAAGAATCGTTAAATTGATATTTTTTAGCATAAGATTGGTCAAATAAAGTTTATCAACTATGAAATAGAACATTCAACAATTTATGTACGAAATTATGCTAAAAACTTGAACTCCATTAATTTTGTTTTAAAAAATCTATAAAATTGCAAAAAATAGCTTAAAATCCAAAATCTCTTTTTGAATAGAAGAGTATCATTTAGAATACTTTTTTTTCATAAAATTAATAGCTAACATTTTCTTTTCACTCATAAATCTCCAATTTCTATACAACTTGAAATATACAAAAAAAAAGACACTTTTTCACCTATTTTTAGCTCATAGCACCCATGGGTGTGGAGCGATCGAGCTGGCGAGAAGTTAGGACCAACTAGACCCCAAGTGGAGTCTATGTGCGAAAGAACAGATTTTTTAAGTCAATTCTAAGGCCTTTTATGGCCCGGACGGCGAACGGCGGACGGCGAACGGCGGACGGCGAACGGCGGACGGACATTTCAAATTTGGATTCTACGCACCTTGAAACGTAAAGTGACAAAGTTTGAGGGGGGTAATAAAAATTTTTTGCTATACGATCACATAGGCTTATTATTGGAAATAATAAACCAAAATTTACGAAATCTAATGGCTCTTCTTAGTGACCGTTCTACCCGGCAGAATCCTTATTTTTTTTTTAATGAAAGGTATTTATGCATGGATTCGTCAGCTAGCATTGAAAATCGGATTACTAAAATTTTTATAGCTTTGTCTTTTGATATCTCAGGTTCTAATTGAAATACATTGTTCGTTTGGTCTAAGAACACTTTGTGAATCATGCACTTTCATTTGGTTGAGTTTCAACTTAATTGGTTAAGTTTGAAAGGATTCATGCACGGAAAACCTATTCTGTCAAAGCCCACTAATTCTAAATAATAAAACTGCACAGCGAGAATGATGATGAGGATCAAAAAGATAGCCAATTTTGGCTCAACAGAACCTTAACATATTGGTACTCAAGTTCAAGCCCTGGATCTTCCAATATCTTTGTTTTCCAAAATTTCAAACCATATTCGTATAAATTGCAAAAGTGTGCCAATAAAAGTAGTTTTAGCGAATTTTTGAAGAAAATTAAGCTACTGCTCTCGCCTCAAAATTTGTAGAATGTGAATTTTTGAAAACATTTTATGCAGAAATCCGTTTCAGGCTATTCTGAATCATATTCTGAAGTTTAACGCATTTTTTTATGTATGTATGTATATATATGTATGTATGTATATATGTATGTATGTATGTATGTATGTATGTATGTGTCATTCCAGACGATAACTGTCCGTAGAATTGTGCTAGAAACTTCAAACAAATTTTAAAATGTTAAGGACACAAAACGAAAGTTCAAGTTCGTTGGCCAGCATGATCGGATTACATCTTCGGGTTGAAATTCTCAAAAATGTGGTCAAAAATTTCAAAATAGTCTGTTTTTTGCGACTTGTTGTACGAAATAATTTTTTCAGCATACTAACATGTGGTATATTCGGAATCAGCGTCAATATTCCTATAAGAATATGTATCAAGCTTTCCAAAATTTCAAAGTTGAAAAATCAGTCAAAAATCGAAATAATGCCGTTCGCTAGTTGTAAAAATCGGTAATATTTGCATGAAACATTGTACAAATTCAGATTGAACTACTCTTATGGAAGTATCCCTGTATAACCAATCCTAGAACCATGCTGTTTAAAACGTAGGTAGTAGGTGCTTGTTAAAAAAAAAAAAAAAAAAAAAAAAAAAAAAAAAATGTAATCACAACTGATGAGCTTACTCTGTGAAATATTCCGTCCTCCGATTCTCTCGGTCGCTCCCTTTAATGTTTTACGCTCAACTGTTTTAGGACTTGATGTAGCTTTAATACTGACTGTGGCTTAGAAAATATCAGCCATGAAATTATGAAGAAGTTCTATTTATGTACGTACTAGCACGCAGACCCAAGGCCTCGCTCCGCTCGAAATGTCGAAGATTTCTTCAAAAATTCGTTCATGACTGCATGACTGGACTTTTTTCTTTTCTTTCAAAAACCGAAGGGCGGCCCCCTTCGTTCAAAGAGAGGGATTTTCGCGACCTTCTCCGCCCGCCTTCTTCTTCAATGGTCGGGGGGGGGTCCTAACTTTGCTTGCTCGCCCGCCGGCACCTCTGGCCTGTCAGGCAATGGTATGTCATGGAAGGGCAGCCCGTCAGGCCGCAAATGTCAGGCGATGGGCCCTCTGACAGGCCTTAATGGCGGGGGTTGGCTGGCAAAGCCTGCAGGGGGTGGCCTCTATAAGGAATTTAGGTCCCCCCCCCCCCCCCAGAGGTGCAATGGGGGCCTAAATACTCATAAATCAGGTAGAGGAGGTAACAGGCATCCCGTCAGAGAGATACCACCCCTACTAATAGCTTTTAATGAGCCATGTTCGGGGAAGGTTGATTTTCCTATCACCAGGAATCCATCCAACGCCAAACCAGCTGCCAAAAATGATCGAGAACAGCGCGTGATTCCCATTGATTCCTCAACGGGACGCCGACAGCGCTATCTCTGGTGCTCTGACGGGAGCTTGATGGGCCTCTCAGGAGGTAACTCTGTTACACCTCCTAGTTAAACGTCATACCCAAAAGGTTTTTCTCATTACAAATAGGTAGGTATACCGAAACTTTACTGGTTATTTGGTATTAAATCTAAAGTATTATTTCCGTTGAAGTAATTGTAAAATTACACAGGTTCAAGAAAGAAAAGTCATGTTCCCTGACGGAGATCTCATTATCAAATCTAGGGGTTCTTGACATCACCAGCAGTCCATCAAAACAGTACTGTAACGTCCGAGTACTGTTCAACGACCTGATGATGATGTCTTCCACTCTAAAGCGCTCGCCTCGGGTACTCGATTTTTTAGTGATGACGGATTCCTCCGGAAGGTACGTAGATAATAATTTTACTGATTATTTTAACTTGCGTTCCTGCCATACAAAGTAAACTCGAGAATTAAAATACTTACCACTAGAACTAATTGTCTCTCCAATATTAGGTGACATTCCAAATAGTGTCCATATACCACCATTGGTCACCATCCACATCCATCCAACGTCCACACTCCCAAAAACTGATCCCATAATGAATACGACAGCAATGAAAAAAACCCTGAAACACCACATAGTTATCTAAAGACAGAAGTTATACAACTGAAATCAGGTTGCAGATATTTGGGGCAATTTAATCCACTTGAAACCTATGAAAGAACAATGCAACATTTCTCGTTCCACGTTACGGCTTATAAGGAGTTTTAAATAATTTGAAACAATCCGATACGTCAAAGTTTTTATTACGTTTATCTATTCTGTTTCCATTTATTATCTCCCGGAAATATTATCCATGGAATATAAATATTTCTACGACATTCACTTTTATTTCATACGTTGCGGTCATTTCTAAAAATAGATGCTAATAATTTTGTATTGAAACATGCTATTGGCTATGCATATATTGCAGGGACTTTTCTTTGGATCAAAAAGACCAACAACCGGGTTTTAGTTTATTATTTTCAATAATGAACTCTTGAGATCGGAAAAAAAGTTTAACCTTTCTCAAAATAGGTTGACTTATTAAGCGTGAACGTGCGTTTAAAAGTACCTACTCACCTACCTATTACGCTTGTTATTTCGAATGTTTCCAATATCGTATGGTTTCCAAATCAACCTGTAAGTAGCAGGAGCAAAGTTTTCGATTTCGGGAGAAAACAAATTCTGTGACTTGCAGAAATCGAAATTTCCACTAGCATTTCTCGTTTTAGACCATTCTGAACAAATATCGTTAGTGTGCGTATGTCACGTGTGTATGTCGTGGGTCCACAAATCCTTGTAAGAAGCTCAATTTCCAATGTTTTTATCATCCAATTTTGATGGGATTTTCAGGGAATGTGCGGGCTGGGATTAAGACGGAATAGGATTAAAAATACCCGTTTCGTTATTTCCGATTCAATACTTAACTATACTTTAATTCCACCAAGCACCGTCCGATCTCCCTGATATTGAGGGAATAGGTAGTTGGATGAAAACAATGTGAGCATCCATATCAATTTCGAGATGATCGTAAAATTTGTAGCCCCCGGGCTTGCGTGAATGTGAAATCCTCGAATGAAGCTTAATTTTCACAGTTTTCATCCGATTTTGATGAAATTTCCAGAGAATGTGCTAGTTAAGCAGTAGTATATGGTCCTCTATCCATTTCATTGTTGTCTAGTCAACATTTCACTCTACGCATGCGCAAACATAAATTCCTGTTCAATGTTAATTTTTTCCACGTCCCAGCTCAAATCTGGTAGATAATTTAGCAAAAACAACTTATATAATTTTCAACATGATAGTATCACTATTAGCAAGTTAAAATGTAAAATCTTTGTGGCAAGCTTAATTTTCCCAGTTTTCATCTGAATTCGATTAAATATCCAGGGAACGTGTGGGCCAACCTGTAAATAATGCCCTATCAGTTTCATTATTCCCAAATCAATACTTTATTCTACACACATGCAAACGTGAATTCCACCAAGCATAATTTTTCACACCCTAGTCATTTTATCTTGCTCAAATTCGGATGATAGTTAAGAGAAGACGAGTTGAACATCCCATATCAACTTCAACATGAATGTATCATTGATTTCTGCTGCGCATAAGTAAGTAGCGACCTCAATTTCCACAGTATTTCATATAACGATTTAAGTGTTTTGTCAATTTTATCCACTTCCATCACTATCATGCTCCACATCAGATCCTAAGTTCGTACCAACAGTTCTCACTTGATTGTTTTTACAGAATTGCGCAAAATGTCCGAATTTCAAACAAACTCAGCAGGGATATTTTGAAGCTGGACAAAAATTTGCTAAATCATGGACGTACCCACATTCCTCTGCCAATTACAAAGGCTGCCCAACCCATGTACAACTCCAAAAAAGCAAATTTCCATATTTTATTTTCTTTCCAAAGGGCAATGAGCACACTAAAAGAAAAAAAAGTCCAGTCATGCAGCATGACCCCATGAGCGAATTTTTGAAGAATATTACCGATTTTTACAACCAGCGAACGGCATTGTTTCGATTTTTGACTGATTTTTCAACTTTGAAATTTTTGAAAACTTGATGCATATTCTTATAGGAAATTTTACGCTGATTCCGAATATACCACATGTTAGTATGCTGAAAAAATTATTTCGCACGACAAATCGCAAAAAACAGGCTATTTTGAAATTTTTGACTACATTTTTGAAAATTTCAACCCGAAGATGTAATCCGATCAAGCTGGCCAACGAACTTAAACTTTCGTTTTGTGTCCTTAACATTTTAAAATTTGTTTGAAGTTTCTAGCACAATTCTACGGACAGTTATCGTCTGGAATGACATACATACATACATACATACATACATATACATACATACATACATACATACATAAAAAAATGCGTTAAACTTTAGAATATGATTCAGAATAGCCTGAAACGGATTTCTGCATAATTTTTTTTCAAAAATTCACATTCTACAAATTTTGAGGCGAGAGCAATAGCTTAATTTTCTTCAAAAATTCGCTAACAAGTATGTCAACAATTATGCCAACTTATCGTATGCTGCAGTCACCCGTCAACACCAAACCGTGGACCATGACCCCACTAAACTGATACACCAACTGTTTCGAAAATTTGATTCTCTACTGAACCCACTCACTCCTCTCATCCAGATGTGTACCCAACTCATGCCCACGTTAATCCAACAAAAAAAAGAAATGAACAAACCACCTCTGCAACTTAAAATCGGCACTTGGAATGCAGGAGTTGTAACAGAGTTACCTCCTGAGAGGTCCATCAAGCTCCCGTCAGAGCTCCAGAGATAGCGTTGTCGGCGTCCCGTTGAGGAATCAATGGGAAAGACGCGCTGTTCTCGATCGTTTTAGACAGCTGGTTTGGCGTCGGATGGTTTTCTGGTGACAGGAACATCAACCTTCCCCGAACATGGCTCATTAAAAGCTCATTAGTAGGGGTGGTATCTCTCTGACGGGATGCCTATTTACCTCCTTTACCTTTTTATGAGGATTTAGGCCCCCATTGCACCTCTGGGGGGGGGGGGGGGGCACCTAAATTCCTTATATGGTAGCAGAGCGTGGTTTGGATTATGCATGGCTGACGCCTAGTAGTCCAATCCACTATTTTTTGGGGCGTTAATGTTTCAGAAGAAACATGGCCCGGGGTTCCAGAAGGAATTCCCATTATCACCCTTTGGTATATAAATAATTTCATTGGTCTTTGAATTATAATTTCTCTTTCATTCCCTTTTTATATTTTATATACCATATTTTCTTTCAACTTTATGCCACATGAGTGCACAATTTAAGTCCCCTAAGTTGGGCAAATTCATTTTATAATATTTTCTTTCAATTTTTTCGCCACCTGAGTATTGCTATATGTCAATTACCAGGTTAGTGCGCCATTCAAGTCCCCATAGTTGGGCAATTTAATTTTTAAGTCCCCATAGTTGGGCAATTTAATTTAAAAGTCCCCAATGTTGGGCAAATTAATTTCTATATATATTTTGATTTCCTAAGGTATAAGTCTCCATAGTTGAGCATCCGTTTTGTCCCGATTGTTCAATGAAGATACTTCTTATGAAGCTTCATTGACAATCCAGTTTTAATTTCTATTCCCCCATCCAAAACGCCAATGCAGCTATTTATGATTGAATGAGCATTAGTTCTCAGCTATTCACTATTCCACCCAACTACCATACTTGATCTTCAATCAAGTATGTCTTTAAGGGGAGGAGTGTAACAGAGTTACCTCCTGAGAGGTCCATCAAGCTCCCGTCAGAGCTCCAGAGATAGCGTTGTCGGCGTCCCGTTGAGGAATCAATGGGAAAGACGCGCTGTTTCCGATCGTTTTAGACAGCTGGTTTGGCGTCGGATGGTTTTCTGGTGACAGGAATATCAACCTTCCCCGAACATGGCTCATTAAAAGCTATGACTAGGGGTGGTATCTCTCTGACGGGATGCCTCTTTACCTCCTCTACCTTTTTATGAGGATTTAGGCCCCCATTGCACCTCTGGGGGGGGGGGGGGCACCTAAATTCCTTATAGAGTATAGGAAACAAATTTAACGAGTTTTTACATTTTTCAAAGATTAACAATGTGGATATTGCTCTAGTTACCGAGACACAGCTAACTGACATCAAGAGTTTCTTTGTACCAAACTATACTACCTATAGGGCGGACCACCCCAGCATTACTAGCCAAGGTGGATCCGCACTAATTATAAAGAGACAAATGCTCCATGATGATCTCCCCCCTACCATCGAGGACAATATGTAGGTAGCTAGGACTAAAATGAAATTCAATCATCATATTTACTAAATTGGCTCCTTCTATTCAGCCCCAAAACATCGTCTAACTAACGCAGATTTTCTCGGACTATTTCATGAAATGGGAACTCGCTTCATCCTCGGAGGAGACCTTAATGGTAAACACCGAAGATGGAACTCTAATGTATCCAACTCCAGAGGAGTAATTTTGAACGAAATGGTAAGTAGGTTGTCCCTGGACCCGCTATTTTCATCCGAACCAACCATCTCTTCGATCCAAGATGTTCAAATTGACTTCATCAACATATACCTACTCGACTTTTGTTGTACACATGATGTGAGTTGTAGCCAGGCAATTTGGTCGTGTTTGGATCTTTCTTTTTTCCGAACAAATTTATTATTGTATTGTAGTTACCGTTTGTAAAACTTCTGTAAAAATATACCGAGATCTTCTGTTCACCCGTGGTGTAAGTGGTTTTGTTTTTAGACAGTTCCTGAATTTATTTATCTGGCGACCCTGCCAGGATCGGTCGTGCTCGTTACTGTGTTCTAGTACGTTGCAGGAAAAAACCACATCATGTCCGCAAGGAAGCTACTGGAGATAAGAAGAGCTCAGGTAAGGCGGCTATTTACAGTTACTGCAAAGGAGTTCGAGAGTCTTCTCGTTGATCCCAATACTCCTGATGAGTCCCTAATTGCAGCCAAACGAAAATTGGAAGAAAAAAAGGAGTCACTCAACTCCATAGATGACCAACTCTGTGAGTTTCTGTTAGAAATAGCCGGCGAGTCGGAAAATGACGATTTGATAAACAAAGAATTCGACTGTATAGAACAATATTCCAGCCGATGGCATGATTTATCGACTAGGTTTGATTTGAGAATGCAACACAAAATTGTTGCTGCCTCACCTTCTGTTTCCCATTATGAGGAGTCTTCGTTTGAAGATGCTAGGGGAATGAGGGACCTGACAAAGAGTTACAGGCTCCCAAAGCTAGAGTTGGTAAAATTTGACGGGGATGTGAGAAATTGGATAATTTTTTGGTCAATATTTCAGAAAATTCACCTGAATCCTGATGTTCCAGCAGAGGATAAATTCCAATACCTCATCCAGTCAATGGAGAAGAAATCTCCCGCAGCTGATCTAGTATCCAAGTACCCACCGTCGGCGGAAAATTACAACAAAGCCATTGAACAACTAAAATCTCGATTCGCTAGGGATGAATTGCTCATTCAAGTTTACGTCAGAGAACTGTTGCAATTAGTGTTAAGTCAATCATCCCAACATCTATCTCTGTCGAAGCTTTATGATAAACTTGAAACGCAATTGCAAGCACTTGAAACGCTCGGCGTGACGTCAGACAAATATTCAGCGATGTTGTACCCTCTCGTTGAATCGGCAATTCCAGAAGAGACCTTGAAGGCGTGGGAACGTGTAAGGATGAGCCGTGATCATACAGACGGAGGACACCTGGACAACACCCTGAAACCCCTGCTACTGTTTCTGCAAAAGGAGGTGGAAAGCGAGGAAAGACTGGCCTTAGCACGCAGCGTATTCGATACAGGTGACAAAAGTAAGACTAGACATAAGAAAGAGTTTCCGATGACGACAGTACCCACCTGTAGTACCCTGTTAGCCTATGATGCTAAGAATTTGGAAAAATGGTGTTGTTTCTGCCACAATGCAACACATGAAACCGCCAGCTGTACTGCAGTATCGGATTGTAGTTTGCAAGATAAGAGAGAGAAGCTGAAGAAATCTCATGCCTGTTTCATGTGTTTGCGGCGAGGCCACTCCAGTCAATCTTGTAAATCGCACCCTAGATGTTTATTATGTAAGAAACGCCATCATGCTGTCATGTGCCCTAACCTAGAAAAGATGAGATCTGTAGTTAGTGAGGGAAAAAAGAGTGATCATCATAAAACTAGTGAGTCTTTCTTCTCCCAGACTAGAATGCCTACTCTCTTACAGACTCTGGTGGTTCGAGTTGCGCATGGGAACAAAAGCACCCTGGTTCGCGCACTCATAGATTCGGGATCACAGAGATCCTACATTGCTAAAGACGTGGTCAAAACCCTAGGTCTAGTCAAAGTTCGAGAAGAAATTGTAGGTCATAGTCTCTTTGGAGGGATTGAAACTAAGAGAGTCCCTCATAATAACTTTATGTTGACCGTGGAAGACCTAGAAGGCGATTTTAGTGTTCAGATTTCTGTGTTAGAAAAAGATAGAATCTGCAATCATATTCCTACCCTAAATATTTGTGGGGTCCTACAAATTTTGAAAACCAAAAACATTCATTTATCAGACGTCAATGATTCGGCAGATAAAGAAGTCAAACTCTTGTTAGGTGCCGATATACTTGGAAAGCTGATGACCCAAGGGTTTGAAGAACTCACTGACAGCCTAGTGGCGATTCGCACGAAATTGGGTTGGACCTTGATGGGGCAGTTGGAAACCTCCAAATCAAACTTGATTCTCTCGAATTTGAATTTAGAAACGGTTGAGCTTGAGAACCTTTGGGGACTCGATCTTCTAGGAATAACAAATCCGGCGGAGGTTAAATCTTGTCAAGAGAAGAAGGACAGTGTCCAGAAGAAACGGCAGTACAGATCCAACAAAGAAGAATCATCTGGGAGTGATTCGGATGATGATAAGCGAGCCAACAAGTCTGGAAGATCTGGTTCACAAGGAAAAGTTGGTGACCGGCATCGGCGCTCTGGTTCGAGACGACTGTCAATCCCAAGGAGGCGCCGCTCGGGTTCCCGCAGACGCTCGATTTCCAGACCGAGACGATCAACATCAAGAAGGAGGTCGAGGTCCAGGAGCAGGTCACGATCAAGGGGTCGCAGGTCACCTCTCATAAGACGCCGATCTCGCTCTCGCGACCGAATGAGGATGGATACGTCATGGCCTGGTCGTTACCAACCAGGGCGGCGTTCGTTGGAAAGGGAACGAGAAAGAAGAGACAGGCGAGAACGCGAAAGGGAAGCTGCCCGCAGGAGGTCCACTAAAATATCCCCACCCCGAAGGAGGGATTCCAGGAGAAGATCCGGAAGTCGAAGGAAGACAAGATCACCTTCCAGATCAAAGTCACGGGACAGGAGGAGGGACGACAAAGGGAGAGACAAAGAGAAACCACGCAAGGATAGATCGCCCGTCGCTAAAGAAAAGCCTAGAGATACTCGAAGAGATTCAGCCAGCTCTAGCAGCCCATCACCTGACAGGAATACCTCTGCAGCCAATGACACAGCTGACAAAAGGGCTCCTCCATCTGCATCACAAAGTCCATCACCATTCAAGAAAGTGGAAGAGAAAAAAGATCCTGCTCCACAAGATTTTCCTGAGCTGTCACCGATCGCGACTCGGAGTGGGCGAATTGTGAAGAAGCCCAAGCTTCTGGATTTGTAACGTGTTGCAATACCAATTGTATTGCAAGGTGGGAGGATGTTCAAATTGACTTCATCAACATATACCTACTCGACTTTTGTTGTACACATGATGTGAGTTGTAGCCAGGCAATTTGGTCGTGTTTGGATCTTTCTTTTTTCCGAACAAATTTATTATTGTATTGTAGTTACCGTTTGTAAAACTTCTGTAAAAATATACCGAGATCTTCTGTTCACCCGTGGTGTAAGTGGTTTTGTTCTTAGACAGTTCCTGAATTTATTTACAAGAACATTTAAAGTATGAAGAGATCTGGTTAGAAGAAAAACAAAGTTTCGAAGCTTCAATTATCCAACTAAAAACGCTGCAAATTATTTCACAAAGGTTTATTATTTTTTCAATTGAGTATGATCATAGTTTTAGTTGGCAAGCGTACGCATGTTTATATTTCTCGATTTGAGCTCCTATCTATTCAAACTATTATTGCCTTAATAATATCATTATCTAAGCACGTACGAAAAGTCGAGAGGATAATTATGTTATTAAATATGCGTAGGAAAAGCTTTGGTATTAACACACAAATATGACCTTGAAAAAAACATATTCATGCCTCGAACGAACGCCGGCGCCGTACCCACCACAAGGTGCCGCGGCGCCGGCGCCTCCTCTCACTCCACTCCCCTGCTCACCTCCCCTCACCACCCACCGTGAGCCCCTGCCAAGCGTGCCAGGCGTGCGCGCGTATAAAAAGACACTTTTTTGCCCGTTTTTGGCCCATAGCATCTATGCGAGTAAAGCGATCGGGATGGTTAAACGTTAGGACAAACTAGACCTCAAATGGAGTCTATGTGCGAAAGAACTGGCTTTTTAAGTCAATTCTTAGGCCTTTTATGGCCCGGACGGCGGACGGCGAACGGCGGACGGACATTTCAAATTTGGATTCTACGTACCTTGAAACGTAAAGTGACAAAGTTTGAGGGGGGGGGGGGGGGGGGTTATAAAATTTTTTTGCTACACGATCACATAGGCTTATTATTGGAAATAATAAACCAAAAAGAAAATTAGGATTCTCGAAAGTAAATTGGTCACAGTGTCTGATCGTGATTGTGGTTCTACACAAGGATTCGAATATGGGAAAAACCACGAAAAGGAGAGTTCTACCTCTCAGTTCTTACATTTCGGCACTCAGTGTAAAATTGAGGATGATAGCGCTTAACAGGCTCCGGAAATGAAGGTGCTTGGCGACAAAATTGACAAATTAGGGTTCATGTATGAGAATGTTTGTGCTAGTTTGGTTCACCAGAATGAGATTTGTTTCCGCCAAGAGCAGATTTACCTAACTAATTAACATGTATCATGTTTTAGCCCTGGGGTCCAAGCAAATTTTGCGAGTCAATTTTTTTCCGCGCACGAAACATATAGTGTTACAGTGATTTCCGCCTACAACCGAGTCGTTGCTAGGGAAATGGTACTTCGTCGTTTTTCATCCCACAAAATTCGTTGACCATTCGTTCGAAAGCCCTCGATTTATCCAACAATATTATGTTAACTACGGCGAAGTGCGTGTCCAACAAACTGAGTTATGAGCATGGTTATATAAATAATTGTTTACACACAGGTGATCATTCTCAATAATTGATATTGTGAACATGATTGCAACCGCTTGTTAATTTCTGATGTTTTCATAGAATTTCGAATCAATATCGAGGAGAAAACATGATACATGGTTGAAATTTTTGGTTCTAGAACAGAAATAAGTTTTTACCTCAATCCTAAGGAGGGTTACCGTCTGGAAGGACACACACATCCACACACATTTCTTCAAAATCGGATGGATACTGTGACAATTAAGCTTGTTACTAGTTTGAATGAGGCCAATATCCATCGTTGTGATTTGTTAAAGAGTACTGACGAATTGCTGGCTGAATTAAAGGTTGCTCGCATGGATTTGGAGGAGTTGGAGTGTGAGAAGGTAAATTTGAAAGGTAAAATCAACGACTTGTTAACACAAGTTGGGGTACAAAAGAGTGATTCAAGCAGCAGTTCATATGAAGCGTTATCACCTTCTTCAAGTAGGGGCCATACGGTTAAGTCACTGAAGAAATCTAATGTTTTCTTTCTCGGTGATTCTTATTTAACCCTCTACTGGTACGGTGGTTTGGGGAGACATACAAGGTACGGTGGGGTCGTATCCCACCCGACCTACTATTATTGTGGTTAGGCAACAAAAATTGCACAATAAGCATTTTAATGAATCATAATCTCTATTGGTATCCGTGTCAAGTACTATGAGTTCAAAAACGAAAATAGAAAATAAATTGAGGATTTTATAAAAACTATAATCTTGCTCAAATGTAAATCTTATTGTTACTTACTAGTATATAATTAAATCACAAAATTCAACTAGTGGAAAAACTCTAGGAACTCAATATGAAACAATATCTCCGAAAACAATGCAAAAATGCGAAAAAGTGCCAAATTCCAAAAATCAGAAATGGTAGGCAGCCAACACCAGCCATACCGAAGAAAACGAAAATGCAAAATATTCACTTATTTCTACTAGGAATCAATTTTAGCAAAATTTCCACAAAAGGAAATCATTATCAAATAAAAATTAACCAGTAGGTACAACAGAATAAATTGTACTGACAATAGCAAATCAGGTCTGTAGGCCTCAAAAAACATATCATCCAGTCACAAACTGGAATTTTCCAAAACACCACTCATGTATAAGAGACCTATGAAGCCTTTCATATTAGGCACGTCTGTAGGGTTTATGAAAGAACAGGAACGGGCAGTATATTTGAGCTTAGATCACTCTATCTCAGTGTTGGTATGACAAATGATTGTTTGAATCGTTTCATCACTTATGAAGAGTGAGAATAACTTTTCTTCGTCCAATATTCCTCGTGCATCCCCTTTGGGCCCGGGCAAGTGTGTAATCAAATTAGAAGGAGGTGTTCTTGAGAACTTAGAGCGCATTGGAAGAGTCCATATTGTTTCATTGTCTTTCACCAACTCGAAATCTCTATCATCTACGATACTTTCAACATCAGTTTGTTCTTCATCACTAGCGGAGCATCAGACGTCTCATAACAGCTAAAAATATCATCTTCAATACCACTATTCACAAGAATTTCGTCCTCCGATTCCGAGACAATTTCCTCAAAAGCAAGGTTTCCCTCCTCTTCATTGTCGGAATCCCTGGCCTGTTGACGAAGTAACACCTCTAATATCTCCTAAGGCTTACTATACATTGTTTTGAAAGCCATTTTGAAGTCCGAACTGCAAAAAGTAATAAAATCCTAAATTGTGAATTCGGTTACGGTATTGGTACGGTCGGGTCGGATGTGACCCGACACAAGAGGTATCACCGAAAAACAGAGATTAGGGAAGCAAAGGGCATTTACCACGGAGCTGCGGCTGTCTTGACACCTTCCACGGTACTAACTGGTAGGGTACCTGGCCATGAGAGACCCCTTTGAAGTGTTGGGGGGCGAGGGGAATGGAACAACCAACGCTCGGGTCGGATCCGACCCCCACCGTACCAGTAAAGGGTTAAATAAACTATGCGAGGAGGTGCGGTATTTACTACCCAGTAAATTCTCTCTCAGCAGCATGATTATGACCGACGCCCCTTTATCAGTATTACTCAAATCTTTACCCCAGGAACCCTCGTGCCCAGACTATATTGTTCTGTCAGCTGGTTCAGTTGATGTTGCATACAACGAATTGAGACGCTTTAAGCACGATTTGCTGAAGCTATGCCTGTTTACGCCGCTCTTTATTTTCGGCTTACCTGGGATCTTCATTTTGGTTTATTATTTCCAATAATAAGCCTATGTGATCGTGTAGCAAAAAATTTTTATAACCCCCCCTCAAACTTTGTCACTTTACGTTTCAAGGTGCGTAGAATCCAAATTTGAAATGTCCGTCCGCCGTTCGCCGTTCGCCGTCCGCCGTCCGGGCCATAAAAGGCCTAAGAATTGACTTAAAAAACCCGTTCTTTCGCACATAGACTCCATTTGGGGTCTAGTTGGTCCTAACGTTTAACCATCCCGATCGCTTTACTCGCATAGATGCTATGGGCCAAAAACGGGCAAAAAAGTGTGTTTTTCTACGCGCGCACGCCTGGCACGCTTGGCAGGGGGTCACGGTGGGTGGTGAGGGGGGGTGAGCGGGCGGTGGAGTGAGAGGAGGCGCCGGCGCCGCGGCACCTTGTGGTGGGTAGGGTACGGCGCCGGCGTTCCTTCGAGGCATGAATATATGTTTTTTCAAGGTCATATTTGTGTGTTAATACCAATGCTTTTCCTACGCATATTTAATAACATATCCTCTCGACTTTTCGTACGTACTTAGATAATGATATTATTAAGGCAATAACTATTTGAATAGATTGTAGCTCAAATCGAGAAATATAAACATGCGTATATAATTATAGAAGTATAGGTTGTGGCAACTCGAAATAGGATACGCCGAGGAGTCTGGACGGGCCTTATGACGTACGCTAGCCAACTAAAACTATGATCATACTCAATTGAAAAAATAATAAACCTTTGTGAAATAATTTGCAGCGTTTTCACTCCATAGCACAATATTCACAAAAGCACAATATTCTTATCACTCACTACTATTAAATCATCCGTATCATTACCTTATCACTCCAACATTATTTTTCTGTCCACGGCGTATCAAGGACGGGTCGATTGATCCATGCTGGATAGGCATAGCGCATCTCTTCCTCATGTGTTTTTTTGGTATTTATTGCCTTTCTATTTATTTATCAGCTCTTTGTATTTGTTTAAATTATCTAGTTATTAGAACATGTTATTTTTTATTTATTTATTATTATTATTTTTTTTTTTTTTTGAGCAAATTAAGTGCGATTCAGTGCCAGTGAGTTGTGATTTAGTGCTCCGGCCCCATGTGACGTCACTCGCAGCCATCTTCCCATCAGCCGGTCACCTGGAAAATTCATTATTCATTGTTCTATGTTCTACCAACCCGTACACCGTCTTGCTTTCTTTTCATTTTACCTCTTGTGGTTTCATACAGTTTCAAGTATCCTAGAACCCAGTTTTCTTGTGACGCTTTACATTAGTTTGACCCGAGTTTCTCACGATCTGAGGACTTGAGGAGTTTATTGGAACAAGCGATCGCATTTTCTGAAGGAGCTGCTGGCACCTGGAGGTGACCATTCTTTCCGGCACCTTGGGGAGGAAGGCACCACACATATCAAGTATATCTTTAGAGTACTTGATGGACAGAGGTAAACTTGAAAGCTAATCTAAGTAATCGCATATTATTGCTGCCAGCACTATATCAACTACTGCTTTGTGGATCCACCCATTCCTACCACATCTCTACCTACCACGTCATCAGACCTACCTACCAATTCAAAGACTTTTACTGATCACATAGATATAATACCGAATCCTTCTTGTATGCTATATCAACGTAGGTACATATTGAATATCAATCTGGGTGGCCACTCACTAGGTAGGCTTGTTGTTGAAAGAGCATTACTTGATTCAAATATAACTTGGAAGCCGTGGTGTATGGTGTTTCCAAACGTACCTCTTGAATTTTATTGCTTACATACCTATAGACACATTAATTTTCTCCCAAATTGGGAGTGGTCCTTCGGGAAGATTATTTATCACTATCCATTAGGTAGGTACTTACATATTAATCTCATCATCAACTTAGGCTCCCGGTAATTGGTGCATATATCTACACCTATCATGAATTTGTTCTTTAGTGGAATATACTAGTCACCCCACCGGCCCAAACATTGCCTATCCGGGAAAAAATCAAAACTGGTCATATTGGAAGCCCCATACAATTATCTTTTGCCCCCATGGTCCGTAGTGAATACCGCTATTTCAAATCTGAATAAATTTCTGCTTAGATTGGAAAAAAAGTTCAGTTTTGTCAAATTCATTGATACCTGTTTTATTGATGTAAATATGATTCTCATGAAGTCTCCTGAACCCTCATACAACCGAAATGGACGGAAAATATTGACTGAGCAGATTCGCCGTATCATTATGTCAAGCTTGTCTACAACTTCGTCTGTAATAACCATTGACTCCGAGTCAAATGCTGCCTGTAAAACTAATGCATGACAAAACATACCTCCCATCACTCCACATTCCAAACATTTTGTTCTATTTCAGGCTAACGTTCAAGGGATTAAATCGAAAATTAACGAAATAAATTGCGGCATTTCAAACCGCCTTGACATTAAAATATTGGGATTCACCGAACACTGGTGTAATCATTCTGAGGAGATTTCGCTTTATTCTCCGGTCGGTTTCCATCTTGCTTCTGCTTTCTGTCGACAAACTAGAAAATGTGGAGGTTCTGTCATATTTGTGGGTAATGAATTGCAATCTCGAGGTCTCCCAGAAGTCGCTGACTTGTCGATTGAGTTATCTTGTGAAATCTCAGCTGTCAGTTTGTCGTCTCCGAACATTATAATTTGCTGTGTTTACAGACCACCCATTCAAGCTAATTTTGATGAATTTATTTCATGCATGGACAAACTTCTGTCTACTGTTTTGAAGCATAACAGAATAGTTGTAGTGATGGGGGATATGAATATCCATTTCGAGAAAACCGAAAATCCTGTCCACATCAGGAACAGGAATATTTTCAATAATTTGATCTGCAGCTACGGGCTTCACGTCACACTTACAGAGATTACTCGCCAACCCTATGTTGGACGGAGTGGCGGTCCCTCTTGCATTGATATCATGGTCACTAATTTCAATCCACGCTTTTACCTCTCATCAGTCAGTCCGATCAGTTTTTCGGACCACCAGGGAATCGAATTCAGCTTGCTTACAAACCAGGTTGAGCAGTTTTTACTCATTCTCGACATCGATTGTCTAAAGAGATGAACATATTTGAGCTCACTCGTATCCTTTCTACCCTTAATTGGTTCCCAGTATATGAGTTCAAGGATGCGAGCTTGGCCGCAATCTCCTTCATGAATTTATTTTTATCTGCTGCCGATTCCACGTGCCCTTGGACCAATATTCGAATTTGTTGTGACTCTTCCTCAAAGAGAGTACAATTCAGTAACGAACTGTTAAATTTAAGGGACAGATATCAGTCCTTTAAGAGCTTGGCCTCATCGACTCGCAATCCAGATTTCGCTAACCTAGCTCGTTCTTTTAGAAGGGAGTACAGGAGAGCTCTATCAGAACCAACACTTGAAAATAATGACAATGAAATTTAAAAAAAGTCCAGTCATGCAGCATGACCCCATGAGCGAATTTTTGAAGAAATCTTCGACATTTCAGTCGCTATTGATCGTGTAGAGAAATTTTAGTTTATGATTTTGATAGACAAACATGGAATGAAATTTTAAACAAGCACCTACTACCTACGTTTTAAACAGCATGGTTCTAGGATTGGTTATACAGGGATATTTCCATGAGAGTAGTTCAATCTGAATTTGGACAATGTTTCATGCAAATATTACCGATTTTTACAAATAGCGAACGGCATTATTTCGATTTTTGACTGATTTTTCAACTTTGAAATTTTTGAAAACTTGATACATATTCTTATAGGAAATTTTACGCTGATTCCGAATATACCACATGTTAGTATGCTGAAAAAATTATTTCGCACAACAAATCGCAAAAAACAGGCTATTTTGAAATTTTTGACTACATTTTTGAAAATTTCAACCCGAAGATGTAATCCGATCATGCTGGCCAACGAACTTGAACTTTCGTTTTGTGTCCTTAACATTTTAAAATTTGTTTGAAGTTTCTAGCACAATTCTACGGACAGTTATCGTCTGGAATGACACATACATACATACATACATAGTTTTTTTTTTTTTTTTTGAGAAACCCCTCCTCAAAGACGGAGGGGGCACGCCACTAAATTGAAAAATAAACAAATAAAATAAAAAAGTGGGGAGGACGCCTAGGTTTACCCGACGCCGGCTCTAGGGATAAGGGAAGTTGTAGGACGAGGAGGAAGAATGGGATGAAAGGATGTGCCCCTATAAAATGACCACCAGTTCAAGTAAGAACCCCTCAGGACGCGGGTGGTGATACCACGGAGTACTCCTGCCGAAATGCCCAACTCGAGTAACTCCGTGGCGCTTTTCCCGCACCACACCACGCGCCAAGACACGCCATGACACATTTTAAAATTTGTTTGAAGTTTCTAGCACAATTCTACGGACAGTTATCGTCTGGAATGACACATACATACATACATACATACATACATATATACATACATACATACATAAAAAAATGCGTTAAACTTCAGAATATGATTCAGAATAGCCTGAAACGGATTTCTGCATAAAATGTTTTCAAAAATTCTCATTCTACAAATTTTGAGGCGAGAGCAATAGCTTAATTTTCTTCAAAAATTCGCTAAAAGATCCTCAAATAGAACTAAATCGTCGTGGGATGTTGTCAAAAATGAAATAAATTCCAAGTCCCGGGGGTCCTTTCCTGGCGATTAATTTGACTGTCACGGTTTCAGCACAGTGTTTTCCAGGGTCTTTGATCTCTGTCAGCCTAGTGTTTCTTCTCAGGACTTTTCTGAATTTTTAAGTAGAGCTCCTCATTTCTAGAAGAAGAAAAGTCGGCAAACAACCCCAACTCTTACAAGAGCAAAGGGTCGGCAGAATGCCAAACACCAATGTGTGTTTATCAGTTGTTGTGCAAAAAATGCTGTGCATTTTACGTTGGCAAAGCCGAAACATCTCTTAATTTGAGAGTAAACAACCACAGGGAAACTGTTGTTAGAAGAGATGACGAGTTACCAGTGAGCCAACATGCCACCGCACATAATGAAATATTCAACAAAGTTCTAAAAAAGATGAAACCAAATGCAAATAAAATAATGCTGCTTCATTCAGAAAGAGCGGATAGCTACCTTTGTTGAAATAGTCGGTTACTGAATTTGTTGATTTTTTCTTAGGCCTTTCAAGACCCTTTGCAATTATAGTTCATAAATATAAATATGGGCTGTGGTGTATTTTGAATGCGGTCTTCAGATGGGACTTAGTGTAGCAGGTCAAGTTGCAGCCGTTTTTCATGGGTTTGGGCTTGCCCTGTCCAAGATGGTCCTATCGGAGGTGGCAGTTTATAAGGATAATAATCATTTATACAATTTATATAATTATTTATGTATATATGTATGCTGTTCCTTACACCCAGCCTCTTCTTTTGGCTTGCGGTCCCTTCTTCATCGGTGTGCTGTATTGTATCATTGTCTACTTTAATAACCTTTATTTCGTTGTTCCTATTATACTTGTATGATTAGCTTATTAACTCAGTTAAAAAAAAAAAAAAAAAAAATTATTCTTTCATTGAAAATAAACAAGAAAAAAAGAACAACCATCTGTGGTAAGTATAAGAAATTACAGGTCTGATATAGAAAAACACAACTACCCAATGCTTACTCCCCCATTTGAGGAAAACCTCGTGCTTGGGGGAGGAGTTACACTTAAATACAAATTGAAGATTGGGATTGATCGAAAAATGAAATGAAAAAGAATCTACATGTCTTCTTGCGACCTAATTTCAAATAAATTATAAATGGTACATTTTTGTCATGATGATATATTATAAAACTAGATCTTAGAATACTGTACTAAACTATTACTGGGGTGAGATAAACAGTTTTGACATGGATACGTCTTTGCTCTGGGGGGTCAACCAAAAATTTCCGTGACGCAAAATTTGTGTCACAATTTCAGTGTTTTTCACGTACAACCCAGCCGTTGCTAGGATAATGGAACTTCCGCAGTTTTCATCGCGCATAAATCGTTCGCCACTCGTTGGAAAGCGCTTGATTTATGTGATAAATGTTCACATCTCAAGCTACTAATTTCCCCCTCCTTACATACCTGGCTACATTCCTAAATTAAGTTGATTGGACTGTAAAAAATTTTAATAAGCCGGTTACAATATTCTTAACATAAAGCAATAGCATCCCACTCCATAGGAAACATTTTCATCCTCTTGACAATAGTCGACTGTTAACAACAACTCATGAGTAGTGGCATCTCTCCACAGTTATTTTCAACATTTCTATAAGTAAACCGTTGTTTTGTTGGAATTAGTCGGGATACGGCCATGCGGCCCAGGGATTTGTTTAAAGTTAAAGGATTTGTTTACAACTCTCGAGGACAACCGTTATGAAATCCCCAATCAAAGACATATCCATGTAACATGGTATCTGCTTGCAAAGCAGATAGTGGTTACTCGTTTACGCGTTTCTTGTAGTCGTCAAATTTTCTATCAAATAAAACTTCGTACCGACTAAATGAAACCTGGTTCTAATCAAAAGAAACCTCTACCTACCAAATAAAACCATACACCAATCAAATTAGAAATAACATTACGTACGGATTATAGAACTACGTACGTAATGTTGATTGTAATTAGATTTTTGGGTTTCACGAATCTTGAAATGTAACCAACAAATTTTGAGGGGGGTTAAATGTTTTTCTTGGTCGATTAAAAAGGATCATTATTGAAAATAATAAACCGAAAAGCGAAGAGCAGGGTTGTGGTTCCGTATGTGTCCCTACTTTAAACCAATATAAATCTATCATCATCTTATTACAAAATGAATTTGACGACTGTTTCGGAAATCTCCAAATCCCCTCTTTCCAATGGATTCATGATAAATTCGCTTTTTTAACTAGGAGCTTGAACGAAGATAGAAATGGGCAATCTCTAATATTCATGGGCAAACTATTATAAAGTTTCGCACCATGGTACAAACATGTCCTCTGACCCGACCCAGTCAGTCGGAATGGGATGATTTCAGTACTCCCGCTACCACGGGTATTAGAGTAATTAATTTCATAATAAGATCCCTCTTTGATATATTTATAAGTAACAATAGTGGTTACAATAATTATGGTTAGTTATTTAATGGTTTGCAGTTAGGTTACTGGTAGTCGGTTCCGTGGTACGGACCTTTACTGGAGTCGCAGCGGAGATCAGCTGGCTGGATTTGGAGAGATCTGCGAATGTTAGGTACCATTCGATTCAGCGTGAAAAAATATGTAGAAACCGTCTTAGGGGTCATTTTTCAGGAAAACCCTCGATTTCATAGAAAAAGCACGTTTTTTAACATACAAATATACTTTTCTCCCCCGATTAACAAAGTAAAATGAAAATTTATTACACCGTTGGAAAGCTGAGATTTTGGCGTAACTTTTAGGCTTACAGGCAAACATTCACACGCTGGATCACAGGGACCTATGAGCGGTTAAAAAATAGGGAGATTTACAATATTTGACAAGTTTTCATCTTTAAGTTCATTTTTCACCTGTTTTGCCTATTCAAAAAATTGTTGTTTTCCATCAGAGAGATAGGAAATTTAACGTTCTTCCCGTCGGTATCAGATTTGAGAAAACTCCAAAAATGGGGGAGTTGGAGCCGTTTTTGCGACGTAAGGTCGAAAATACGAAAAAACTCTTGAAAGTAAAATATCTTGGAAACGGAGCCTCTAAAAAAATGTCTGAGAGACACTTTTTATGGGAAATTAGTTATAGAATCGACTCCTGGCCGGTGTCAGTCACTTAGGTGTAATCTCATTTCAAAATCTCATTTCAGAAAGAACAGAATGTTCGGCACATACCAACGGCACAAATAATTTGGACACCTTCGAGGCTCCTGTAGAGAACGAGGTTAGCATCCCAGCCCAGCCCAGCCCATCACCTCAGCCGACTCCACCTTCTCCGCTAATGAGTTGGAAAAGAGGATCCGTCGTCATGGGGCTACGCGGCTACGGCAAGTGAATATCAACTTCAGTTCGCCCTCCTGCCTTACAAACTTCTTTTACCTACCGACAGTTATAGGCTACTTAGCTACAGTAGTTCGGCTGTGTCCGAAAGTCAATAAACTCACTAGAAATCTCCATATTCTCGGTACGAAATATTCTTGATAAGATGATGCGTATCAAAACGAAAAACGCTGCAAATTATTTCACAAAGGTTTATTATTTTTTCAATTGAGTATGATCGTAGTTTTAGTTGGCTTGCGTACGTCATAAGGCCCGTCCAGACTCCTCGGCGTGTCCTATTTCGAGTTGCCACAACCTATACTTCTATAATTATATACGCATGTTTATATTTCTCGATTTGAGCTCCTATCTATTCAAATAGTTATTGCCTTAATAATATCATTATCTAAGTACGTACGAAAAGTTGAGAGGATATGTTATTAAATATGCGTAGGAAAAGCATTGGTATTAACACACATATATTCATGCCTCGAAGGAACGCCGTACCCACCTCATGGTGCCGCGGTGTATTATATGGGTATAACACGTAAAAGTAATAAATATCCATTCTCCTACACCCCTCTGCTACGCCCCTGGTGACCCCAGACACCACAAGGTGCCGCGGCGCCCCCTCTCACCCCCCCCCCCCCCCCCCTCACCACCCACCGTGACCCCCTGCCAAGCGTGCCAGGCGTGCGTGCGTGCGTAAGTCTAACACTCAAAGCCTCGAAAAAGACACTTTTTCGCCCGTTTTTGTCCCATAGCATCTATGCGAGTAAAGCGATCGGGATGGTTAAACGTTAGGACCAACTAGACCCCAAATGGAGTCTATGTGCGAAAGAACGGGTTTTTTAAGTCAATTCTTAGGCCTTTTATGGCCCGGACGGCGGACGGACATTTCAAATTTGGATTCTACGCACCTTGAAACGTAAAGTGACAAAGTTTGAGGGGGAGTTATAAAAATTGTTTGCTACACGATCACATAGGCTTATTATTGGAAATAATAAACCAAAAAGAAGCAGTCAGCATAGATTTTGCTTCCGAGTCTACCTAAAGGTAGCGGAGCATTGTTTTCACTTTCGGGAGAAGAAAAATATTTGGTCTCCAAAATCAAAATGTCTACTTGCATTTGACGTTTTACACCATTCTGAACAACTTTGGTTCCGTGCCTGTCTGTGTGTGTCTGTCGTATGTCCGCAAATTCTTGTAACAAGCTTATTTTCCACAGTTTTCACCCGATTTGGATGATATTTTCAGGGGATGTGCGGGCTAGGGGGGAGGAAGGTCCACTATCAGTTTTATATTGACTCAATACCTCACTCTGCGCACGCGCAAACGTAAATTCTACCAAGTATCATTTTCTTACTCCCTAGTCGTCCAATCTCGCTCGAATTCGGATGATAGTTGGGAGATGACAATTTGATCATCTTATATCATTTTCAACATGATTGTATCATTAATAGCCACTGCGCATGTGTCAATATGAAATCCTTGAAACAAGCTTATTTTTCACAGTTTTCATCAGATCTGGATGAAATTTACAGGGAATTTACGGACTAGGGGGTAAACGGTCCCTTATCAGTTTCATTTGAGCCAAATCAATACTTCACTCTGAGCATGCGCAAACGTAAATTCCATTACGCTCTATTTTTTCACGCCCTAGTTGTCCGATCTCGCTCAAATTAAGATCATAGCTGAGGGATGACAAGTAACCATTTTATATCAATTTCACCAAGATTGTATCATTAACCCTTCAGTACTCGCGTCGGGTCCCTGATGACCCGGTCAACTTTCAAGTTCTAATTTCAACGTCTTCCTATCGGTTTTTGCCCCCGACCCTCCTTGTATTCTCCTAGCTCCTGGAAATGATAAGTTTAGTCACCTTTCGAACTTTGAACAGTTCACACGTTACTCACAATCACTAATCTGACCCGACGCGAGTGGTAACGTCCGTAGTTTTTACCAGGTGTTGACCCGAGGCGAGTACAACCGTACCTCACCTCATTTGAACTAGGTAATTCATTTTTCATTCAATTTCCTCACGTTTATAAAGTCTATCCCGGTATTTGCTACGAATGAAGATATTAGCAAGTATCATGTTTTATACCAAACTGGGTTTTTGTTTGATATTGAGCGAAATTCAGCGCGAGCCCTTCAGTACTCGCGTCGGGTCCCTGATGACCCGGTCAACTTTCAAGTTCTAATTTCAATGTCTTCCTATCGGTTTTTGCCCCCGTCCCTCCTTGTACTCTCCTAGCTCCTGGAAATGATAAGTTTAGTCACCTTTCGAACTTTGAACAGTGCACACGTTACTCACAATCACTAATCTGACCCGACGCGAGTGGTAACGTCCGTAGTTTTTACCAGGTGTTGACCCGAGGCGAGTACAACCGTACCTCACCTCATTTGAACTAGGTAATTCATTTTTCATTCAATTTCCTCACGTTTATAAAGTCTATCCCGGTATTTGCTACGAATGAAGATATTAGCAAGTATCATGTTTTACCAAACTGGGTTTTTGTTTGATATTGAGCGAAATTCAGCGCGAGCCGACATGTTTTCTATTGATTTTCACCTACAACCAATGCGTTGCTAGGGGTGTAACTCCCTTAGTTTTCATAGCAGGAGAATCGTTCGCCACTTTTTGGAATGCCCTCATTTTATGAAACACCGCATGATCCCTAAGCCGCTGTAGTGTGAAGGAAAGCTGATTTATTATTCTACGATATAAACTAGTATCGCTAAATGAGCATGACGTGAAAAGAAGGCACTAGTACATTGTAGGTACTATTGAGTTGTAGGTACTTGTAATCAGTAAGTACTAGACAATACATGGCTATAAAGCTGATTTCTATGGTATTTAATCTCTGAAGCTGAAATTTGAAACAAGGCCTATGTATATAAGACAGGTAGAACATAATTTCGTGCGGAACCACCATAATCTACTGAAATTGAGCTCGTAAGCTATAGAGCCTCTATACCTATACTAATACTTTACTGAAAATTTACGTTTGGAAATAGATATAACCCAAGACAATATTATTTGCACAAAAGCTAAGTGTTTTTCAGTTCCTAACTGGCTGTTCGATTTATTTTGTATTCGTAATAACGTGAAAGATGGCTTACTTTAGGGACTTGTTTTGCTATTATAAATCAATTTATTCTTCATGTTGGAGGAATTCATTTGTAAACTAGATGTAGGGGTTCAATATTTTAATTGACTCGTCTTCGAATAATCTACTGGTGGTTCTCGGCATTAAATTGAAAATAGGTAAACTTGGAGAACTGGCAAAATCGAGGGACTTTTTCTGATCAAAGAAAAAATTATTATTGAAATACTTATGTGAAGTTTTGTATTTTTTTATTAAAGATTATCGATTCCTGTGGCTTGAAATGTGCTTGCTTTATTATTTTACTCCTTTATTAATTCATTTTTCGATAATCTTCATTATGGGTCACCAGTGACCTGACGCAAGTACTAACGTGAATGGACATCACGCGGGTTCTGAAGGGTTAGTAGCTACTACGCATGCGCCGAAATGAAATCCTTGTAATGACCTTGATTTTCAGTTTTCATCCGATTTTGAAGAAATTGTTAGCGAATGCGCAGTTTAGGTTGTAGATGGTACCTACCTATTTCATTGTTTTCAACTCATAAGTTCATTCTGCGCTTGCACAAACGTAAATTACATTTGGTATCATTTTCTCGTTTCTAAATTGACCAATTATGACATTTCACGCTACTTCTTGATTTAGTCTTTTCCGGTATAGAATTTTTCAAGATCTTTTAAAACTTTTCAATGATCTATATATTCATGATAGGTAAACGAGGAAGCTATGTGCCACACCCAACATGGCAGACTTTTTTTAAATAGGAATTTAGGAATAGGGGTGAATAATTAGAAATTGATTTTCTTAGAATTGACCAGTTCCGCTATTCATTGAATTATTGGGGGATCAAATTTTATAATATCATACCAGAGGTTGTGAAAGGGCTATAGATAGGTTCATTTAAACAGACTGTGACGATATTTGCCACAGTAGGTATGCATTTTATACATTTGACGTAGGTTTTTAACATTTAAGGTCTAACCATCTAGTTTTGACATGGAATTGATAAAGTGTAGTTTGCCTATTATTCTTGGGTACATTTTGCGCCAATAGACGTATGCAGAAAAATAGTTCTAAAAAGTAAAGTATTTTAAATTAATTATAAATAATTATCACACTGTTTAATGTTCTTTGTGATGGATCTAAAGGGCCGATTACACGAGCAACAAAAGTTGCGCAACTCCAAAAAAATTGCACTAGAAAAGTTGCACGCAACGCAAAGCAATAAAATTGCTTCGTGTTGCGTCAAGATATTGCAAGGAATTAATTGCACTGTGTTGCACCAATAAAGTTGAGCAATAGAAATTGCTCAATTGTTTCGTTTACACGGGCGACTACAGTTTGCGCCATGGACGGTGAAGAGGTGGTCGTCGCTGCTGCTGCCAACCAAAGGAAAAAGTGGGGAATTTGGCAGCGCCAGTTTCTGAGCCAGAGAGAATGTGGGTTGGCTCTCACCTCTGAAATTCTTTCACGTCAATATTTGCTCATAAGGCCATGCTGCACAAATAAAATCCTATCTTTGCTACGTTAAAATTCTCTCATGGGGCAATGCTGCACCCCACCAGTGCAGTTTCACGTCAATATTTCCTCATAAGGCCATGGTGCACATATAAACTCCTATCTTTCCTACGTTAAAATTCTCTCATGAGACAATGCTGAATCTCACCAGTGCAGTTTCACGTCAATATTTGCTCATAGGGCCATGCTGCACACAAACTCCTATCTTTCCTATGTTAAAATTCTCTCATGAGGCACTGCTGCACCCCATCAGTGCAGTTTCACGTCAGTATTCGCTCATAAGGCCATGCTGCACCCCATCAGTGCAGTTTCACGTCAATATTTGCTCATAAGGCCATGCTGCGCAAATAAACTCCTATCTTTCCTACGTTAAAATTCTCTCATGAGGCAATGCTGCACCCCATCAGTGCAGTTTCACGTCAATATTTGCTCATAAGGCCATGCTGCACAAATAAACTCTCAATGTGATTGGCTGTTTCGTTCCCTCTCCCGACCCAAGGCCGAAAAATTGCCGCAATAGTGCAATAATTTTCCAAACCCCTTGGACTTCATTTCAACACGATGCAACAGTTGCCGAGAGGGCTCGTGGGCCTGAAATGTTGTACAACTCCCGTCAATTAATTGCCTGCAATCTTCGGCAACTTTTTCGAGGGGAGAATAGTTGTCCAACTTTTTTGAAATAGTTGTGCAATACTTTTTTCTGCAATTATTGCCGGAAAAAATCGCTCGTGTAAAAGGGCCTTTAGTAGTATAGTAACTACTTCTAGATTCTTGCAAATGTTACATCTAAAGGCCCTTTTACACGAGCGATTTTTTCCGGCAATAATTGCAGAAAAAAGTATTGCGCAACTATTTAAAAAAAGTTGAACACCGAAAAGTTGCCAAACATTACAGGCAATTAATTTGCGGCAGTTGAACAACGTTTCACGCCGTGCTAGCCCTCTCGGCAACTGTTGCATCGTGTTGAAATGAAGTCCAAGGGGTTTGGAAAATTATTGCACTATTGCGGCAATTTGGGTGGGGAGAGGGAACGAAACAGTCAGATCACATTGAGAGTTTTCTGTGATTCACATTTTTCGCCGATCAGCTTCCTCACCAGTGTGTCCCCCACATTTATCCCAGTGTCTCTCGTTCTCGTTCGCCCTTCGCCCCGCTTGTGAAAATGAACTGGCCAAACGAGAAGATAATAGATTTTATTAACTCGATTCACGTTCGACCGGAACTGTGGGACGTTGAAGACCCGAAATACAGGGATCGGATCGCAAAAACGGACGGGTGGGAGGCGGTAGCGTCCGAATTTCAGATTTCGTCGGATGAGGCGTTAAAAAAATTTCGAAATTTACGCACTTATGCAAAAAGTGAACAAAAAAGGGCAAAAGTGGAACTGGTGCAAAAAGAAACCGACGACGACCACCTCTTCACCGTCCATGGCGCAAACTGTTGTCGCCCGTGTAAACGAAACAATTGAGCAATTTCTATTGCTCAACTTTATTGGTGCAACACAGTGCAATTAATTCCTTGCAACATCTTGACGCAACACGAGGCAATTTTATTGTTTTTTATCTCTGCAATTTTATCCTCTGGGTGTGGCAGGTTAATCGCCTCTCCTCTTTGAAGGAGTAGCTACTCCCTTTCCATCACCTCTCGTAGTTAATTTGTCCATTTATTCATTTATTATATCGTTGAAATAATATTGTTAAGTATATATACCTAATAACTATATAACAATATATATTCACTGATTGTGATATACATTATGGCCGCAATTCTCTCTCTCTCCCCTCTCTCTCTCTCTCTCTCTCTCTCTCTCTCTCTCTCTCTCTCTCTCTCTCTCTCTCTCTCTCTCTCACTCTCTCTCTCTCTCTCTCTCTCTCTCTCTCTCTCTCTCTCTCTCTCTCTCTCTCTCTCTCTCTCTCTCTCTCTCTCTCTCTCTCTGGCTCTCTCTCTCTCTCTCTCTCTCTCTCTCTCTCTCTCTCTCTCTCTCTCTCTCTCTCTCTCTCTCTCTCTCTCTCTCTCTCTCTCTCTCTCTCTCTCGAAAAACCTTTAAATTTTCTAATCATCCTTGAATTGCAGAATATTGTTTTGAACGAGTTTCTTTGCATAAAATTGGTAGTTAACTATTTCTTTGCGCTCAAAGCGCTCAAATTTCAAAACAGTGCTACAAATTCCAAAACAAGGTATTATGTAATATTATACGATAATTTACGAAAATTCGCTCATTCGATCATGCTGCCTGACTCGAAATTCGCTAGAACGGAAGTTAGTGATGAATGTTGTCTATTTCAGCCGCGTAGCTAAGTCATTTCTCATGGGAGGCCACAGTCACGGACTACATTTTATTTTATAGTTATAGTAATCATTTCTATAAACTGTCAAATAAGTTCATATAAGTAGAAATTCAATGGCTTTTCGTAATGATTTTAAATCACGTACGCGTTCACATTCACAACCTATGGATTATTAAAACATATCAACACTATTTAGAAAAAAATATTATCCAATTAACTAATAATCAGAACCAAAATGTAAGCAAAACAAACTCAAACCAGCAATATTCTAGGTTAGAATAGAAATACTTACTGCTACAATAGATTGTTTTAATCTTTTCTATTATACTAATTCAATCACTGCAGAAAACTTTAATTTTTTTTTTCTTTACGAGGATTTTAATTCTGGTATAATACAAATGATATACCAATAAACAAATATTAAAAAAAGAATACAGGAAACAAACAAACTTGATAAAGTAGGCAGTGAAAAGTAGGGGAAGCTCGCAGGAGAATTTGGAAGATACTGAACAATGGATATGTTTCTAGGGAAAATCACATATGGGCTAGCCCCTGAAGGTGGTGGGGAACGACTTGATTTCAGTTTGCAATAACCTTATTTCCTTTTCGTTGACTAGGTGAGTTTACTCCTCTCCGATGGGCTGTAAAATATCCATGCAATTTTGCCCTCATGTATACAAACGAACCTAATAAAAATTTATTTATTTCTAAGGGCGTCTAAAGTTGCTTGGTAACCGGATCCGTATAATAGTAGTACCTAATTGTGTTTTACTAATGGCATTCCCCAATTGAAGGTGTTAGGTACTGAAGTTAGAAGCGTAAAATTATTAATTTTGGTTGTATCCGCATACCACGAACTTGTACGTCCTCTGTAATTCATGGAGGGGCTCAGCCCACCCTGCCCCTCCTCAAACTACGCCACTGGTCTATTTCCACTAAATAAATCAATTTCGACGGTTAGGTCATCATCAGTGTCAAACAATACAATAAGAAATTATACTAATAATAGCAAGTTATAATAGTCTGCTGCGGAACAGAACCAAATAGGCCCTTCCTTTTTCCATAGGTGAATCGACTTGCAAGAACTTTCGAAACTCCCCCTATTTAGCTTAAAGATTTAGAACCGACCAAAGCAAATGCCTGTCATCCACATCTACCCGCTCATTTACTTCTCAATCAAGTTGATAATATCCTTTTGAGTAAACGTCAGAATCGGATTGATAGCGTAATGTATGATCGCTTTTGAATGCGAAAGAGGCGGCCCATAGTTAGGCCAAAGCCCCGAGAGAAAGTCTCCCATAGCGACCACAGAGTGTAGGTCTGTAGTACTGGGGTCGGCGACCATGGGAAGGGGGATACGCACCTATATTGTGATCGATCGCGATATCGGAACTGTTCCATTGTTCCTTCTTTCACCGGGGAGAACGTGATGGTCGTCTTGGAACATGTGATGCCTGATAAACATCTCTTTGTCTCAAACCCTCGAACTCAAATCGGAAGGTCTCTCAAGAGAGCGGAAGATTTGATCGGGTCTTCACAAATAGCTCCGATCCATCATCGAAAACTCGGGTCTCTTCAAATAGACGTCGACTAAGGCCTGAAGGGCGATGGAAGCCGCCTGTCAGTCAGAAATGAGGATCATCTGTCAATATATCAATAAAGAGTAGTTAAGTTGTCTTATAGAGCACCTCCTGGGCTTCAGCGCTCTATGATTGAGCTGCTGAAACTGCATCAAATAATTTTTTGTTTAAATTTATATATTGACATTATACAATGTATATACAGCCGTACTTAACATAATATTTACAAATTCTATTTACAGGTGTAAATGTCTTTGTTTATTTCAACTATAAATTCATAGAGTCTGAGGAATGCCGAGTTGGTTCTTATTATATCGTTGTAGCAGAATGGGGAATCGAGTAGCGGAGTTAGTCGTCGAACAGTATTTTACGAAGCGTGGAGAATGTTGAACACATCATAATTAAATGTACCCTCTTCTTCTCGACACTCTATAGCTGGAGCTTGATCATTTAAAAATCTGTGATTATAGGTAACATAGGCTATGGTTACTGCGTACGCGAAAAATCGTCTTTATCAAATAATCGTCTTTATCAAACAAATCGTCTGCATCAAATAATAATAAAAATATAAAAATCTTTTCGCTTCGGCAAAGTTGCTGCTTATTTAGTGTATAAAGAAACGCTTGCATACGAGTCTGCAACACATTGGGACATTTTATGTCTTTAGTTGCAGACTCGTATGCAAGCTCTAAGAGTCAAGTAAATGTCCTAAAGAGGCTACATATGAAATTACAGCTTCCTAGAGTGTAAAGCATAGAAATTGGCTTTAAGAGCCACTCATCTGATCCGGACCCCCGGCATCGTCAAGTAAATGTCCTAAAGAGGCTACATATGAAATTACAGCTTCCTAGAGTGTAAAGCATAGAAATTAGCTTTAAGAGCCACTCATCTGATCCGGACCCCGGGCATCGTCAAGTAAATGTCCTAAAGAGGCTACATACGAAATTACAGCTTCCTAGAGTGTAAAGCATAGAAATTAGCTTTAAGAGCCACTCATCTGATCCGGACCCTGGGCATGGTCAAGTAAATGTCCTAAAGAGGCTACATACGAAATTACAGCTTCCTAGAGTGTAAAGTATAGAAATGATCAATTAAAATTATTTAACCACCGCTTCACAAATCAAACCGTTCTCGCAATATTCGGATCACCTGCTATGAATCACATCATCGAAACACCAGCTCAATGAAATCATCAGAAATTAACAAGCGGTTGCAATCATGTTCACAATATCAATTATTGAAAATGATCACCAGTTGGTAAACAATATTATTCATATAACCATGCTCATAACTCAGCTTGTTGGCCACGCACTTCGCAGTAGTTGACATAATATGGTTGGATAAATCGAGAGCTTTCGAACGAATGGTCAACGAATTTTGTGGGATGAAAAACGACGAAGTACCATTTCCCTAGCAACGACTCGGTTGCTAAACCGAAAAAGACATGTAGAGTAATCGTCAACGTCATAATTATAAAACAATAAGTGTTCAACTTAAATAGTCTTATATTAAATCCATTTCACGTTTAATAAAATAATTCATGATGCTCTTCCTGAACAAATAAACTGAATAGTCAATGGTGAAGACCACAGATTGGAGTTTCTGAATAAAATGGTTTGTAATTGTTATGGCATTCTACCTAACCCTCCGCTTGAAGTAATGACGGCGATGAAACGAAACTCACGATGTTGTCACAATATTGAGTGGACTATTGATGGGTGAAAAGAGATCCTTTTCAAATAATTTCGGATTGCTTCGGACATGGAGCAGCATTTCCACTATGTAGAGAGATGGGAGAGTGAGCAAACCCTCTTTGGCGAAAACACTTCTGCATGATGAACTAGGAGCAGCACCAATAAGAACACGTAATGCTCTCTTCTGGAGTTTGAAAATTACCCTCATGTTCTGGTCATTCGCTTATAACAAAGACCATAGCATAAGCATAGAATTAAAAATGGCCAAATATGCAAACCTTAAGGTTTTCTTGGATGTAACCCCTCGAAGCTATCTGAGGCAGTAAATTGTTGTGGTTAGTTTGGCAGCCAGATCACTCGTATTTTGACGAAAATTCAAAGCAGAACCAATAGTTATGCCCAAGAAAGAGGCGTGGTTTACCAATTAGAGTTGCTCTCCTCCAAGCGCTTTATCCCCACATCTTTTTTGGAGGGATAAAGCGGTAGGCGCAGAGTTCCCTTCTCTGTCACCAGGCCAGCGACCATTCTTGGCCTTTAAGGCCAGCCATACATGTTCTGGTAGACCGGAGAAGTTTATCTGGTAAACCAGAGCGTGTGTGCCAGCCACTTCGGGCAAACCTGCACAGGTGAAACGACCTGGCTTACAAGCTTAGTCTGAAATGAGGATCATCAGTCAATCTATTATATAAATGAGAATGTTGATTTGTTTCTCCCACATTGGGATTGGTTGGGCTGAAACCAGTCCATTTAAATTTGGTGGGAAATTCGAATACTTTCACGTTACAACCGGACAGACAAACATGTACCCACACAGGCATACATTCATTTTTATGTATAGATGAGAGCAGCATGAAGCCTCGCAGTTGTGTTCAGTTGGAGGTCATAGTTTAATAAACATGTCCATAAATGAAAGTGTTTAGGATTAAATGGTTGCTGATTGGTGTAGGTACAATACTATTTTTGCCTGATTATAATTCGTCTTACAAAATGATTACCTCATAGTTTATAAGTTGGAGGGAAGCATAGTTTAAGAAACATGTTCATAAATGAAAGTGCCGGGTAAAGTTGATCATTCTTCGGGATTTTTAAAAAATATTCTGAGCCATTCTAAGTTGTTTTTCTTATTGGAAAAGATAGCTGAGATGTTAGAGAACCTTAAAAGATTTTTTTTAAATGCAATACCTAGTAAGAAAGTTATTGTTAAAAAACCTTAAAAATGGGTCAACTTTACCCAGTTTTACGGTCATAGTTATAAGTTGGAGGTCATAGTTCAAGAAACGTTCATAAATGAAAGTGTTTATGATTAAATGGTTGTTGATTGGTGTAGGTGCAATACTATTTTTGCCTGATTATAAGTCGTCTTACAAAATGATTAGCAGTTTAAAGCGTGAAATCCTTCTGTCAGTTAAACAATGCCGATAGAAAGTACCTATCTGATCCTTTCTAGTATTCTGAAGCGGGATGGCGTACTTGATTTCCTTGTCAGAAGTTGGCTGCAGGGCATCAACCAGCCTCTCACCTCCCAGATTACCGTCAAAATTGAAAGAGGCGACACCGGAGTGGACGGCACTTGACGTTTGTGGAGGCGTAATTAAGTTTCGGTTCCCGAATAGGTGGGTTCTGCTCAAGGAGCAAGAAAAAAAGTTGGTTCTTCCACCTAGCGGGAAAGGTCGGTCATTATACCGGCCGGTATCGGGGGGATTTGAAAGCACCTAACTCCCCCAAAAGATTTTCACTTTCTAAAGAAGTTTGTGGACCTTCACTACTTAACCTCCGGGCTGACGAGGGATGTCCGATCCCTTCACTTGACTTTGCATCCGAACTGATCGTTTGCTAAGTTAGGTTTTCAGTCTCGGTGAAGTCAATGAGGCTCGCACGAAAGCTTTGTGGGCAGCGCAGGTTTGACTTCGTAATTTCTGAACCTGAGGCCACGAAATTAGCATTGCACACGCTTTCCGAACCGGAAAAAATGTCATCCTAGTTGGGTGGGCAGTGTAGCTTCCTCACACGTTGTAACATAGACGTATAGAATTCATGACTAATATAATTTTTATTGAAAACTTTTGTAAGTATAACATTGTTAGGTATAAATAAAACAAGTCGTATCATTGTGTGTTTGTTGTGGAACTTGAATTTGTTGTTGATTCGGCTTCTTTTATTTTCTTTAATTCTTTTGCTTTTCTCTCAATTTTATTGACATCGCTCTTCTCTGGTCTTCTTTCAGTTGTAATCCTCTTCACCGCCCAGAACGGGCACCATCTTCCAGTCCTATATGGTCTCGCCCTTCATTCCACGCCCGAAGATTGTGTGTGTAACATAGGCGTATAGAATTAATTGAAGAACAAAGTACGAGTCGAAATGACTGATAAGTCGATGTTTTAAGAAATTAACGGTTGCGCATGCGAACAGATTACTATAACTCCATCGGCAATGGAATTTTATTATTTTGTTTAATGTTTTTATTTATTGGCATTGTTTTTATTTACATACAGCCATAGTATTATTTACAGAATAATTCTCCTCTTCTATTTAATATTACATAGTTACATAAATGTTCTCAATAACTCATATAGGTACTAAATCAATTTTACAATTTATATGTTTACATAATTATGTTGCTTCTGTTTATAAATTAATAAATTTCTTACCATATTTCCAATGTATTTGTCTTTAATAGTGTGATGTAATTAAATGGATTATTTATAAGATATTTCATATTGTTACACATGTCTTCCGTAGGGAACAAATGTACTGTTTTTTATGGCATTCTAGTGTGGGGTGGTGCATTTCCGAGCCATTTGCGCAAGTTGGAAATTTTGCAGAAGGCCATCCTAAAGGTGATGCTTGGGAAACCAAGAAGACATCCCTCCTGACATGCCCTGCTCTTCCAGGAAGCTACGGTTTTCACGATCCGCCAACTCTTCATTAAATGTCTGGTTCTCTTCTACCATCGCACGCCCTCCATAGTCAATAGACCTTCTGTTCACTTCCACTCTACCCGATTTCAATATTTCCGGAACACAGTTAACCCTAGAATAAATTTAACTCTTACACCTAGAAGTCCGCAATATCTTGTTCACTTGATTTACAATTCCTTACCAAGAGATATCAAACAGCCAGAAAATTATACTCGTTCAGTTTACAAGAACTTGGTTGATTCAAGTAGGACCAAACAACGCTGAAAACATGCTCAGCAGTATTTATGTTTAGTTTTATTGATAGAAAACTGTATATTATTTGGAAAGAGAGAGTCAATTTTATTGACAATCAAACGTATGATTGCTTTCTAAAATTGTGTTTTGTTTTTTTTTTGTAAATGAAGACAGCGCACTTTATTTTCGTTGAGGTATTTACGATCTGAATGTTTGTCAGCGGCTCTGGCTCATCAAAACAGGCTCTGCCTACCGACGAGCTATATTATTCAGTTGTATTTTTTTAGGATTATTATTATTATGTTTTTTTGTTTTGTTAAAATTTTGAATAAATCTTTCTTTCTTTCTCTTTCTCCCTCAGTTTTATTCACACATTTTCTTTTAAAAGTGGAAGTAAAATCACTGGGATTGAGTGGGTGGGAAAGAGATAGAGAATGATAAAAGACGAAGCTGATGAAAAGGAGAGAGAGAGAGAGGATGATGAGACGAGGGGGTGAATGAGATGATGAGAGGGGTCGGAATCCTCAGAGCTCTGGATAAGAAGGTTACTTTCACTCCGGAACCAGCACATCCTTGTTGAAGGGGCCCCCCATCACCGAAGGACGCCCTCCCCTGCCGCACTTGCCCCTCCGTGCCGCGCTGTGCCGCTCCTCCCCTCCGTGCCGCCCCCCCCCCCCCCCCCCCTCTCTCACCAGCATCCAGGATACTCAACCTGTGTCGTACGGGTGTGTCCGACCTGTTGGCAATTCGCTTTCCTCTCCGCACAATCTTCTCAGATATTACAGCAAATCGCTTTTTTTCTTCCTTTTTTATTGATTATTTGTAGATAACGAATCAATTGCAATGGCTACAAATAGTTTAAAATCAAAATTTTCGTAATTTTGTATATTTAAATCTGTTTTGAGGTATTCTGAAACGAATCCTAGAGCTTAACTTTTTCATATATACATATAAATAAAATATATATATCTCAAAAAACGTCCCCCCCCCCCCCCCCTGCTAAAATCGTTAATAATAAGTCAAAACAATATTTATTTTTAAACATTTTTTTTTTTTTTTTTTCAACCAATGTTTTTTTTTTTTTGTAAGGTTCTCAAAAATGACGAAATTGTGCATTGGAAAAATGCGCAGTTAACATCAACTTCGTTATTTTAATAGGGAACCCGCATTTTTTATTGCAGATTGGAATTTTAAGTGAAATGCTATGAAGAAATGACCCATCACTAGATTGTTTAAGTGTGCGCAAACGGGTGAAATTCCGCTATAAAAGTGTGCAATGAGCGTTACCCATGTGTCTGAATTTATCGAATTTTTTTGGAGAATCTTCTTTTATGTTCATAACCATTATCATAACCATCATTCCATTATGCTCTATTTTTTCACGCCCTAGTCGTCCGATCTCGCTCAAATTTGGATGATAGTTGGGGGATGACGATTTTATCATCCCATATCAATTTCAACATGATTGTATCATTAATAGCTACTGCGCATGCGCCTATGTGAAATCTTTGTAACGACCTTAATTTCCACAGTTTTCATCTGTTTTCGATGAAATTGTCAGGGAATGCGTGGGTTAGGTTGCAGATGGTCCCCTATCAGTTTCATTGTTGCCAAATCTATACTTCATTCTGCGCATGCGCAAACGCAAAATTCCATTATACTCTATTTTTCCACTCTAGTCGTTCGATTTCGCTTAAATTTGATGATAGTTGGAGGATGACGATTTGATCATCCCATATCAATATCAACGTGATTGTATCATTAATAACTACTGCGCGTTCGCCAATGTGAAATACTTGTAATGACCTTAATTTCCACAGTTGTCATCCAATTTTGATGAAATTGTCAACGAATGCGCGGTTTAGATTGTAAATGGTCTCGTACCTATTTCACTGTTTTCATCAGTTCATTCTGCGCTTGCACAAATGTAAATTACATTGACTATCATTTTTTCGTTTCTTAATTGACCAATTATGACATTTCACGATACTTCTTGTTTTACTCTTTTCCGGAATGGAATTTTTCGAGATGATTTAAAACTTTTCAACTTGGCAGACTTTTTTTTTACATGCTTGGGTTGTCCCCCACCCACCTGGATCAATTACAATCGGTCGTCTCTCTACTGAGGAAGCCTTGTGTATAATACATAGCTTCAGAGGGACGTCCTAAAAAGGTGGGAACAGAGAACCTTCCTGTGGATGACTGTAGGGGTTGGAAGGTACCCTGGCCACCTGACCATGTTAGTTAGTCTGTTTACTTTCTCGTTCCTCCATCATCCGTCTCATCACCAGAGCAAGACTCGTAGTCCAGCCCAGGGGAAAGTCTTCTCATTCTCATATCCAATGGCCCCTCGCTATCCTCGTAGTATTCCGATCCGACGCTCCAGACTCCTGGGATAATGACCACATTCCCCTCATCTTCTTCGAAATATCAATTGCTCCTTCCGAGAAAAAAATGTAAAATGGCCTTTAAAACCCCCTCTGGAATCCCACCTTGCCGCCATCAAGCGCAGCTACGGGTTTTTACTTTCACAACGCCCTGAAGGGATAAGGAATAATTATCTAATCGGACTGAAAAAAGTTTTATGGAATTACCTTCTTCAAAATATGGGTCGTAATGAAGGTATGTACACCAGTATGTAGCATGTTGGTAACTTTACACCGCATAGGGGTCACACAAAACTCGACCCTGTGCAGACTATGCGACGAGACAGACGAAACAGTATCCCACATAATCTTCGAGTGCCCTGCACTCACCTATCGCAGATTTGAACTTTTTGGGGCACAAACCCCAATGATGTCTATTCGAAGCGAACAATTGAGGAGCTGACATGGAAAAGCAGTTAAGTCCAAAAATCGAAAGAACATTTTTTTTCGTCGAAGTGCAAGTAATCAGTCACACCAACGGCCTTGGGTCCTCCCGTCCTTGCTAGATCGCACCCTAAATAAATGTGTGACCTTTGCATGGAGAAGAGATTATGTCCAAAAAAATCTGATAAGAGTTCAGAGGGTGTTCCTATGAAATTTGATTTTTGGACTTAACTGCTTTTCAATGTCAGCTCCTCAATTGATCAAAGGACTCACATCTCTCACCAGAGGGGTGAATGTCTTTGATTAAACGCAAAACTCTCCGAATAGTATATTAAGCCACCAGGCTTCCGTCTTGGCAGTCCAAAATAACCCCACCCAGAGAGTTTTCCTATACATCTATACAGCTACATGTAGGTAACTTTGCTGTCTATAGTAGGTCCATATCTGATTACTGTCGAGAAAAAGTACGAGTCGAAATGATTGATAAGTCGACGTTATATGAAATTATTAACAAATTTGGTGGATAGTTGGAAAAGAAAAATTTGATCATCCGATATAAATTTCTACAATATTGTATCATCGGTTGATGCTGCGCATGCTCGAATGTGGAATCATGTGACAAGCTCAATTTCCACTGGTTTCATCTTAATTCGATGAAATTTCCAAGGGATATGCGGTTCTAGCTATACCTAAATAATCCAGAATACGTTTCATTGTTCCCAAATAAATACTTAACTCTGCGCACGCACAAATGTAAATTCCACCAATCATGTTTTTCTAACACCCTAGTCGTTCGAGTTCACTCAAATTTGGATGATAGATAGGGGAATACGATTCGATCACCCCAAATCAATTTCATCATGATAGTGTTATTTGAAGTCGCTCCGCATGCGCCAATGTGTAATCCTAGTAACGACCTAAATTTTCACAGTTTTCATCCGATTTTGATGAAATTGTCTGGGAATGTTCGAGTTGGGCTATAGATGGTCCCGTACCAATTTCATAGTTCACAAGTCACTACTTTATTCTGCGCAAGTACAAACTAAGCTACTCCAAGCAACATTTTTTAGTTTATTAATTGGCCGATTTTGACCTACATTTTTATTTTCTACTCTTTTCCTTTTGGAATTTTCCTTTTGGTATCATGAATGCATAGATCATTGAAAAGTTTTATTCAATGATCTACGCATTCATGATACGGAAACGAGGAAGTTGTGTGCCACACCCAATTAGGCAGACGTTTTTTTCTTTGTCGTCTTCTTGTAGTCTTCTTTAATTTTGTCGAAGGATTTGGGTAAAAAATCTCAATTTCGTTAAATTCACAAATTTGCAAAGCCACGGTTTTTATTGGTTTTTCTCCTTGGTTATCATAACAATTTATTCAACATTTGGCCGAACGAAATTGTTTGTAAAGTACCTTTCTATCAGACCTGAAAAACCGGATCACCATATCTAGCATTTTCTGAGAAAAATGCATCTTAATTAAAAAAAGTCTGCCAAGTCGGGTGGGCTGTATAGCTTCCTCACATATTGTAACATAGACATCTAGAATATGTTGAAGAACAAAGTGCTAGTCGAAATGATTAATAAGTCGACGTTATAAGAAATTAACGTTTACGCATGCGCCCAGATCTAAATCAACTACCAAATCAACGGCAATGAAATTAATAGGAAAGTCTTGGATCTAAACCGCACAATCCTTGAAAATTCCATAAAAGTCGGTCCATTAGTCTCGGAGTTTTGTCTGTGCATGTGGAAATGTGGATTACCTATCCAGCTTTCAGAACTGTTTTTTGAATTAATTAAGAAACTAAAAATCTTTAGGATCCTTTGAAAGTGGACATGTGAAAGGACGTGCCATGAGAGCTCTGCTAGACACTAATATTAGGTACCTATCGCATTACAAAGTAAGTACCTAGAGGGAAGGTGTACCTATGTACTTTCCGTATAAATATTATCACTTGTAGTTCATGTACTTCCATAGACAAAAACCGAAGTAGATACCTAATTATCTTGTTAGTTCCTAAAATTTGCGTAACTACAAAACTCGCGTAGGTAATAACTGCTCTGCCAATGCCGTCTTTATGAGATCTAACTTTTAGAAGAATGAATTTCAACGTTTTTTTCCTTACAGCTGGTTTTTAATTCATGTTGCACATTTCCTGTTCAATATTTGACAAACTTCCTAATCAGCAGTTGTATTCGTCGGCAAAGCAACAACCTACCTACCTTCTTTGTTTAGGCACTTTTAAACAACAGCCATCCACAATCCTCTCAGGAATCCACAGCTGACTTATTGGCTTGAGCCAAAGATAGGTAATTTTTTTTGATCAATATTTATCGTTACCTCACGATTTTATTCGTGAGACCATAATGTAAACACGTGCAATATGAAAAGGAAGAGAGGAGGCGGCAGCAACATACCGAGTCGACGTGTACGGTAAGTTTACAATGTATCATAGATTACCTATAATGAGTGTCAACCGATATTAGTTTTGCGAATGCACAATGGTTACTCCACCAACCGCGATATGATTCATAGTGAATTTTCTTGGAACAAATACCCATCTACTCCCCGAGTTTGAACGAAATCGGACCAATGTATTATAGGAAATATGCGTTATGATAAATTAACGTTTGAGGTACGCACAGTAGCGGCAATTTAACGGCAATGAAAGTTATAGAAGTCATCATAGAAGCTACCCGATTAGTCTAATTTGTAGTAGTTGTGATTACAACTACTTCTCGAATACTGTAGTTGTAGTTTTGTAGTTTATAGTTGAACTACCTACTTCTTGCCCAACTCTTGCCTGTATCAACAATAGGTACTATTGAACAACGGGTATTGGGAAGATTCCAACTCGTTCGACCCAACACAGGTATCGTTGATAGTTAGTTCTGGAATATTGAACCCAAATCAGCCGGGAGGGCAAGCGGGCAAAGAACGAAGAACCTGCAGCTATTGGGAGCGCTGACCTACTCAATGGTTTGCGCCGATTTGCAAATAAGATCTTCCACCAAATAGGTCAAGACCGCGGGACCGGACCCATCGCCGCGGTTTCCGCCCGACTCGCCCCGCTCATTTGACGCTTCCAACCGCAATCTAACTGCGTGCACGTGTGTTTGGTGGGCGCCTCTGTCTTTCTGCAATATTTACCTGTGGGTGATATTCTCGAGACTTGGACACTAGCGCATCCTTACATCGAGGCAAGACGAAGTCGAAGTTATTTCACCTTGTTGTCATGGTGACGAGTAAAATATGCGAAAATAGGCCACTTGTAGCCACAGCTGGACAACTGCATATCATAGTCTTACCTAGTTCCTAGTCAATATTTTCATTATTTGTAATATGCAAGGTGATAAATTGTATGCAAATTACCTCAAGTTACTATCAGGTGATGATCTCAAACGCTACGAACGCAAGATTTAATCTATGGGGTAGAGATCCATATGAAATGTGTGTTGGGGAGTTGAAATATAAGTGTTCTAGATGTTCCAGACATCAGCCGCGAAGATGTTGTGGATTACCTGTCTAGTTTTAGAACTGTTCTTTGAATCAATTGAAACTAAAAATCTTTAGAGTACTGTGAAAGTGGTCATGTGAAAGGATGTGCTATGAGAGCTCTGCCAGCCGGGAATAGTAATTATCGCATGTGGAAAGGTGAGTTCCTAGAGGGAAGGTAACGTACTTTCCGTATATTATTACTTTTTCATGTACTTCATTGATAAAAACGAAAATAGGTACCTAATTACCTACCTTTTTTGTCCCTAAAATTTGCGTAACTGCAAAACTCGCGCAATAACTGCACTGCCAATGCCGTCTTTATGAAATCTTACCTTCAGAACATTTCAAGGTTTTTTCCTTGCAGCTGGTTTTTAAGTCATGTTGCATATTCCCTGATTCGATATTTGACAAACTTGCTAATCAGCGGTTGTATTCGTTGGCAAAGCAACAGCACACCAAACCAACAGCAAATCTGGTAGGACGTAAGTTCCTACCTAAGTAGTTTCGTTTCTTGGTATAGCAACAACCTGCCTTGTTTACTTTGACAAACTATCAAATCTCTCCTTTTATTGATTCAATAAAACAAGTATAGCTTCCTCAGTTAAGCATAGTACTATGAACTTATAATAAAACGCTGATGAAGCTGACTGAGCAATGGCTAGGTACCTACACAGCAGTACAGACATCTGAGGAATTTTCAATCATCTTTTTTTTTACTATTTTTCAGGTTAATAGTTATTCTCAAAGCCTAAACGAATAAAGTTCTTTAAGGCACAGCTAGACAACAGCATAACATAGTCTCACCTAGTTCCGAGTCAATATTTTCATTATTTGTAATATGTAAGGTGATAAATTGTACGCAAATTACATCAAGTTATTATCAGGTGTTGACCTCAAACGCTACGAACGCAAGATTTAATCTGTGGGGTAGAGATCCATATGAAATGTGTGTTGGGGTGTTGACATACAAGTGTTCTATATGATCCAGACTTCACCCGCAAAGATGTTGTGGATTACCTATCTAGTTTTAGAACTATTCTTTGAATCAATTGAAACTAAAAATCTTTAGAGTACTGTGGAAGTGGTCTTGTGAAAGGATGTGTTATGAGAGCTCTGTTAGGCGGGAATAGTAAGTTGTATCACATGTGGAAAGGTAAGTACCTACCTAGAGGTAAGGTATGCCTACATACTTTCCGTATATTATTACTTGTTCATGTAGGTACTTCATTGATAAAATCAAAAGTAGGTACCTACCTAATTACCTTTTTTGTCCATAAAATTTGCGTAACTGCAAAACTCGCGCAATAACTGCACTGCCAATGCCCTCTTTATGAAATCTTACCTTCAGAGGAATGCATTTCAAGGTTTTTTCCTTGCAGCTGGTTTTTAATTCATGTTGCATATTCCCTGATTCGATATTTGACAAACTTGCTAATCAGCAGTTGTATTCGTCGGCAAAGCAACGACCCACCTACTTTGTTTAGGCACTTTAAACCAACAGCAAATCTGGTAGGACGTACGTACCTACCTAAGTAGTTTCGTTTCTTGGTGTAGCAACAACCTGCCTTGTTTATTTTGACAAACTATCAAATCTCTCCTTTTATTCATTCAATATAACAAGTAAAGATAGTACTACGAACTTATAATAAAACGCTGATGAAGCTACCTGAGCAATGGCTAGGTACCTACACAGCAGTACAGACACCTGAGGAATTTTCAATCATCTTTTCTTTACTATTTTTCAGGTTAATAGTTATTCTCAAAGCCTAAACGAATAAAGTTCTTTAGTTTTCTGACACTGATTAACTACAATAGTTAGTAGGCTCCTAATCCAAATAAAAACTCGTTCACGTTAGATTGGTATCGTTGACAGCAATCAACAATCAATTATTGTGCTGGCAGCCACGATTATTATAACATTTAGTCGAATTGAAGCTTTGTGTTGCTACAATACTATACTTTTTCAAAACAAAACTGTTGAAAAATTGCATTATAACCACGAATTATGTTGACGTGAGACGGCAAACTTCTTGTGAGAAATAGGTTGGTTGAGTAGCGATTCATTGACGTAGGGCAGTCATGGCCGACTTTGGCTGAAACGCGAACCTACTCCAGGCGTGACGTCACGAGAATATGGGCCATAGTCATTGTCTATAGGCAGCGCTGCCATCTATTCCTCCTCCCCCCCCCCCCCCCCCCCCCATCAAATTCATATAGGTAGTGGGTAATAGTAAATCAACAAGTAGCGTAAAACATCAAAATCTGTCAATTAGGATACGAAAAATTGATGCTTGGTGTAATTTACGTATGTGCATGCGCAGGGTGAATCATTGATTCGAGAACAATGAAATTGGTAGTGGACCATTTACAGTCATACTCTCACATTCCCTTAGAATTTCGTCCTAATCGGGTGAAAACGGATCGTCTTCTTCCAGCTGTCTCCGAATTTGAGAGAGATCGGACGAATAGAGCAAATGATGGGATTATGCTTGATGGGATTTTTACGTTTTCGCATTCGCAGAGTGAAGTATTGATTTAGGAACAGTGAAACTGATGGGGGACTACCTGCAGCCGAACCTGCATATTTCATGAACACTTCATTAAAATCGGATGGAAACTGTGGAAATACTTTTACACACGAAAGAAACACACACACACAAACTGAAAGACACGGCACAAAAGTTGTTCAGAATGGTCTAAAACGTAAAATATGAGTGGAAATTTAGATATTGGAGTAAGAAAATTTATCAACTTCCGAAAGTGAGAACAATGCTTACGCTATCTATAGGTGGACTCGGATGCAATAAATAAATGGATAAAATAAACTAGTAATTTAAACATGAAACCTTAGTGTAATAATAACTGCTGCGGTTTATATAACTCAACTCCTCACCCAGAAGGAATTATATTGCAAGCAAGTTAGGGGTTTAGGTGCCTAAAGTTTAACTAGTATAATATAATTCACCGAATGACTCTTTTTTGTAATGGGTATTATTTTTGACGACCAAAGAATGCTATGTACATTTCCATGGAAGCCTTCCGTCATGAGAGACTCTATACTGTCTTTCAAAAGAAATAATCAAATCCTTATCAATCTGAATCAGTCTGGTGACTTGATTTTACAATTCAAACATTCTGTCGGGTAGTCTGGCACCACCCGATACATCGGTTTTTGGACGTCTTGGATCCCATTTAAAAGAAAACAACATTACTTTTATTTTGCGGTCAGTCTTTCAGAAACGGTCTTCTGACATTCTGAACCTAATATCGGGTAATATGAGCTTGTTAGAGAGCATGTTAATCAAAGGTGATTGAACATAATTACAAATGAAAAAAATGATCCCTCCACTAGATCGTATTCATAGAACACCTACATATGTCACACAGAGACAGTGTCAGGCACGAACGTCAGTTAGCCGAATCAAATGAGTTGAGAGTTAGAGATGTAATGAAAGGGAAGGAGTTAGAAAGCCCAAGAAAAATGATTTTCTCCAAAATGTTGGAGAAAAAATAAATGGCTCACTCTATATTATCTCTCTACTGTAAGTACACAGTAATATAATAATTCAGTATACAGTAATAATTGATAATTCAATTTGTGATCAATAGTGTCCACAAACCGTTTCGTTATTATTGGATTTTTAACTTACGTCCATTCACCTGTAAACTTGTTATTTTCCAGCATTGTGAGTTGACAGTTTTTCGGTGTTTAATATGTGGGTATCATCTTCTGCTGAAGAATGCAGACAAGAAGCATCCAGCCGAAGATTTTTAGAAGTGTGAAGATCATCTCGAAGTTACAGATGACATTCCTAACCCAGCAGCATTGAGACTTGATGAACTGATTAATCATTTCCGCTGAATGAAGGAGAAAAATCCGATTATGCCAGCCATCAGAATAAGTTGAAATCAAATACACACTTTCTCCACTTTTCAGTTTATAATTTGTCTGTCTTCCAATCATTACAAAACGGAAGTTAGTGAAAAACGTTGTCTATTTCCACGAAAAATAAAGAGTTACACTGTTGAATCGATTTCGACGGTTAGGCCATCATCAGTAACAAACAATAACTGAAGACACATTAGAAAGGACACAGCTTTTATAGTAACAGGTGAAGGGAGATTGACTCCCATTGGTCAAGAGAAAGGAAAGGGGGCAGGAGGAACAACCAATTAAATGCAAACAAGGTGACGGAAGATTATAGCTAATTAGATGAAGTGAAAGGGGGAAAAAATAACTAAGGGCGGAATTCATAGACGGGAATTGAGTCTGAGTGGGCCCCTAAGTGTATCGATAAGGGAATTCATGCACTCTGTGCGATTCATAGACGTGATTTGAGGGCGACCCTGAGGGCGCACTGAGTGTGCAACCTAAGTGCACACTCAACGGGATTCATAAACAAAAAATGGCGTTGAGGTGAGTATCACCCTCAGCTCAATGGTGTAAAATCCTGAGTGACGGCAGGAGGTCACTTAAGTGCGTCAACTGATAACTTTTATTATTATCTTCACGTAGGTATAGGAATAGGTAATATAGTAGAACATACATCGTTTATTTAGTTCGGAGTTTATTCAAAAACTTCATAAGAGTACGCACACATAAGAGTAGTTAGGCTGTTCCTAAACGGTAGTTAGGTACATGTTTGATGTGACAGATCCCATTCGAATGATACACAATCAACAACGAAATATTTCGCAAACTATTCCGATTCGGGAAAGATACAGTCATGAACAACTACGAACCCTTCGGAGCCTAAAATAAATGGAAAGGATTTATAACTAGGTACCACAGCTGAAAGTGCTGGTGGCTCTTTGATTTTATGCGATCTCTACATACCAAGTTTGTAGTGCATGGTTTTCAGATTCATCTTGGTTTGTGGAATGAGTTGTCGGTAGGTACCTTCCATTCATCAGGATGTACAATCAATGAGAATTCCAAGAAAATGTGATTGCTTGAAGCTCTTCCAAAACCTCACGTCTTCTTTTTGTCCAACAGTCTCATTATGCCATAACTCTTCTTATTTTCAACTACATATATCTGTTCTTCAAAACTAACTGGGGAATCATTGTTTTCTCATTTTCTCACTTCTTTTTTGTCCCAACTCTATACATAATTATACAATTCAATACAACAAATCAATAGATAATAAACACAAATTATCAGCACGTCAACAAACAAGCAACAAGGATTCACTTCAACTTATGGCTGCCCCGATCTAGGCGGGAGGACCAATAACTTTGGTTTTTGTCTGATAAGGCCTATGTCCTGTCTCGCCAAGGAACAAGGATAATAGCTTAAAAAGCAAATACAAAAGAAAAGTGTAACCTTTGAGAACTGTTATTGATCAGTGTGGAATGTGAGAGGGAATTTCCCCGTCCTTTTTTCCCTCAAACCAGGGAAACTTCCCCTACAACATACTGTCAGGGCTGCCAACTTATGTTGAAAAAACGTTGAGTGTCCCCTGAGTGCACTGTTGAGCTCCTGTAATCTGAGTGTGCCCCTAACTGTTGAGTGAACCACCCCACTCAACTATGAATTCGAACTGGTGAGTTGAGGGTGACCCTCCATTTAGGTGAGTGCGAGTGAACACACACACTCAGGCTTTGTCTATGAATTCCACCCTAAATATGTTTTCAACATTGTGAAGCAATAATTCCAACCTTTATAAAAATGGACCTATCAAAGGTGAAATATATTGAGGTAGGTATATCCTCATTTAAACATTTACCAGACCTGTCACTTTTGATAATTTCGAATTTTTCAAGTACATTCAACATACCTCCCTTTGGGCAAAAATGAAGAAATTCTACAAACTGTCTGTCTGTCAAATCAAAATTGTAACTATGATTAGATTCCTTAAGATGTTTTGCAAATGTAGACTTACCCTTATTTTCCCTGAAATCCTCCATATGCTCGTCTATTCTTTCCCTACATTTCCTGATATTAATGTGTTTCCAAGTGCAAACAACCCCCCGATTTGGGAATTTCCCAATTAGGAGATCGTTCCGATTAATATGCTGCAAAATTTGAAGAATCAGTGGGCACGTGGAGAAGTCTTCTACTACAAAGGATGCTTGGCTGAGGAACAGAAAATTACCAGTATGAAGAAAGTGCTCGAGGAACACTCAAACCGGCTGGAAGAGCTTGAAAAAAGAAAAAAAAAGAAAAAAATCAGGCTATCATGAACATAAAAATGATAGCGTCTTTATTGGAGAAATAACTTTGATTGTATGTATAGTATGCTTTTTGTGCCTGCAAGAACAATAAAATAAATTCTTTATCCTACATTTCGTCGCCTACAGTCCAAATAAAGGATTTGTTCTCAACTCCCGAGGACAACCGTTATGAAATCCCTAATCAAAGACATATCCATGTAACATAGTATGTGGTTGTAAAGCAGATAGTGGAACTCGTTTACGAGTTTCTGAATCATTTCACTAGAAATTTTGTCATACTTTTTCAGTTAATAATGTGTCTGTCTTCTAATCATTTCAACTTGTCAAGTATGATAAACATCCTATCGTGTACTTAACACTGTTTTGCTTCCGATACTGCAAGGCAGCGGAAGCTTTGTTTTCACTTTCGAAATGAAAAAAAATTTGTTGCTCCAAAATCAAAATTTCCACTCGCATTTTGCGTTTCAGAGCCTCCTGAACAAATGTGGTTCCGTGTCTGTCTGTCTGTCTGTCTGTCCGTCCGTCCACATTTCCTTGTAACAACCATAACTTCCACAATTTTGATCTGATTTTAACCAAATTTTCAGGGATCGTGCGGGTTAAGCTCCAGATGATCCCCTATCAACTTCATCATGATCGAATCAACGGTAGCTTCTGCGCAGACGCTAACGTGAATTCCTTGTGACGGTCATAACTCGGTCAATGTTGAACGGATTTCGGTCAAATTTTCAGGGATGATGTGAGTGAGGTCCCTTGAGGTCCCATAAGACAATCATCATAATTGCATTAGCGGTACGCTCTGCGCATGCGTGAACGAAATATTCTTGTTACGGTCCTTGCAACAGCCGTAATTTCCACAATTTTGATGCGATTTTCTTCAAATTTTTAGGGATTTTGCGGGTATAGCTCTACGTGGTCCCCTATCAGTTCCGTCATGATCGAATCAACGGTAGCCTCTGCGCAGGCGCAAACAAAATTTTCTTGTTTCGGTCATAACTCAGGCAATTGTGAACGGATTTCGGTCAGATTTTCAGGGATGATGCGGTCTAGGTTTCTTGAGGTCCCGTATCACATTCTTCGCGATTATCAGCAGCGGTACACTAGGCGCATGCGCGAAAGTGATGTTTTTGTTACGGTCACAGCTTAGTTAATTTTATCGGATTTTGTTCAAATTTTCAGAGATTATCCCGGTAGAGTCCCTTGAGGTGCCATACGAATCGTACGGTACTACCAGTGATTGTGCCCATCATGCCGGGAATTTATTTGCAGGGAATATTCCTCCTTTTTAAATATTTGCTATTCCATATATGGAATACCGAAATTCCTGTGCAGCGAAATACATGCATGTTCATTGAAGGACTGTCATGGGGTTCACGTTCGAACAGCCCATATTAAAATCAAAATTTTCCTTATTAATTTCATTTATTATATGTACCATTCAGCTTCCAATTTCCCACCTTATTAATTCCCTGATGCCAGAACCGGTCGTTTCTAGTTTTCTGGAATTTAATGGTGACGTACTGTGAAGGTCACGAGGAAGCTCATGTGCCATTTCCTTGGCAGTGTATTTATATTATGATTCGCTGACAAAACTCCAATTTCGGTATCCCGCTTGAAGTTGTTCATTTCGCTTTTCCCCACACGCCATTTTTCTTTTTTGCTACACTTTTAAACTTAGCTTCTACAAGTGTTAGTTTTCTACACTTGTACTTTTTGTTTTGGGGAAACACTTGTTCTAGTTTACCGTGCATTACAAGTACCTGCACTAGTTAACTTGTACACTTGTAACTTGTTTTATGGCCCCATGTGGTCCAGAAGCTCGTAGGGTGAGGTCATTCCGCCAATATCGCCCTTCCTCCTTGTGACACCAGGTTTACAGTCATTCAGCTGATCAGACTCCGTCCTTTATGGATGAGTAATACGAGCCGTTTAGAAAGTCGATCCCAGTTTATTTATACCTCCAGATCTATTAATCTTCGAAGATATCTATCAAATTAAAGAGTAGGAGTCGGGGTTGTTATTGGGGATGATTGTCTGGCGAGAAGAGCCCGAGGAAGAAGGTTTTATAGCTTATAGATGGTCGTCGGAATCGGCCCGGACGCGCGCTTGTACTTCGAGAATTTATTACAGCTGTTGTCACAAGCGCACGGTGAAGGTATGTGAACATTCCTTATCCGAAGCACCTCGCGTCACTTTCTATCCTTTCCACTCCAAACCAATTTATGAAGATTTTTATCGAACAATGCTCAACAAGTGTGGCTCACAAGAGCGACCTAACTGTTCCCTTCAGGAATCGAGGATAAATCAAACAATCCTCTTATTTCCCGGGTTATTTTCTTTCTTCTGATTTTGGGTCATTCTGGATGGGATGGTGAGATCCCATAGGCTTGGCTCGATCTCTCGATCGCAGTGGCCAGCTCCACGTGGCAAGTAACCTACCAGAAAGGTGCTACCTTGGCGCTGACTATACAAATAAATTTGCATATACCCACCTTTAATAGGGTGGTAATTCAATATACATACTTGTACATCAGTTGAAAAACAAACTATCAACGTACAATATCGTGCAAAAATAAATATCAACGACAGGATGATATACCTATCAAAACGTCACCAGTTTTAATGAATTTGTGTGGGAAATGAAGCTATTGTAATAGCTATAGATAAAAATCCCGTTCTTGCGTCAAAAAATCAAGCTTTAGGTCATTTTACTTTTGCGATGGGTCATTTGCACCAGTGAGGTGATAGAATTCGTCTTTGTTGCGGTAGTACCTCTGTTTTCCTTCTACTAAACTCGCATTTCTAATGGGCCTTTAGTGGAAGATTGGTAAAAACACCAAAATTTGTGAGATCTGCTTATCAAAAACAACTTTATATTATAAAAAAGTTTCTTATTGTGATCATCTTCTCGACAAAGAAGATTATCATATCATCAAGAATTATTGTTTATCAATAATGAAAGGGTGCTAATGAATACACAACTGTTCTTATGTAAATCACCGTTGGTATAAAACGTATACATAATGGTATGAAAAACTTTCAGGAAAGCACAAACCAATAGGCTTCCATGATTGGCGCCCAACGTAACCCCACCCTGAGAGTTTTTGAATACATCTACATCTAGGCACTCATGATGCTAAAATACAGTCTGAGATTCAAAGATTACTCTCAGAAATCGGTTATGAAAGAAGAGATTTAAACGAGATAAGCATACAAGAAAAGTAGGTACATCTTATGTTAGAAGTCCGAAAAAACTTCCACTAGTAATCCAAACTTTAGTGGAAGATTGGTGAAAACACTAAAATTTGTGAGATCTGCTAACCAAAAACAACTTTATTCTACAAAAACAAAGTGGGCTGCTCCATCTCAAGGGATGCTGCAACGGGGCACAGTCTACGGGCACTTTAAACGATTCCGGTATTTTTTTCTTTTCCTTTTGGCACAATGATCTGTGAAGAGCGGTTGAAAACAGTGTTATGAAAAAACTACTCTTAACCATTCAAGAAGTACTGGATAATACTGATTGTGTCCCTCAGCATTTCGAGACATAATGTGATAAGACTTAATTTTGTAAACCAATATGATCTGAAAAAGTCAACCAACATTTTGATGCTGTCTCTCTGACCCTGAACCACAACACTACCACTTCCTGGTTCTCGATTCCTTATTGTGTAGCAAAGGAGGGGATACAAGTTTCGTATATGGCATTCATTTCATTATTGACCGTCCTTTCTTGATCGAATCCAGCACAATATACATAGTAAATATCTTAATATAGATTTGCCAAAAAAATTATATAACTTGCTAGGTTATCTCATTGATGAGAATAATTAGTTATACTGATTAGTAATTATTTTTTATTAATTCGATAGGCATGATTTGCTCAAATATGATTCGAAAGTGTAACACCTACCAAATATAATAAAATCATAACAATGAACTTACCTACCTCTATCTATATATCAATACATACAACACAACCTTTACATCTATACAATATAATATATACAATTTATGTCCCTCAATAACACAATACATTTAATATATAAAATCGATACTATAAAATAAGCACAACATATATAATTTACAGGGTGTCCCTCTCTCCTTTCACAAGATATTTATTTAGTAAAATCAGCTCTTTTCAAGACGCTACTTGGCAGCGAATTGGGCAACTAAACCCGTGATAATTCGCCTTGTCTCGCTGCATGCTGGGAACCTGCGCCGGTGACTACCTTCATTTCGACCTCCAATTGCCCCGTTCGCCATCGAGTTAATTTATGCCTTTTCAGCATTTGTCTACTCACTGCTTGTCTACTAACAGCCCCTCCTTTCTGCTGACCCAGCCATTGGCCTAAGGGCATAATATTGGGCCTTCCAGTTAGCCTTGGTTGCAGCCTGATTTAATTTGATAAACCCATCTTTAGTTAATAAATTATTTTGGTCACCTAGAAACTCCACATCCATAATTTTTCTGCTACTTTGGTGGACTCTTTTATTCCCTAAGAACCTGCTTATTGTGGGACTTAATCAATTTACATAGGCTTTCTCGTGTTCGCTTCATGCCACAAGAGATTTGAAACAACGACGATTAATATTCTAGAATGAAATATAATTGAATCGTGTCTATCCCTCTTCCTTCTCGTCGTGAATGATTCAATGACTTTCTCCTGGGCGTTCTTTAGTAGGGAAGCTCCATTAATAATTAATGGGACGGGCCCACGACCATTAGAAGTCCCTTCTTATTAACAGTAGAAGCCAGAGGACTACCTTGTCCGCCGTTGGAAGGATGGTCGGGACACTAGCGATAACCACAATGAGCGTTGGATACAGCTAAACTGAATTACAATACAACGCACGTACAGCCGAATAAAATGACCACCTGCACTGTCGATTGGCGTCTTTTGATGCTGATAATTGCATATTGGAGATATCCTTATACCAGTATAAAACTCAAAGTTTTGTGTCTATCTATGTATGTTTCTGTGTAGGTATGTATGTTCCCAATAGACGGCTAAACGGCTGGACCGATTCTGATGAGAGCGGTCGTAAAATGATCAGCAAGTTCCGGCGCACAACATAGGCTACGTCTGAACCTCCAAAACATCCTTCTACTTCATAAACTGCGCTACCCTTCGCAACCGATTTGTGTAGTTCCTGAACTTTTGTTATTATGGTTGAGGCGCCGGGAAAAACACGAAAGAAAGACAAATACAAAGGTTAAACCAACAACAAAAGACGGCACGGGGAAAAGTCAGGCGATTTTGTCGGGTGTGTGTGTGTCCATGCCAACTGCATGATAGTTACCAAGTTATTCTAGAGTATTATCCTAGAGAAAGGTCACGTTGTCGTCTCGTAATCACTCGTACTCGTAATTAATTGTAAGCTGAGCACGAGTAAAGCTGACTCTTCCCGGTCCGAAAAGCGTTTCCACGTTAGGAAAAACTCTTCTCGTTTCGGAAAGGCCATTTTCGTATAGGTACGGGAAAATGAATACGAGAAGTACAAAAACTCTCTAATGATTACCTGTTCGTTGTCCTCCGATCCCCTGATGATGCAATGTCTCATCATTGCGAAACATCGAGAATGAGTGAATAAGGAGATAATGCAAAATCAACCTTCATAAAACATCACCTAATTTCTGGTGGATATACTTGAAAGAAGATCTTGAACTTGAGGGAGGCGCAGGTGATCACGTCCGCCCTCTTGTCCTTTCCAGAATAAGATTTAGCTGGCCGTTTCTTTGAGTGTCAAGGTCGTGGGAAGAGATCTGAGCTCCGGATTTTTACGCCACTTTCACCGCCGCTCCCGCCAGCGTCGACAAGTGTCGGCTTCATGAACTCCACTTCTGCAATACCATCGCTGTCTTATCACTGCGCTACAATACTGCAATAACTATAAAACTACTATACTATGATTCACTCTATTATACTTAACTAGCCGCTCAGGCTCGCAGGCAAGCCCCACCACCAGACCCCCCCACCCAACGTTGAGGTATATTCAAATTGAAACACGCAGGAGATTTTGCTCGCTCAGTATGGCTGTATAGATGCGATGGTCTTTACTGTTGAGTGGGGAATATGTGTAATAATTTGCTACATTTTCTATAATATGGGACCATGAAAAGTTTATTAGGTTTAATAAAGATAGGCCATTTATCTACATGGAACGGCTATCCAATTAAGATTATATGGAGCCACGAAAAGAAAAACCGAAAATGAAATCTTATAGAACGAGCAACACGAAAATGATAAATTACTGTGTAATAATTTGCTGCGTTTTCTATGTGGGACTACGAAAAGTTCATTAGGATTAATAAAGATAGGCCATTTATCTGCGTGGAATGGCTATCCAATAAAGATCATGTGGAACCACGAAAAGTTTAGTTTTAAGAACATTACAGTACTAGCAGAACTGCCGGATGTTACATTTTTGTACGTGAGGAAGCTATACTGACAACCCAACCTGGCAGACGTTTTTATCTGTAGGAAATTACTTTCAAACAAAATAAATCTTATAAAACTATGTGGAACCACGAAAAGTTTTTAGGTTTAATAAACATAGGCTATTATTTTATCTGCGTAGAAGGGCTATAACTCTCCCCGTCTATTATTCGGTTGAAGTGTATTTCAAACAACCCGAGCAAAAACCGTCGAAATTTACTCCGTCTAAGGCGGGAAAAAACCATACGGGAACGCTTTTTTTTCGTCATTTCCCGCATTCTTTCACTGATTTCTCCGGGAAGACGGCATCTTTCGGCGATTTTGACGGCACCATCGTGTTCCACGGGTCCTGAAACGTTGCTTGGCCGCTGACATACAAAGTGTTCTCGATCAAATTTTAATGTGGCAGCGGATAGAAGATCGAGCGCTTGGCAAAAAAACGCGCATTACAAGGGGCTCTCACATCCCTCCCACCCGCCAGCCCATGGATCGGGCGGGTTTAGAAAATTTTAAAATTGCTTATGCCCCCTTTTGGAAAATCCCAAGAAGATCCCCCCCCTCGTAGGCTACCCCCACTAACCGTTTGGACGTGCATAGAGACGACAAACAAACAGACAGACAGAGTTTCATTCTAATAGAATAGTATAGAATAGATAGGAAAAAGTTCCAGTCATGCAGCATGATCGTAAGAGCGAATTTTCTTAAACTGAACCGTGCGGACGAACAACTTTGTATGTCACATTTTGAAAAATTTACAGCAGACAGGTTTTTTTTTAATTGAGAGTTGAGCAGCTTACTCAAACTTAACAAATTTATATACAGCGTTGTTCCTAAGGGTATTTTGTGGTTCAATTTAATTTCAGCATTTTAGCTTATGTTGTCACCTCATAATCACCTGACATCGTACTTTCCGCACATGTTTTTTAAACCCCCGTAATAACCCAAAACGAGGTTCCACAATGTAAAATACAAAAAAATCATGGGCCTCAAAATTAACGCGTTAGGAGGGGACTTGGCTTCCTCCTGAAGTCCTCTTCTAAAAACGTAGGCTGAAATCTCTGCGCCTCGAAAGTATCCGATCGTCGTCTTAATTAGATCTGAACTTATAAGACACCAAACTTTGACACCAAGATAGTTCCTCTATAGATCTCTATTATCACGCTCTAGTAATTTAATATTTTGGTTTAATATTTCAGCATTCTCCCTTCAGCCAGCCCGTTTTTTAAAAATAAAATGCGCTAAAAATAGCAAGCCAGTTCCTAGTTTTCAAATTTTGTCATTCATCAAGATCCAATATCCATCCGACATTCCAACTTGAGCATTCCAAGGGTCGAAGGCCGTATAGGAGGATGTAGGATTGATAACATCAAGAGGCGTTTCTGCCCTTCCGAGGTGGTCTCGGGATGATGGGAGAAACTATCCGATCGGCGTCTTATAGATCTGAAGTTATAAGACACCAAAATTTGACACCAAGATAGTTCCTCTATAGATCTCTATAATCAAGCTCTAGTAATTTAATATTTTGGCTATAGATAATGTCATTTAAATGCCATGGTGCAACAGGGATAACATATCTAAACAAGTAGATCAGTGCTCACGAAGTGAGTAACGCGATAGTGCATTTTCTTGTATGGCCACTTTGCAAGATGGCGGACAAATTGACTCAAGAAAATTTTGTCAAACCGATGTAATTAAAATCCGCTGAAAAAATTTCTTTTTTTCGTTCAAGGAAACCATCCCTAAAACGGCAGAGCTGAATTTTGAGTTTTTCAATTTTTTTCTCAAAGTAGAAGCTTCGAAAGTTGTTGCGAAGCGTCAGTCCTGTCACACCTGTATTTGATGATGAAGTCACTCTGATGTTCTCGTTGTTGGTTTTCCGCTTAAGTCTGGTATTACTTATGGCAATGACTGCTGAGCATGCTTTTTCAATAAAAGAATTTTGCAGTTTTTTACGGTTTTGATGGTCAATTTCATTCTCACGTATCTTACCTATATTACATATAAAGTAAAATTAAAGACGATGTTATTTCATTCAAAGACGGTATCTACACAAGAAGATCTTTTGGAAGATGATGTGATAGGGAATCATTTGACATTTCATTTTATAGAATACTTATGAGTGTTTTATGCAGTGTGACAGAACTGACTAACATGTGACAGAAATGACGGGATCTGAACTAAAGAGGGTGTCCAGCATAATTTAATGTATACATTCACATACAATAAGATCTGAAAGGAGATCAAAGTACACGGGAGGTTCGTAGAAAATATTTTATTTTACAGAACTGACGATCCGGCCCTTCATCACTGAATAACTCGAAAATTTTGAGAGCTTTGAAAAAGATCATATCGGAGCGAAATAAAGAAATTTCGGGGTGGTAAATAAAAAATAAAAATTTTGTGAATTCGAGCATTAGTACCAGCGTTATTGCGCAGTGGCTCGATTTGTCCGCCGTCTTGCAAAATGACCGTAAGGGGATCCGCGTGAAATAGGTGCTTCCTGCGTTGAATAGGTGAAATGGTTTTGGAGCTCACTCAGCTGATCGATGACCTCTCACACGTCAGTGGCCCCTGGTAATCTTTATCCTCATCATGTTACAGATAAAATCCATACCAAGTTTCATCAAAATCGGACGTCGGGAAGTGGCATTTAGTACGATGTTAAGAGGACATACATACATACGTGCATCAACGGACAAAGTGAACATAATAGCTCATTTTTCCGTTTTTAAAAGAAAATGCGCTAAAAATAGCATGCCAGTTTCTAGTATTCAAATTTTGTCATTCACCAAGATCCAATCCGACATTCCAACTTGAGCATTCCAAGGGTCGAAGGCCGTATAGGAGGATGTAGGATTGATAACATCAAGAGGCGTTTCTGCCCTTCCGAGGTGGTCTCGGGGTGATGGGAGAAAGTATCCGATCGGCTCCTTATAGATCGGCTGTTAACAGGATTTTCGGAGTCACACCAAACAGACGTATCACGACGGGATGCGGAGAAGAGAAGCGCGTAGTAATCAGGGAGATTCCTTCATCAATATCGTCGGAGATAGGGCGTGGAATGCCCCCTTAGCCTCAGGCACACCGTTCGGCCGTTCGGTGGCAACTTTCTATGCCGAGGAGGGCACCTGAGCATCGCTGACGACCGATAACCAGATTTTCATGGTTTCGTAATGATAATTAAATACAACACAATACAATACAATTTATTTTATTTGTAAAGTGTTACAACACATTACAACGAGTTCATGTACAATATTCTTCGTGATTCATGATATAAAATAATTAAAGGTGTATTCCAAGCGAGTTCACGAATCTTTTAGGTTCAAGAACCCGTCGAACAGTACTTTGATTGTAAGGGTCAGCTGTTCAAAAATCTGTTTGTATGTGATTCTGGTAGGGAATGTTATGTTGACAACGTATATATAATAATGTGGGGGTCGTAAATAAGCCCTTAATAGGTAAAACTGAAAAAAAGCACAACCAAACGCGCTATTCACCTTTTTCTCGAAATAATTCTACAAATTTCATCTAATCTAGTGATCATACATTTTTTTAATCACCATCTCAACTACCTGCCTACTAAAAGATCACCAAGAACAACTAAAAGAAGAAGAAGACTTTTCTTTCACCAAGTATTCTGCTTTGATGTACTAATCCGCAATATACCTACGAGAGAGGGGGAAAAAGGCACGATTAGGAAACCTTCATACAAGATTTATTGAATAAATTATTTCAACCAATCTGAAATTTATATAAATATAAATTTACATGTACCAATACGTTCAAAAAACGAGCTGGCAGATTCAGCCACTTGATGTGACGTTTTTCAAAAACCGCATTTTTCCTGCCGCACTGTTTCCACAATTTTCCAACGTAGGCGTGGAAGAAATGAATTTTTGTTTTTACTTCGTCAATATCCGATTGAAGACCCAAATCAGACAGCAAGAATGAGAGGATGTTGGCTTTTTTGCTTTCCGGACTTCCATTTTCTGAACAGTGTCCGATTTGTAGGAACTTTGGATGAGAAGATTGAAAAAATCATAGAAAAAAAGTCGCGGATAGTCGCAGGAAATTCCAACGGGATTGAGTGAAGGAATAGTGTCAAAAACATATATCAAATGATCTAACTCCTCTTTTTTCCTATTTTTGAAAAATAGAGGTTTAGTCGAAAATTTTTGGGATTATTATGGTATAGATTTTACGGCGCAATTGAGTGAAATTCATACTTGAAAAATTATTGAACCACATAAATATAGCCCGTACCTGTGTCGTAACTCGTCATGAAGAGCAGAGCGATCTCAGAAGTAGCTTGTACGATTTCTGCACTCGTAATGAACAGGTAGTTCATCGTCAGTGTTTTGGGTGAAATGAGTTGTTGACAGTTGGACCGCGGAACTTGCCCTCTATTGTTCTGTGCGAAGTTTGTGGAGACGGGAAACCTTTTGAATCGTGCCCACAGACTATCCAAGGATAGATTATTGTACTCGGGTTCAAGAATTTTGACTGATCGTTTCTTCGATTTTTGATACATACTCAAAGTACTGTGCGTCGGCGGGAACACTATAGTTCACCTGACACTCAATACACCAGCCAGCGCTAGCGTCGTCTTTAGTAACGTGAAAACCTCGTCATCAAAATCCTTTCAGCATTTTGAAGAAAAGACCAAAAACGTGCAAAATAACAGCATTTTAAACTTTTTTTAATGTTATTTGTTAATTGCCACCCTCAGACTATTTTCCCAGGTATGAAGGCATCATTCAAGGGTATGGGATATCATTCCTACCCAGAAGAAGAGTAACTGCTGAAAATTTCATCAAAATCCCTCGAGCCATTATTGAGCAAAGGCAACAAAAAAGTGTTAAACACGACATTTTTTCAAGTATGGTAGGGTGGCCCAAGTGCGTACAAGAAAAACATTAGTTTGACTTTGCCTGCCAATTACCAACTACCCTTAAGCAAATGTTTTCTATCTATGTGTAGACAGGCGATAAAATAAAACTGATGCTTGTAATAATTATTAGAGGAAGCAAATTGAAAAAGAGATGTGAAAAACGATAACACAACCAGCATCGATCAGGCTAATGACAAGGCATTTAGCGTGAAGGTTTGCCGTGAAATGAATTTTCGGAAGGTTCAGAAGGGTTTCCTTCAGTTCGAGTTCTCAACCCTATCCCCGAGCAGGTCTGAAAAGTTCATGAACTCGCGGTGCTTGGAACACAGCTATTTCTTCTTCAGAAAATAACTAAATCAATGCAATTCAGATTTTCTTTAATAAATAATAATTAGTTTCTTTAATTTAATAAATAAACAGTTGCTCTAGTCAGAAATTGGCTTGACAAAAATATGCACAGTATAAATTGTCTTAATCAGTAAGAATAAGCTTAATTCAAGTTTTATTTTATTTATTCATTTTTATTTTATAAATTCAGTAACAAATTTTCCTGATTAAGTCACAAGTGTTACACTTATTTCTGAGAATGATTTCACCGTTCTTTCATTTTTTAATATAGTCTTTAATTAAACTCTCCTACTCATTTAATGAGAAGGCCCGTAGTTTCAAAGAGCTGTCAATGTGATAGTAAATGGCTGCCGCTAGGCGTTCGTCCGCGTTCAGGTCGTAAAATTTCTTCATCATGTTTAGTGCATCTTGAATGGTTAATGGTAGTTCTCCTGATATAAATTCTCCCAGGTAGTGCTTCCTGTATGGTAAATACATTGGGCAAATGAGCATAAAGTGAACCAAAGTCTCCAGCTTTTGCATATTGCCATTCATACATAGGAGAGAACAGTCTAATCCTGCATGGTTGCTAATTTCCCTATAATGTATTGATATTTTAACAAAATTGTAAGTGATTTGTGTGGGTTATGGTTTTTAAAGTACCTAAGTTAAAGTTTTTAAAGATAAAGTAAATTTTATGAGGGGAAAAATACTTTTCATTGCAGAACCGATAACACTTGTGGTTATTATCACTTGAAGCTATGTGCTCGGTGGATCTATGGAATATAGTGTTCCATGCAAGGAACTGTGGTATGCTGTATTATTGCTTTTCTGATTCTAGGTAGGGAGTATCCCCGCCCCTTACAAGGAATATAGTATCTGTGGATGTATAAGTTATTTATAGTTATATGTTGTACAAGTATTTATTGATGTTGGCTATTGTGTTGTTAAGTTTAATGTATTCTTAATCGATATTTATTTAAATTCTGACACATTTTTAATACAATTTAAGAACTCTAGAAAAAATTCAGTATGCAGGAAGAAATATATTTTAGGAAGAAATGTCAATACACAGGGTAATAAAGGTTGAGGACCTTTTTGACTGTCCACAACTTGAGGACTTGAGAAGTACATTCCTACCTGACGAACAAACTGGTAGATCTCTAAATGATACTGGGCTGCAAGAGGCCAACTAGCAGAAATATGCCTTTGGCCTAAGGCGTAGGAAAAAAAGCAGAGTGGGAAGCACATCCGGCAGAACTACAGATGCAATTTCAAATTTTAAGATCATTGGTTATATGGGAAACAAATTTTCTCACAGCTCAGTCAGCTGAACTGGGTGCCTTCTGTATACAGAATATTAAGGGAGCATACCCTTTCAACAAAAAACAAGGTTTACCCTAGCATCACCTAAACCTACATGAAGTCTTGAGAGAAAGCCTCAAGAATACGAAGACTTATTTGCTCTGTATGGTACTACGCGGAAATTTAGGTTCTGAAGTGCCTTCTGTGACTGGAAAACAGCAGTGATACTGTTTTGAAAACACCAGTATAGTTTGCTAAATGTAATCAATGAGAAAAATGCCAGGGGTTGAAAGCAAAATGCCATTTGCAATGAGAACAAACCACATCAATAATTTTTACTGAAGCCTCTACCTAACACAGTTCCTGTGAAGCGACAGAAGCTTATATATGTAGAGAACTTGCTCTCGAAATATTATGGTGAAAATGCTCTCTGGAATGCTGCCTTGACCAACTCATAGGTGGAAGACCCGCTAGTAGGAGAAGAAATTCTTGAATTCTGAAATTCTTTGCGTACAAGGGGATGACACCTTCAGAATGTAAGAAATAAATACTCGTAAGAACGAGTCGGATTGTGATGTAGGACTTGTTAATTTTCTATTTTATTTCTCTTGATTGTTAACCCTTCGAGGTCACTCTGGGGTCAAAATTGACCCCACCGAATATATTTTGTATGATTTTTGGGCTTTACAATTTTTTTTAGCCAAAAGGGATATTTTGTAAATTTGGTTGGTAGCATTGCCTAGGCGAGGAAGTGATAACATCTGGCAATATACGTTGTGAACTCTAGCTAGAGGGTTGTGAATCTCATGTGGGACACTTTTGACCCCAGTGTGTCTTCTGCGTTCCTAATTTTGTTCTGTTGGGGTAGCCATTGACCCCAGTGTGTATTTTGGATTTCCTCACAAGGTAAGTCAGATAATATCATAATTCACTTAATTTTCTCATAGAAAATAAGTATTTTTATAATCTTGTAGTCAGTAGGTATTTCTTTTTCTAGACCACTCCTACTAGGTGACTCAGGTGAAGATTCTCAACTGGGTAAATGTGTCTAGTTGATGGGCTATCATAGGTCAGGGTTCATTTTGGTTCAAAAAATGGGTTGGGTTTTGCATTTTATGCATCTATAGGTAAGTAAATCCATAAATATATTTTTCTTGTAACTCTCCTGTAGTAGGAATGCTTGGATACCCTGAAGAGCCAGCTTCCTCGAGACCTGCTGAACAAGTTGTACGTGGGTGATGCTACATTTGCCCAAGATCTAACGATAAAAAGACGAGTCGGTCTCGTGTGTGAAGTGCACAGTCATACCGAAACGACGTGTGAAAAATGCAATTACTTATAACAAATAATAATACTACCTACCTAATAATTCCGTCGTGTTTTTAAAAACAACTTTTAAAAATACATTCATATTTCGTTTTTTATGTGTGCCTATTGCTTAGATATAATCCTGCAATTACCTTTAATTATTTCGTCATAAAAAATTTAAAAAACTGAGATGATAAAAAATTGAATGCGGAATAAAAACAGTGTATCAGTTTAGGTTAGAAAAAAGGAAGAGATGTGAAAAATGGGGTAAGTTCAAGGTATCGTGAAAATATGACTATTTAACTTACAACGTTACAGTTTTTTCTGACTATTCGACAGATCGTCAGCTTTGATAATTTTCTTTTAATTATTGTGCATCTTCAGAACCGAATTTTTAATGTTCATATGCCCAAAATTTTGATTTTTGAAAATTTTACTAAGAATAGTTTCAAGAAATCACGAATAAAATATTCAATTCTAACTTAATGTATTCTATTTCTTGTTTCTATGCGTAGGTAGGTTAATTTTTGATTTTTTTAAATAGTTAGTTATTGGGAAACTATTTATTGAGTATAATGTATAAATTAAAATACACTTGGGGTAAATTTTGACCCCAGAGTGTCTACCGTGTCACACAAAAAAAGGTGTGACCTAGGAGGGTTATGTTTTTGGTGTACTACTCCCACTCTTTCCTGTTTATTAGGTACTTTAGAATGAGAAGAAGTATGAGTAAACTTTTGCGAATTATTCTGTTTTTCAAGTTGAAGTGATCCTATGTAAGTATTAATAAAAACAAAGTTCAAGATCTAAACAAATCTGTAAAATGTTAAAAAATTGTGTATTCTGATTTTATTTTAAGAATAATTTGTATTTGAAAAATTAAATCATTAATATTGTCACTAATGCTTGTTTTCTTACCGCCTTTCTTTTCATTTCAATAGTACCAGGTTATGAAATGTGACTAGTAGAACGATCAAAACTGTCTACATCAAGGATGGTTCGAAGCAAAACTCCCTACATTTGTCAGTTTATGCCTAAACTCTCTACATTCATTTTTCAATGTCAATTTACTCTTTCTCTCCATAATTCACTTAATCAGAATTTCTCCCACTTATTTGGTGTTACCAAATGCATCCAAGGCAAAAGAAATCACCTTCCACTCAACAGTGGTTGAGATGTGGAACGTTTTTCTGATTTCCCGAAAAATTGCAGAAATGGATAGAGTCAGTTTTGGAATCCACCGCCTCAAATATAAATCATCTATAGAGAAGCCTTATACTCTCTACTCCCACCAACACCGATTTCAACATAAGAAATGGCACCCCACGATACCCAAGTTAATTTATTGCGGGAACAGCTACCGTCCATGAGATGCACTCGTACGTGAATTGCAGAGAGTGAAGATCACTTTGCGAAGTGCTAAATAACCGAGAGACCATGAAGAGAAAACTTCTTGGCGGAGAGTAAAAGTGGATAATCCTGGACGTGGCCTCAGACGTCGTGGAGTTGTAGTTACAAAGGTAGTCGACACCGAGAATCAGCAGGGAGCCTCCCTGCGGTTGGCGTATGAGTGTAAGAACGAAACTTTTCATCTCGACGGATGTGGTTAGATTTCACCTGGTGTTATACGAGCGGATGTCTGACGAGAACATGACAAAAGCTCAAATGGCATCGTAGGTACGAATGTGCACATGATTCCATACCATTTCTAGGAAAACCCAGCACGAAGGAACAGAGCAGCAAGAAGAACGAAGTCTTCAAATCAATAAAAACGATTACGTAACATCAACTTTTGCATGTCGCAAATTTTTGGTTTACCTCCAAAGCTAAGACATATCCATGTCAAAATGAGCTATTTAGATGGCTTCAAAATTTTAAAAGTGGGTTTGAAGGGTCGGGGACCCCCTACAAATCCGTTTCGTATATCAAAGAACACAATCCCAGATTTTAACGTCGTATTGTCTGTGTTGATCAATGTTAGTTTTGCGCATGCGCTATAGTTATTATTCCACCTCGCGATATAACTCTTATGGAATTTTTCTGGAACATAAACCCATCTACTCCCCGCGTTTTAACGAATCCGACCGATAGATGATAAGAAATCGAAGTTATAATAAATTAACGCGCACAGACTACTATTTATGTGACGGCAATCAAAGTTATAAGGGATCGTCTAGAAGCTATCCCGCAGAATCCCTGAAAATTACATCAAAATCGTTCCATTACACTTGGAGTTTATCTGTGTCAATCGATATTAGTTTCGCGCATGCGCAATGATTATTACTCAACCAATTGGGATATAATTTATAGGGCATTTTTCTAGAACATATACCCAATTACCTACCTAGTTTGAACGAAATCGGACCAACAGATAATGAGAAATCGGCGTTATGAGAAATTCTCGTTTGCGATTGCGCACAAGCTACTATTGATTCGACGGTATTGAAAATTATGGGGGACCTTCTGGAAGCAAACATGCACGATTCCAGAGAATTTTATCGAAATCGGACTGAAACTTGGTCTAGTTTTGGGCGTGACAATATTTTACCACAGACAGACACGGAACCATGATTGATCAGCAAGCTCTGAAACGCAAAAAGCAAGTAGCAATTTTGATTTTGGAGGACCAACATTTTTTCGACTTCAATCACGAACACAAAGCTTCCCTACCTTCGGTAGTAGGGAGCTAAATCAACATTCTGTTGAGTGATTTCCGTGAACCCTGGGGCCTATTTCATTAAGCAACAAGTGATTAGTTACAAGCCAATTTTATGTACAAGTTGTAAAAAATGAGTGTGCAAGCATTTCATAAAGGTACAAGTGTAGTCTTGTAATGCACGGTGAAAATTAACAAGTTTACAGGCGAATTTGAACAAGTTACAAGTGTTTCGTTTCCCCATAATTTTGAACAAGTCACTGTTTTACATGTAAAAAATGGCCGATTTTTAACCTACGTCCATTCACCTGTAAACTTGTTATTTTCCAGCATTGTGAGTTGACAATGATATGATTCAGAACCCAGTTTTATACTTTCCTAGTTACCACCACATGTTGTTCAAACCAAGTATTTTTCTCGTAAATATTATTATTTTCATTGTAATGTATAGCTTACGTTTAAAGTCGATTAAAGCCTTATTTCTTCAAAAGGTTTTCAAGTGTTGATCATTTCAGACAATTTTTAGGTGTTTAATATGTGGGAATCATCTTTTGCTGAGGAATACAGACAAGAAAGAAGCATTCAGCGTAGAAAACGCAAAAGAACGGCCACGAATAAACACTCATTTCGTGGGTATTTTAACGAGAGATTTAGGATGTCTTCCGAGACCCTTGAAAGATTCAAATGTTGCGTGACTCTGTGCAATTTTTCCTGATCGGGTATTGAGGATCTCCCCATCATCGAAGAACTAAGTCAAGTGTGAAGATCGTATCGAAGTTACGGATGACGTTTCTAACCCAACAGCATTAAGACCTGATCAACTGATTAATCATTTCGGCTGAATGAAGGAGAAAAATCCGATTATACCAGCCATCAGAATAAGTTGAAATCAAATACACTTTCTCCACTTTTCAGTTTATAATTTGTCTGTATTCCATTCATTACGACTTGTAATTTTTTATTTTATTTATTTTTTATTTTTGTTATTGTACTAAATCAATGATTATTACAAAGAGTTCAGGTCCACTTACACATCATCATTACAAAAATATATAATAGATAAGAAATAAGTCAAATATCTTCTTCCTAATCTAGTTAAGCATTACAGTTTAATGAAGTACATGCAAAATAAACGAGGTCATCGATATGAAATTAATATAAAGAATAATAATCCGTTATGAATCCATAATATCCACGCTATACCTGTGGTACTCGTACAAAATCCACAACAAGTCTATCCTGTTGTACACTATAGAATGCTAATGCTGTACATATCAGACACCTATTCGGTGAGCGCAATTGATCGAAGTGCTTGGGCACTAGTAACAAAATGAAATAAATTTAACATTTTCCCCCTATCATCACCAAAATCGAGCAAATTAGCCAGACGATCCTCATCCTCAATCACTGGGAGCCCACAAATGTATTTCGCAATGAATTGCCTTCGGTAAGTACTGTTTTAAGATCGGGCAACGTAGACAAAAATGGCAGAGGGTGTCAGCTTCTTTCATATTGCATATATTGCATAAGCTCTCGCTTCTAAACTTATGAGAAGTACCTCTATAATAAACAGTTATGAAAAACTTTGAAGACAGATGCAACTGGCACAACACCTTCTCAATCTGGGCATTTTGAATGAGTCCCAAGTACTTCTGCCTACCTGAATAGTCCGCTATCCTCCTATAGAACATATTAAATCTGGCACTGTATACCAGATTGATGTCCTGGCACCGAAAATGGTTGTAGATTAACGACTTGTAATGTATGATAAACATCCTATCGTGTACTTAATACCGTTTTTAAATTATGATTTGCTGACAAAACTTCAATTTCGGCATCCCGCTTGACATTGTTCATTTCGATTGTCCCCACACGCCATTTTTCTCTTCTGATACACTTGTAAACTTAGCCTCTACAAGAGTAACTTTTCTACACTTGTACTCTTTGTTTTGGTGAAACACTTGTTCTAGTTTACCGTTAACTGTGCACTTGTAACTTGTTGTTTCATGAAATAGGCCCCAGGTCTTTTCAATTCCTGTTCTTTCCGTCATTTGGGTTCTGGGATAGTACACCAAAGCCCGCCTCCTGTTAAATTTGTTATTTCCGATTCTTTATCTAAGAAGGATCCGGACAGGAAGAAATCCTAGAAATGCGAACAGGTTTTCTTCCGAAACATAACGGAGCGACTCGGCCGAACCAGATTGTGGGTCGAGTTATGTTCGATCCCAAGTATCTCGGATAGAATAGCAAAGAGGTATCTAATCTGGTTTCAAAATATATGAATTATTAATAGCTTAAGATACGAAGAGAAGAGGATAACATTAATTTATTTGATTTGAGGCTGTTGTCTAAAATCCATTTCGAAATAATAAAATGTACATCATTTCCGTAATTATTACCTACTTATATGTTATTGTGACATTAATCTGTATTGCTCTAAGAATTAATTTGACAAAAATAAGCAAGGTAACTGAATATTTAATAACATCTTGGTAAGTAATGCATGAATTTCAGTGACGCTCCAATGTTTGGGTTTCATACGATTTTGACCCATATTAAAGTAGGTACCTATGACATTTTTTTACAATGTGAATTGAATTATGTTTTCAACCAACGAACTTTTCAAAATTCAAAATCTTGATCCATAATTATGGTGGGGAACATTTTTCAGCCTATTGTATCGGGATTTATTGGAAATACTCTAGCTGCAGTGATTTTATAAATACCTGACGAGGGCATTGTGTTGCTTCCAAGTCTACCTAAAGGTAGCGGAAGCATAGTTTTCACTTTAGGGAGAAAAAAATTTTTAGTCTCTAAAATAAAAATGTCCACTTGCATTTAAGGTTTTCAGAACAACTTTGGTTCCTTTTCTGTCTGTCTGTCTGCATGTGTGTGTGTGTGTGTCTGTTGTGTGTGTGTGTCACTTGTGTGTCCGCAAATCCTTGTAACAAGCTTAGCTTGTTACAAATCCTTGTACTGTTAGCTGCTGTGCATGCGCCAATGTGAAATTTTTGTAATGACCACAGTTTTCATCCGATTTTGATGAAATTGTCAGCGAATGCGCGGTTTAGGTTGTAGATGGTCCCGTACCTATTTCATTGTTTTCAACTCATCAGTTCATTCTGCGCTTGTACAAACGTAAATTACATTGAGTATCATTTTTTCGTTTCTTAATTTATCAATATTATGACGTTTCACGCAACTTCTTGATTTACTCTTTTCCGCTATGGAATTTTTAAAGACCATTCAATAATTTTCAATGATCTACACATTCATGGTAGGTAAACGAGGAAGCTATGCGCCACACCCAACTTGGCAGACGTTTTTTTTTAGTCGTAGCTACTGTTGAGCACTGATTAATAAGTATTAATTATTAACATATTAATAGTATTAATAATTTTTTTTTTTTTTTTAATACACACAAAACAACTGATCACACACAAAACAACTGATACCACCTTCTCCGAACCTCCACTAGAGCGAACTGGCGTCGTTTCTAAAGAGTTGAAAAGAGTGTAACTCTACACACAAAAATGTGTTTCATCTCTCATTCCCACGCCAAGAGTCCGACGAGTATTTGGTATGTCGACTGTCTCCTATAAGGGTGGGGGGGCGGGCACACACACAAAACAACTGATCACACACACAAAACAACTGATCACACACAAAACAACTGATACCACCTTCTCCGAACCTCCACCAGAGCGAACTGGAGTCGTTTCAAAAGAGTCCGACGTGTATTAGGTATGTCGACTTATTAATAATTAATAAGTTTAATATTAATATGTTAATTAAGTAATCTTATTATGATTAATAAGACTTTGATGTTTCGCTTTACAGGGTTATGCTTGATTGTATAAATATGAATAAATTGTTTTGCGTGTCGTGGGAAAGCTGCCACCCACGCCACACAAAACAATCAATTCCAAGAGCTCTGTCTATAAGAGGACACCAGATCTGTAGTGAGCAGGGAGAAAAAGAAAAATATCTGCAGGATTTATCCAACAAATATCTCACAAGAGAGGAGGAAAATTCCGCAAGTTTAGAGAAGAAGACAATGTTGGCTACCTTCCATGTAGGGTAACGACCGGCAATTTGCAATAAAAGTGAGAAGGTCCAATTGACGATTACCCTCTTTATTGGGATTTAGAGACTGAATAAAATCTTGAAGGATCTCCACCCAATTTTATCTTTTCACCCCATAACAAGAAACGTCTTCACTGAAACACCTTCACTTACCTATCGTCACGTATCTTCACTTGGAGACAGCCTAACACATCGGCGATCGGGTAGATCCTTGCTCCAAGCAAAGGATTGCACCCATGTAAGAAGCGCCGCTGCAAAGTTTGCCCTGTGGTTATTGAGGAGGCAGTTTTCAAGTCGCCGAACAACCCCAACTCATAAACATGCAAAGGATCAGCAGAATGCCAGACACCAATGTGTGAGTATGTGTTGGTTTGTAAAGAATGTTCTGCCTTTTACGTGGGGAAAGCAGAAACTCCACTCAACTCGAGGGTGAACAACCATCGAGCATCCGTGGTTCGGTCTGACGATGATCTTCCTGTGAGCCGACATGCCGTTGCCCATAACTCAGACTTTGATTATTGTTTTGGCATTCATCTCTTAAAGGAAATGAGGCAACGACAACAAGCGAATGCTTCACCAATCGGAAAAAGCCAGGCCTAAATATCAGACGTTGAAGCGATATCAAAAATTACGCAAATTTCTTGCCGACGTTGCGAACATCCCAAATTAATCTTTTTCTCTTGTAGTTCCGAATGAGGCAGAAGACGAAATATTGAATAATGGTTTTGTGTTGTTATTGTCTGTTTTCTTTTCTTACTGAGTGATTATATTCAAGCTCTTCTACAGCCATTCAACAAGTGCTATACAGGGTGTTGGAGTTTAGGGCAAACCATCGGCTTGGCTTCAATTCTACTACTAATTTGCGACTTTTTTGCCCTATAACATATATTTTTTAATTCACTCTAAACACCACTTTTTTCATTTTTAAGATTTTTCCGCGTTTTCAACTTTGTGTCACTATAACTGTCATAACTCTCTAAATTTTCAGTCAAAACTCAAATCTCATTATACATTTGGAAAGAGCTTAAAATTCACAACTTCCTAATGACTTTTGAATAAATTTTAAATGTAATGAATGGGTGAAAAATAATCTATAAGTGAAAAATTTGTAAAATTCCGAAAATTTTTACTTTCTTCAAAGTTTGTCTCTCGAAACCTCCCGGATGGAAATTTTCATGCTGTAAGCCTAAAAGTTGCATCACAATCCCAGCTTTCCAACGGTGTAGTCAATTTTTATCATAAATTGAGGAAGAAAATTATGTTTGTATGCTGAGAAACGTAGTTTTTTCTATGAAATTGAAGGTTTTCATTATCAATGACCCCTTAAGAAAATACAAGTTTGGGGTCGGTTTCTACGTATTTTTCGACGCTGAATCGAATGGTAAAACTTACAGATCTCTCCAACTCCGTTACAACCGAGTTTTACACTTAAACAAACCAGTTCTTAGTTCATTTGTTATGATCAATTTCATGTGTTTTTAAGGGTAAAACTCCGTAAAACTCGGTTGAAACGGAGTTTTAGAGTGAGTGTTACCATTCGATTCAGCGTGAAAAAATTCTTAGAAACCGACCCCAAACTAGCATTTTCTTAGGGGGTCATTTTTCATGAAAACCTTCGATTTCATAGAAAAAACGTTTTTTAGCATACAAATATACTTTTCTCCACCAATTAACGAAGTAAAATTAAATTGTTGGAAAGCTGGGATTGTGATGCAGCGTTTAGGCTTACAGCATGAAAATTTCCATGCAGGACGTTTCGAGAGACAAACTTTGAAGAAAGTGAACATTTTCGGAATTTTACAAATTTTTCACTTACGGATTATTTTTAACCCATTCATGCCATTTAAAAACTTTTAAAAAATCATTAGAGAGATAGTAAATCTTACGCTCTTTTCAACGGTATAATGATATTTGAATTTTGAATGAAAATTTAGGGAGTTATGACAGCCTTAGTGACGAAAATTCGAAAACGCGAAAAAATGTTAAAAGTGAAAAAAGTGGTCTTTAGAGGGATTAAATTATAATTATTTAATTTAATTATAAGTAATAAATTATAATTAAATCATAATTTAAAAAATATATGTTATAGGACAAAAAAGTCACAAATTAGTTGTAGAATCGAACCTTAGCCTGTGGTGCTCCCGAAACTGCGACACCCTGTATATAAAATGCACATATATGTACATAAATATGAAAAAGCGAAAACTTCAAGAATAGTTTCAGAATACCTCAAAACTGATTTTAATCAATGAAGACATTTTTCAAAAATGCTGATTTTAAAAATTTTTCAAGCCATTGCAATAGCTTTATTTGTTTACTAAAATTCGTTAGCAGTTAATGTCCAACTAGGATAATGTATAAAATGCGAGATACGTAAAGATGATTAACTTTTTGGCTTGACAATATGAGCGCTATCCGTGGTGGATGGCTGAAGCTACGCTACTGTACGACACATCGGGAAGTGATTCACATTGATGCACATCTTTTCTTCCTGCATTCTTAGCAGATCCACTCAGCCTTTCGCTGTAATTAAAGAAATCGAGGCGAGTAGGGACGCATCCCGCCCTCCTTGGCACAACCTTTTCGGCGAAGATGTTTCCGAAGTGTTCAGCGTCTCGTGGCGGTGGTTAGCCGAAACTTAGCGGAACGCTGGATCGTAGGAACTCAACGGGCGAGCAGGCGACAGATGTTGGCGATACAGCTGAGCGGGCCGCTTGTAAGGAAGTTCCCTGGAACACATCTCACTCCATTTGCATTACAAGATCCTAATCTCATTTCGGGGAATAGTTCAGAGGAAATTGAGAAGTAAAAGTCATGCAGAAAGGCGTTATGAGCAAATTTTCGGTTTATTATTTTCAATAAGTACGCATTAAACCTTTGTGAAAAACCAAGAAGAAAAACGTTACCCTCCCCCCCCCCCCCTCCTCTAAATTACTTTATTGGTGTTTAATTTCCAAGGGAACATATCCACCAACGAGAGTTAACTCCCGAGTCTAGTAACACTTTGCATCGGTTTTTGACCCACCAGCCGCCACGGTCCGTCCAATCCTTCTCGTGATGTTCTATCATTGCAGTCACGGAGGATGCTGTTCTAGTTGAGCTGTCATCCGGACCGGATGGTATTCCACCGATATTGCTGAAAAGATGTTGTTTATCACTCGTTTCTCCTTTGACATCAATTTTCAATTACTCACTCAAATCTGGTGCCTTCCCTTCACTATGGAAATGCTTATATGTCATACCTCTATTGGCCTTTCTTGAATTGGCTGACAAACTGCCTTTCTGGAAGACGACTTATTGTTGAAATAATGAATTGTATCTCAAAGACATTTATCGTTAGCTCTGGAATCCCTCAGAGCTCACATTTGGGCCCCCTAATCTTATTAATGATGGTAAATGATATTGGTGAGCTGCTCAGACGACTTAGGTGTCTTATGTTCGCTGACGACATGAAGTTTTTTTCCTATATGGAGACACAAGATGATTGTCTGTCATGTCAGGAGACCATGGATCGCGTCGGGGAGTGATGCACACAGAATAACTTATCCGAGAATGTTGGTAAATGCTCTGTATCCACATTTAGTCGTGTCCGCGACACAATAAACTTTAATTACCATCTCAATGGTATATCTATGCCACGAGTGAGTGTAGTCCGGGACCTCGGTGTTCTGCTTGATCCGGGTATTACCTTCTGTGACTATATCAATGAGCCTATTGATTGCCAATCACTCCCTGCACAAATCAACTTTTCAGTCCCCTAATTTTATTTCCGACCAGCCATACTATTTAAAACTACATTCAATTCTACCAACTATTTATATCATAGGCCGCTTTCTAGAATCCCCCGTAATATCAACTATTGTTAGAAAACTATTCCGACAGGGATTTCTTCACGAGTCCGATGTCCCGTTTCAGAAATCATAAATTTAGCTCCCTTTAATTATTATTTTTTCTTACGATTTGCTTGTTCTGATTAGTACTGAGCTCTGGAAGACAAATTACTGTGTTATTTTATTGTTTCTGATTTGTATTATGTATATTCTGTATTCTGTATAATCTGTAATTTGGGCTTGCTCGTAATTTCAATAAATAATTAAATTAAATAAATAAACACTGGATCTAGATAACAACTGCGAGTCTGTGTTTTCACTATTCCACCATCAATTTTGTCCTCCACACATCTCCTCTCTTGCAGTAATGCCGGCAACTAAATACTCCAGCTGTTTTGCTCGCGTTTTGCCTGTTACTGGCATATTATTCCACTGGAAAAGTAGGTAAACCACTGTTGGTTATATCTCCAAAATTACAGAACACCCTCTCTGGCTGGGATTGCCTTAGGGGATTCTCACAGTCTGGAGCGAAGCCCTGTTTTGAGCTAATTTTAACGGACTTGGCGTTTGGAAGAAGTACCTACCCCGTGTTTGCGTGAGACACTAAACAGAGATGCTCGACAAACAAAATACTGGGGCACTTATCAAGGCCAGTCGCCAGCCGATACCTGAACTTCAATGAAATTGATCCCTACAAATCGAGATTCCAAGGCGGTTTTTGGAGCAGAAACGTCAGAAAAATGCTTTATAGGATAAACTGGATGCTGGTTACCCTTTCGCTTACTGCATTGAACCTTTCACGGTTGATTTTGGATTATTATGTTCAATAATAAACCTTTGTGATCGACCAAGAAAAAAAAATTGGTTTAACCCCCCATCAAACTTTGTTGGTTTACTTTTCAAGATGCGTAGAATCCAAAAATCGAATTTAAAAAAATCCACCCGTCCGCGGTACGCCGCACAGTGGGCCAGAAACCAAAACAAACACTAAAACATGGACAAAATTATTTTATGTACTATCCTTATAGGAAATTCTGTGTTGATTCCGAATGTAACCCATGTTCCTATACCTAAAACCACGCATTAAAGTGGTACATATTAAATTGAAAATCTTTGAAAAACGGAGTAAAAGGTAAAACGTAGAGCATTAAAGGATGTCTTAAAAATTGTTTGTTTCATAGAAAAGTTGTAGATAATTAAATTCTGAGTCAATTAAACACACTTTTTTCAAAATTATTGAAAAAAAAATAAGGGGAATACGGAATTTTAAAGTTTTTATTCACAGAGAAGTAGGTACCGATTTTGGCAAATTTGAAGGGGAAAACTTAAATAATCAAATTTCTTATAGAATAAAAATGGAAGATATTTTAATTCTGCGCCATTTGAACACCAAAAATAAAAATATGCAGTTTCAAACTCTGGTCAGTTCTTCTTCGTTAAAAATTGTACAAGGACTAGGGTTTGTTTCTTGAATGAGGGATTTTTGTACTCATTTTCTGGTCTTGCGCCGTTTTATCAATTCCACCATACAGATAAAAACTGCAACCATGCACAACCGATTAATTTGCTTATAAATGTATTTAGTGGACTTAATGGTTTACTGGAAAATCAAAATTGGTTTTCCCAAATCATCACTCAGGCCCGCTTTTGCATTTTCCCTGATACATCTCTCATTTAAACGGTGTATACTGGAAGTGGACGGTTCTCATTGGTGTTTGATAAATAATATTGAGGCATATAATATATTTGTAGTAGTCACCTGACCTTTGGACTGTTTATCCTGTTATCTAGGCCTGGCCGGGGTACCCTCCCATCCAGGTGAATCTGTTTAAAAGAGCCAGGAGTGCCACCAAATATGTCATTCGTCTACCAAATTCGAGACTTCTCCTCTAAAGTGTATGATACTTCTAGCTTGGAAAGAGGAAAAAGTAGGAATCTTTTACACAGATTGGCCTGGATGGGAGTCCCACCAGGCCTAGATAACAGGATTAACAGTTCACGGGTCAGGTGACTACTACACAATCGAACTTAAGATGCTACAAAATTGGAACGGGACGTCTTTGGGTGTGGTAGAGTATAAATATACAAACCATTCTAATCAGCTGAGTGGGCTTTTTAGCTTATTTGGTTCCTATTCAGCTTTTCAGGTACTGAATTTTTGAATGGGCTTTTTCTGGAACTTGAGACATCACTCTAATCAGCAGAGCTGTAGCTAATTTAGCTAAACTTTGCTGAATTTTGCTATAAATACTGAACTTTGGATTGGAGCCACCAAATATATCATTCATCTACCAAACTCGAGACTTCTCCTCACAATTGTATGATACTTCTAGCTTGGAAAGAGGAGAAATGAGAAGTCTCGAGTTTGGTAGACGAATGATATATTGGTGACACTCCTGGCTCGTTAACACAGATTGGCATGGATTTATTTATTTATTTAATCATACAAATGCATTTTATAATATGGTACAAATTTAACAACTTAAGCTACTCACTTTCGATTTCTTTCCCAACAATAGGCTTGACCCGTGTTGTTGGGGATGGTCTTGGTAATTCGCTCATGTCTTACAATCTATTTACTCTAAGATACAATCGGTTCTTAAAAATTTAATCTTATGCGTATAATGTTCTTATAATTTCAAGAGAAGATATTTTCTAAAATAATCACTGTACATAAATACTGCTTAAAACAGTTTCACATCCCACTTCCCCCTTTTCTACAAGCCAGGTTAAAATATGTTTCTTGTAGTTTTGTCTTGTCAATCTTTGAGCATTTCTCATATGGCCCTCTAGCGCTCTGTGGATAATGAAAATAATGAATTTTGGATTGTGAGTTGACAACGTTAGTTTCGGTCTAGGTGCAATTACATTTCCTGCGGCTACGTACCTTGTTATATATGGATTACGTTGTGAACCTATTATTTGTGGATCCTTATGGAATTGCAGAAGTAAATTTTTGACATATTATAATTGTCTTATAGCGATATTAAATACATTGTCAGATGGAGTCCTAATTGGTAAAGACAGCATAATTTTTACAATGGTTTTTTGGCGTAAATGTAATTTATTTATATGGGTTGAGAATGGGGGGGGGGGGGTGGGGGTACCCCCACCAGGTCTAGATAAAAGAATTAACAGTCCACGGGTCAGGTGACTACTACTCAATCGAACTTAAGATGCTACAAAATCGGAACGGTACGTCTTTGGGTATGGTAGAGTATAAATATGCAAACCATTCTAATCAGCTGAGTGGGCTCTTTAGTTTATTTCGCTCCAATTCAGCTTTTCAGACACTGAATTTTTGAATGGGCTCTCTCTGGGTATGGTATTACAACTTAAGACATCACTCCAATCACCAGATCTGTAGCTAAATTAGCTGAACTTTGCTGAATTTTGCTATAAATTCTGAACTTTGGATTGGAGCCTCTCTGAGTGTGTTAGATAATATTTACTATATTGTAGATAGTATTTCCCTATCAGTATTGTCAAAATTAATCTGAAATTTAAGTGGTGGTGTGCTAAGATATACAGTCATGTCTGGGATGAGCGAGCAAAGCTATCGCGCACAGCTAGTTCCATTATACAATATTAAAATAACTAGGAAGGTACCAAGTACGTATCACAATCAGAATTTATTAGTACTTGAAGTCAGAGTACTTAATGGTGGAGATGGCGCCTCTACCATTATGTCAGAATGCAAACTAAGGCTCTAAATTGTCCTCATCTAATATCTGATTTTCACCATATCTACTCAAATGATCACAAATTCTCAAACTTTTTTCTTTGGCATACATTATCCTTACTGGATATTCACTTAATTTCAACTGAGTTTGAATATCTTACTATGTTCTTCTTTTATGCTGTCTACAAATCGCAAAGCTGCATGATCTGATATTACTACCGTCTCGAATGTAGACATATGAACATATTGGCGTGCATTCTGAACAGCGTGTTTGTCGCGTAACGACACAAATATTGTCAGAGTCCTTAATAAATGTTTTTTAACTTCGACGTCCAGACCTTCTAGATCTTCAAGCCTCTATGAGAACCAAGGTACAACGAGGAGAGACTTTAGCGTGAATTAGGTTTTAAAAATATTGTATCAAAACGAATTTTGTGGGATGAAAAACGACGAAGTACCATTTCCCTAGCAACGACTCGGTTGTAGGCGGAAATCACTGTAACACTATATGTTTCGTGCGCGGAAAAAAATTGACTCGCAAAATTGACTCGCAAAAATTGCTAGGACCCCAGGGCTAAAACATGATACATGTTAATAAAGGGGGAAAACTTATCACTGTCTTTGTTTAATATCAACTCTTCCCTAAATTCCTAATCCAGTTCTAAATTGGGCACTGACATTAACAACGCAGAACAATCAATAACCTCGTGTGAGTAGTGAAATGCCAACCTTAATTTCATGTTCGTTCTCTGATTCCACGCGAACAAACAATTCCTATAGCTTCAATGACATTATTTTCTCGAAGAACGGGAAACTACTAAGTCTACAGGAGTACACTGTAGAACGAAATGAAAGAAACGGTTTGAAACGAGGTTTTCAATTCTTGTCAACCACATCCCATCTTTTGTTGTAGGTAAGCCCGACCCTAAAAAAAGATAGAAAAGTTAAGAAGCGAGTAGAAAGAATGAAAAATAACTCCTGAGGGAGGAAAGTTTGGAAGAAAGCGTATTGTACATGTCGCCCATTCTGTCTGTCTCAGTTCGAAAGCTCGTTGGTGAGCGGTTTTTATCCTTTTGACGAGTATCAACGTTTTCTTGTCGCACCTACCCGCGAGAATTTCTGTATTGAACTGCATTTCTTTTTGAAAACATTTTATGATTGTCGATTCGACGAAGGCTGTTGTCTGTAAAGGCGAAGGCGCCTGTAAAGGATATTTTGATATTCTACTCCGGTACCTATCTATTTATTTTGATGAATTTGCATTGCATGTGCATTTCGCTATTTCAATTTTATTCAACGTTATTTATCAACAAAACAAATAACATCAATAAACTGAAGCTCCTTGTATCAGCTGAGTGAGCTCCGAAGCAAATTTCTTTGCTATTCAAATCATGAAGTTAAATTTTGAAACGGAGAACCCGTGGGACGTCTATAAACGAATCATCAAGTCTAGAGCCCTCCCAGGTCAGCTGAGTAAGATCAGGAGCTAATTTCTTTGCTATCCAACCTATGAAACTGAAATATGAAATAGGGGCCTCTTGGGACTTCTTGGGGCATTGTTCCAACAACGCTTCGAGTGCAACCCCCAGAGCTCCTCCAGAGTTGCTGTGGGGTTAGCTCCAAGGTCGCCCACTCTCGTGTTTGTTGGAACACTTTGGAGCTCACCCGAGAGTTCAAAACGCGTTTGCGGTAGTTGAAGATTGACGTACTGATCTGTTTATAGAAGCTCAGTTTCCCCTACTTCCCTCAATGGATGCGGTACCACGCAGATGTTTCGAACCTCGCGTTTCGAAACATTTGAAATCCGGCGACAGACACGGGTGTTCCGAAAATTCACTTTCATTGTAATTGTTCACAACGCTCTCGTAGACGACGACTTTGGAGCGCTTCCGATCTTGTAGCAGCACCTCGTCTTCATAATCAGAAGAATCCAAAAAAAAGTTGTCATCGTCCGAGGAGTCTTCCAAATCAGATTGGAGAAAAAAATCGCATCAATATTACAATATTTGTAAATAATATACGGAAAATATTGAAAGAGACATGTGATATCAAACTTAGTAGAGAAGGTGAAAACAGTTTAGAGAAGGTTACGCGGATTGTAGTTTATCCAAGGCTAGCAGGTTATTTCAAAATGAGCATGCGTAGGGCTTGGAGCTCTCGATGAGACCCCGTCTCATAATAGAGATAAAAATCCCGTCCTTGCGCCAAAAAAGCAAGCATTTCAAACGAAAGGATGATTTCGTTGGCTAAAAATTTTTGAGTACATTAAATTGGTCAAATTCCGAAAAATGTACTAAAAAAAATCACTAAAAATGTCCAAATATGGTTGAATTTTTAGCAGAATTTCAGTCAACACTGAATTTTCAACAATTAACTAGGAAATTTAAAAATTTGTGCTCACAAATTATGCTGAAAAACGAACTTAAATTTCATTATTATTTAGCTACTAAAAAATCCATAAAACTGCAAAAAATCTAAAAATCCAAAATCTCTTTTGAATCGCCAAATTTTATTTAGTATGAATTTTTTTGTCATAAAATTTGTTTTTAACGATTTCTTTTTACTGAAATTGCTCCAATTTCAATACATTTTAATATATACCTAAAACGATAGATAATCTAAGAAAATTCGCTCGTACGATCATGCTGCATGACTGGAACTTTTTAGATTCTATTCATCTTGAAACATAAACCAAAAATTTTTAGGGTGGGAGGGGGGGGGGGGGTATACAATTTTTTTTTCTTAGTTGATTACAAAGGTTCATTATTGAAAATAATAAACCAAAATAATACACCCCACACATCCTCAGATGTCGCTACACTGAGGCAATCCAGCGATATGCTGGTCACACTCTTCCATTCACTGATGGCTCAAAGACATCTTGTTGGCCTTGCTCTATGGAGCCCCAACTTCCAAGTCACTAGACGCATACCACCAGATGCATCTGTGTTCACAGCAGAGCTGTGGGCAGTGACACTGGCTGTTCGACACTGCCAATTATTGGGAGTTGGGAATTATGTGATTTGCAACTCAACTAAGCACCGTCGAGGCCATTGGGGACTCATATTCTGATTATACCCTAATACAAAGCCTACGTGAATCGCTACACCAAGCCACGACATTGGGATCAACCAAAATCTTTATGTGGGTTCCAAGCCATGTGTGTACAGATGCACTTGCAAGCAGAGTCATTGGTGACAACTCCATTGATATGTTGCCTATACGCATAGAGGATCAAATCTCCTACATGCAACATAAAGCCAATTCCATCTGGCATGAGGCAATGGCAGGTCGAGGACACTGGTCTGCGTGGTGTCCTTCAGGACTGTAGCCCGGTGGGCCTATTCGTAACCCTACTTCCAAGGAGAGATCGAATAGTGGTCAACCGGGTTGCCACTGGCCATACCCGTCTTACTCACAGACACCTGCTTAGCGCAGAAGCTCGAGATGTGTGTGTGGGGGGTGTGGGGGTGATCTGTCCATCCGCCACTTTCAAGAGGACTGACCAGCCCTTGTGGACCTCCTCGTCAATCATCAGCCCCCTTTGTGGGTTGTCGTTTTATCCGATTCCTGTTGTTGTACCTGAGAGCCGCTGAGCTCTACTACGAACTGTGATATATGGTCTGTGATATGTTTATATGCATCTAGTCGTAGTTTTATTTTACTTTGCTGATTGTATATAGTAGCATGTATATAGTTGATATTTTATGTCTTTACTATGGCACATAACTCAAAAAGTGTGACGTCTGGTGTGACGAAGAAAGCGTTATGATGTCTAATGATTTTCACGTACAACCGATTCGTTGCTACGGAACTTTAACGTCGTCAGTTATCATCGTACAAAAATTGTTCACCACTCGTTGGATAGCTCACGATTTACCTAACCATATTACGTTGACCACTGCGGAGTGCGTGGCCGTCAAGCTGCGGTGTGAGCGTGATTGTTTAAGTAATTGTTTACACACAGGTGATCATTCTCAATAATTTATATTGTGAATACTATTGCATGCTTTATATAAGTAAAGAGATAATTTTAAGACCCAACAACCGATAAACGAATTATCTCTTAGAGATGTACGAGTCATGAAGATGTACGAGTCATGAAGATGTACGAGTCATGGAGATGAAGCTCGGACTGTGTTAATGTTTAACAAAATAAAATAAAAAATAAAGTACGAGGTACGTGGTTTGGGTACGGGAGAGGGCGCAAAAACATAAAATGTCCCTCGTGGTTGCGTACGTGTACGAAAATACTAGCCCATTTTACATCTAGTCTTAGTTGGGTCTTAGTCTTTATTTTTGGGGTATTTAAACACAGAATGTGTTTTAGCCATGGACTAACTAGCCGAAAATGGAACGCGGGATGGGAACGAAATGTGTGACGGATGATTTTCACGTACAACCGAGCCGTTGGTAGGGAAATGGAATTTCCGCCATTTTAATCGCACAGAAATCGTTCACCATTCGTTGGAAAGCTCTTGATTTATCACGAATTTATTTCGTATTTTTTTTCGTAGTTTCATACTATAACTATATAAATTGATGTTATAAATGAATAGCAAACAATGACGCTTGTTTGGTTGTCACTTGGTTGCGCGACAACGCAATTTTCGTAGTTTCATACTATAACTATATAAATTGATGTTATAAATGAATAGTAAACAATGACGCTTGTTTGGTTGTCACTTGGTTGCGCGACAACGCAAACACATTCTGTGTTTCAATAATTTCGTCCGAAGTATGTAAATAGAGGTAACCGGGGGTCCAGGGGGCTTGTTTTTTCAACCCAATTTGGGGGCTAAACAGTGGTCATTAGAGTACCCCTCATTTTGTTCCCCCTCCGAGGTGCCAGTGGAGTCCATGATGGCGCTCCTTTTTGGTCAAGGATGTCAAAATGGCTCCCCTTAGAATCGTGTCACTTGACCCTTCTGATTGAAGTGCGGCTTAAACCTTTAAAAAAATCACGGGGCCTTAAGTAAATTATTCGAAGGCCCTGCGAGTGAAGGGAACGCATACAGCACGCTTCGAACTCAATGCTTATTAGGCCCCTTCGATTTTTGTAAACGACTCTTGCCGGCGCTTTCTCTTCAAACATGTCCTCTCTTTTATCCTATCCATTCCGTTTGTTCGGTTTTTTGTTTGCCTCGTTTAAAAACACGACCCTGACATTGAGGGAAAGGTATTGAAAACTCTTCGACCCATAAACCTTTGTCTGGAGTTCGCTCATCGTCTCCTTAGCAACTGAAAGTGTTTACTGATGAGTTTCTCACTGAGAATTTGTAACGAAGACGCAAGCGACTGGTATCGAAAAACGTTGTAAATTTTTACACGAAGGTTCATTATTTCTATATTAAATAGCGCTTTTACGCAAACCATTTGTCTATAATAAACTTTCAAATATAATGCCGCGTTAACGCTAATTCTTGATTAACTCAAACGGTGAAACTGGCCCATAGTACCAAATGTTTTTCATGGCTTTCTCCCGCCTAACGGTTAAACCAAGGCGTATTGTGTATCAAATATTTGTTGGTAATCTATTCAAGATCAAATGTACAGTTAATCAATCAATCAGTGAGATAGATTAAACCTAAAATAAAAGAAGAAACTTCATTTTCAATGCAAAAAAACGTTGCCGTTGGGGGTGTCTAGCCGCCAGTGGTTTGTGTTCATGATGGTACATTTATTGTAAAATGAAATCTGGGGGACACCCCCAGACCCCCGGATTGTTAATGTTAGGATCAAGGATCAAACCAATGAAACACAGAATGTGTATTTCGGGGATTCCCCGGAGAGCTGGTGGCATTCTGGTAAGTTCGGCAGAAGTTCATTCCGCGTTCTTGGAATCCAGCGCCTTGAATTGTAGACCTACGTGACGTAGACCCTTCCCGAGGTTATTAACGGTTTATAAGGTGGCAACCTAAGCATGGAGGCTCAGGTAAGCCGTTAAACAATCAAACTATCGTCTGTTTACTAATTTTCAATAAAATGGGAGCAGTAAGTTAAAAAAAGTCGTTAAGCATGTTAGGCATGGACCTATGTTTCACAACTCAATGTCCACATATTGCAACGCATTATACTTCTCAGTAATGAAATCTCGCTTCTTCCTTTGATGATTTTCCATGTAAGCCATTACTTTGGGCCTACGTGACCGACTGCTCGTCCCCTCCAAGGAAGGGTTAGGAAAACCCTCTGGCCAGGTAGAGTTGGAGCATTATCGTACAGGACGCCTTCGCAAAAGTTGTGTTTTGCAATTATACTTACAAATTCCGTTCAATTGTGTCTTTAATTAAAACACCCACTTCCTGATGAATTAGTCAAATAATCATAAAGATTACAAGCAATCCAACTATCGTCTGATTACTAACTGTCAATGAAATGGGAGCAGTACGTACCGGTCTTTCTTACCTACCGGCTTATTTATAATATTTATAATAATGCTTGCCACTATGTATTATATTATATGAATATTATATTATGGATATCGTTTTTCTAGCCAAGCAAAAAAAGGAAGCCCAAGCCCCCAAAGAAAAGAATGAAGGAGGAGGAAGTTAATGTAGAAACAAAAACGGAACCGAAGTGGGGGTGAAGGAAGGCGAAGGAAGTAGGTGGTGGAGCGGACGCGCGGTGGGGGGAGCAGCTCGTACGGCGGAGGGGTGGGGTTCGGGGGGGATCTTACGGGACGGACGCCTTCAAACCAAATAACCCTCCGTAAAAACATATTCTGTGTTAAAAGAATGCCACCTTCTAAAATTTAACACAATAAATACAGTACCTTGATACACCCGGAAGCGAAAACTTCTTTACTCTAGGTATTCGTAGTTTTCGCATCATAAGCTTCGTTCTCAGTGTGCGTTCTGCCAGTTCGGAACGGTTCTTGGCAAGCGCAGTCGAGTTTTGTCGTTCGCTGAGTCCAGAACGCTCAGTTCGGAACGCCGAGTTCGGCGTTCGCAGTGTTTCGGGAACCCAGTTCCGAACGGTTTCAACAGTCCCCGATTTTCGTCGGAACTGTCAGAACTCGAACCTAAGGACATAGTTAACGCATGCGCATTTCACAATTTTTCGGAGCTCGTGGAGTAAACAAAACGCTCTATTTGGCTTTGGTTGCCGCGTGTTCCCTGCAATTTTCCGTGTAATATTTTGCTCTGTTCTATTGTTCGCTGTTCTTCATTGGAATTTCTTCATCGAAATGTCAACTAGTAGCTCGTCAAGTTCGGAAAGCTATAGTTTCGACGATGGTGGTGAAGTTTCGTGCTTTGTAGACGATGAGGACGAGATTGAAGTTGTAGTTGGATCTCGTCAACATCTAAGAAACTCGAATTTTTTCGACGAAATTGTACCAAGGTTCGACGACGAAAAGTTTGTTACAAACAACAACACAGGTAATTCCTCTTCCAAGTTCTGAAATCATTCGCAGTGCAGAACGGGCATTGAGAACGAAGTTATAGATTTCTGAAAGCCCTTTCACACAATTAAGCTCAGAAGAAGCTGTTTCGAATTTTACATAGGTAGGTGCCATGAAACATTATTTGCTATTGTGACTACAGGTTCATTTCCAATAACGAACTAAAGCTCACTTCAAAAAGTCCAGTCATGCAGCATGATCCCATGAGCGAATTTTTGAAGAAATCTTCGACATTTCAGTCGCTATTGATCGTGTAGAGAAATTTACAACTAGCGAACGGCATTATTTCGATTTTTGACTGATTTTTCAACTTTGAAATTTTTGAAAACTTGATACCTACATATTCTTATAGGAAATTTTACGCTGATTCCGAATATACCACATGTTAGTATGCTGAAAAAATTATTTCGCACAACAAATCGCAAAAAAACAGGCTATTTTGAAATTTTTCAAAACATATTATACATACATACATTCATAAAAGAATGCGTTAAACTTCAGAATATGATTCAGAATAGCCTGAAACGTATTTCTGCATAAAAATTTTTCAAAAATTCACATTCTACAAATTTTGAGGCGAGAGCAATAGCTTAATTTTCTTCAAAAATTCGCTAAAACAGCCTATTTTGAAAATGTTGACTACATTTTTGAACATTTCAACCCGAAGATGTAATCCGATCATGCTGGCCAACGAACTTGAACTTTCGTTTTGTTTCCCTAACATTTTAAAATTTGTTTGAAGTTTCTAGCACAATTCTACGGACAGTTATGGTCTGGAATGACACATACATACATATATACATATATACATATATACATACATACATAAAAAAATGCGTTAAACTTCAGAATATGATTCAGAATAGCCTGAAACGGATTTCTGCATAAAATTTTTTCAAAAATTCACATTCTACAAATTTTGAGGCGAGAGCAATAGCTTAATTTTCTTCAAAAATTCGCTAAAATGACCGTTCTATCGTAATAGCTTCGTTACAGTAGGGCAGAAATTCTCCAAGTATGACAAAAGATATGACAAATGTGAATTTGAAATATTTGGAAACCTTGACCGACATTTGAACTTCAAACACTTTCTCCTGTGTTTTTGTGAGGCTTTCGGAACAACCGGAACCGCGAAAAAAAGTGAAAAATTGCGGCGTTCAACAGGTCCGTCGATGGAATACGAATGAGTTATGGGAGGATTGGGAATGGCGCTCAACTTTCTTTCGGCGGCAGGCGATTTGCTTACAAAGGCGCAGAAACCTTTGGGGAAGAAGCCTCTCGTAAAACGTCTGGTCGAGCTCGTCACTTTTCCTGCCGGTCACTTTTTGTTCGGCTTGTGTAAATAGGCTCGTTAGAGGGTTGACTGGTGTTCTACTGGACAATGGTTGCATTCGTGAGTGGAGAGTTGTGGACTTGATAGTCAGGTGAGTATCAAACGTAAATATTTATTCGGGTTGGTATCAATTTTAAACCAACACAGAAAAAAGTAACAATACAGATTGTTAACCTTTCCTACCTGCCACAGGCCAGGGATAAATTGTACAACTAATTTGCAACAAAAGTTGCCCAATAATTTTGTTTTTACTCCGCTTGACATCCGTGTTTTTTTTTTTTTTTTTTTTTTTTTTTTTGCTCCTAAGATTTTTTTTGTGATTTTGAACTTAACTCACTAAAACGGCTATAACCCCCTTTATTACCAGCAAAAATTCAAATTTGATTATATCGTTGGAAAGAGTGTTGAATTTCTCATTTCTCTAATGTACCATAATTTTTTTTAAAGATGTTCAATTGGTTAAAAAACAATCTGATAAGTGAATTTCGCCAAATCTTCAGAATGACTACTTTTTTCATACTCTGTAGGTTTTTTCATATAAATTTGAATTCATTTGGTATGAAAGATTTTATGTAATTTTAAGGGTGAAACTAGTAACCTTAAGTGTAAAACTAGGTTATAACGTGGTTGGGGAGATATGCAAGAGCCATTACCATTCGAAAAAATACGCAGAAACCGACCCCAAACTTTTATTTTAATAGAAGAAGTCATTTTTCAAGAAAACCCTCAATTTCATTTAAAAAATCACGTATTTCAAAATTAAAACGTAGTTTAGCAAATTAAAAGTAAAATGGACTACACCGTTCAAAAGCTGAGATTTCGGTGCTAATTTTAGGACAATAGGCAAAATTTGACAAGTAGAATTTTATTAGACCTTCAGAGTTTGAAAAAGTTTGTCATTCTAAAGATTTCTCCAAATTCACTTTTCATATTGATTTTTCACCGATTGCACCATCTTTAAAAAAAATTGTATGGTAAGTACATTAGGGAGATGGGAAATGGGAAACATTCTTTCCAACGGTACGAATAAATTTGAATTTTCTCAGGTAATTAAGGGAGTTATGGCCGTTTTAGTGAGTTAAGGTCGATATCACGAGAAAAAAATCGAAAAAAGGTGAAAAAACGCGGACTTCAAGTGGAAAAAAAATGAAATAAAATAAATAAAAACACGAAATTTGCGTTAGCAGAAGCAATTTTTTCTAATTTGTCAGTTGGAGCTCAGGGTGGATCCCGTAATTTCATTCGTCCCCTGATGTCCTAGAGGATCTCCCTATCAAAGTTCGTTGTAATCAGACAGCAACATAACTTTTGGCACACTCAGCTGATCAGAATGGAGAATGTAAGGTCATTTGTCTCTTGATGTCAATTTTCAACGTACTACGGTGAACAGGAGAGATTTTAGCTCACTCAGCTGATTAAGATGGCGCCTCTCACTTTGCTCGACTGTTATTGCCCCAGAGAGGCCCCCTACTAAATTTCGACGTCCTACGGTGAAAAGGAGAGATTTGAGCACGATTTTGTCATCATTATGATTGATATTACGGCTCGTGGTCAGCTGATCCTCACCCAAGTCAGCGAGGCACAAGTTCCCACATGGTAATACATCATATCAAATTTTGGTCCAAATCGAACCAGCGATTTCGGAGGAGTAGTGAGCACAAAATTTTGCCCACAAATGTATACATACTTATATATAGGAAAAGAAATCTGAAATTGAATGACTATTGTAAACTTGTTCTACACCCACTGAAACACCAAGAAAACGCACCCCCACCCCGAAGTGTAGCTGTACCGACGGCTGTAATGCCCTCTTTTCTACAAAAAGTTAAGTAAAAAAATTTGTAGCGCAACTGTTGTTGCAAATTAGTTGTGCAACCTGGCCTGTGGTAGGTACCAAAGGTTAACTAACGCCCTGTATAGATAAAAATACTCAGACAGCGTGAAACCAAAGTTGTTCAGAATTCTGTAAAACTTGTAATGCTAGTAGAAGTATTTTGATTTTGGGAACAACTCTTGTGTTCTGCCATCTCGTTAAAGTGTAAACGATGCTCCCGCTACCAATAAATACGGGTATTTACTTACATTATATAAGTTTTAAGAGGGTGCCAAGCCCTATGGTTGTCCATGGCAATGAGTCTACTGATACTCCTGCGAGCTGGGCTATTGATGATAACATCATTAAGAGGCTACTTATGCCCAATGAAGATCAGATCTCCCGCATGCAGCATAGAGACTATTCCATAACTTTTATGTGGGTACCAGGCCATGTGGGTATCCAAGTCAGTGAGTCTGCAGATGCTCTTGCGAGGAGAGTCATTGGTGATACTGATAACTCCATAGAGATGTTGCCTTTGCGCATCGGCTATCAAATCTTCTGCTGCATAAAGCCAATTCTATTTGGCTTGAACAAGTATTCGTAACGCAATGTCTTACGTGGGTTTGGCTCGTTCATGAGGTGGACCAATGGAATCGTCGACGTCAAACACTTCGGTTTGATTTTCAAATGTTTGATAGGTTCATTTTCAAATGTTTGATGTTTGACCGAAGAGCATTCAATTAATCAGAAAGAAAAGTTTGGTAAATTATCAACTGATCACAGCAAACGCCATTATACAAGTTCATACAAAAGGAAACCGGCATACAATATAATGAAACTTTTATTAATAATTAGCAGCGTTCATACATGGATCTCATGATGGTTTGCTGATAAATGTTGAATCAGTAATAACCCGACGATTTAATTGAATACGAGCATAACAATCTCAGAGAGAGACAGATCTGAAACATCTCATCGGAAGTTAAGTAAAGTCTTTGTTGGGGACCATCACGAAGTTTTGAGCGTGAAGCCCCTTATCGGTCCCAGTTCATTAACCTTCCTTCCAGGACCAACTCGTCCGACTTAAACCGTAAAGATAAACAAGGGAAACAAATGGGATTTGAATGCGGCGGAGTCGAGGAGATCAAGTAGCCATTCAACTTTCAATTAAGGTATTGAAAGGGCACGGAAAAGCTTTCTATTTGAACAACGTGCTAAGCGGCAGTCTTTTGCCTCTTGTATAAAGAACCCTGAGAGTTTAAAAAAGAAAAAAAACTGGGCTTTTTCCTTGGGAAAAATAATAAGGCTGTATAGGACGGGACAGGGCCCTGTAACTGTCGTGTAGCGAAACCGCGCCTGTTGTCATTGTTGTCAATTTTAATTGAATCCGTTCCGGTGTTCCAACATGCGGAAACAATGATTTATCTGGAACACGAACGCAGTGGATGCCTACGCAATGGATGTAGCAAGAATGGGGGCAAGGCCCTGTGGCGAATAGAGCGAATTTTCGTAAAAAATGCAATGGCTCGGAAATTTGTAATATCAAAATTTTTGAATAATTTCTTCATTGAAATCCCTTTGAGGCATTCTGAAACGAATCCCATTATTTAACACTTTCATCATTTATTAATGAATAACAGGACGTTTCCATTTGTTTTCGTCACGTCACGAGTGTCACGTCACGGTGGGTTTTGTAAACTTGTTATTTTCCAGCATTGTGAGTTGAC